>CM033641.1:195329839-195861962 GCA_019512145.1 Engystomops pustulosus
TAAAATCAGAAGGAAAAGTCACAATAGAAATAGAGAGAAATAGCAGCATTAAGCGATGTGCGAGTGCAGTGGAGACACAGTATACAGTATACCGTAATAGTACACAAAAGCAAAGAAACAAAGTAGGAACCACGATACTGAAGTAGAGCCTGAAAATGGATACCAAAAAAGAATCAAATGAGAAGGTCAGTCACAATACCTATCACATACGATATTTAAACCACAGTATACAATTAGACCCACTGGCCCATATATATCATGGCTCCCTTAAAGGGAACCTGTCAGTAGTAACCACTACCAGTATATTGTGAAGCAGCTGAAACAACTTCCAGATCATGTTTCTTCATGACCCAGTGTGGTGGATTAGTCAGAAAATCAACTTTGAAGTGATATGTAAATTGGCTGTATAAAGTCAGGAGGCAGAGAAATTTCAAACTGAAGTCCAGCTCTTGTCTCAGAAAGCCCCTATCTGTAATTATAGTCCAGTATCCAGAGACATCACTAACCAGATCTCCTAAGTCTGATGCATGATGTCACAGAGGGGAGGCGTTCAGAGCTCCCCATCTTGAAGTCGGTTGTTGAACTCTCCTCCTCCTTGACTTTATACAACCAATTTAAACACTTCAAAGTATATTTTCTGGATGATGCCACACACTGAGTCAAAAAAAAAAAAAAACAGAAGGTGTTACTCTGCTTCACGATATTCGGGGGTAGTGGGTTTATTAGGCCAATTGCTGATGACAGGTTCCTTTAAAGGGGTATTCCAGGAATCAGCATAATTCATATACAAATGGGCACTCAGAAATAAGTAATGTGTAATTGTGTTATTACAAATTTTGTCCCCTAGCAGAAAATGCTGATGACATAGACTAATGAGAATAAAATGTTACCGGCCTTTAATCAGGCGTAGATTTCCTCCGCGCGGTCCGTGCAGAGCATTACACAGGACAGAAAGATGGCCGCTGGTCACAGTCCAATCACATGTCTGCACCTGCCTGGGCAGGTCATGTGATCACCACTACGTTTGGTGTAGTCGGTTGGTTGCAGTGCAGCCAGTATGGTCAGTGTTGTGGTGATGGCAGGTGCACATCATTACCATGGTAACAGAGCAAGAAAACCTATACATCAGCATTGGGAGCAGAGCATAAGAGGTAGGAGGAGTTACTGGAACTAAAGGATCATGGAACTTGTAGGTTACAGTGGCAAGCAATCTTAGATAACTCCACTACTTTAGAGAGGCCATAAATTGTAAATCAGAAAATCAAAACTATGAAGCTCCATTTTGTGACTAATGACATTGAGTATTTTGTATTCATTTATTTATATCATCACGGTTTTTGTGTCAGACGTTCATATTCCGGAATACCCTTTAAGTTTGCTCCATTATGGAGATCTTCCTTTGAAAATCATATCTATCCACAGACAGCATGTTATAGAGAAGCAAGAGAAGGTGGATTCAAGCAGTTTAGACTATCTGAGTTCAGTCTGTGAAACAGGGACTGGACTGGTCCTGCTCATGGACCGAACCCATTAATGTGGACGGACTCTCAGCACCCAAGTTGTATGTAATGCACAGTTCCTGATTTCCCAATATTCAGCAGAGCGGCACCAAACATTTCAGTATGGCACCTCTATTTAGCAGGGAAGCAGGACGTCTGGAGCATCAATATTATACCCTCCCAGTCCCTGGTGCATGTGTACCAAACTCTGCAGGAGTGAAGCTGCCCAAATAGTTTGCATTGGAAAAGTCATTCTAAAGCTCAGTTCATCCTACCCTTCAACTCACAGAATGGACGTTTAACTTTCAGTTAAAAATCCCATTGACATCAATGAAAATTTGATGTAATGCGTTATGGTGAGTTAGGAGGTATCCGCCACAGTAGGGATGTAATTGAGGGTCATTGCAATTGATATAGAGGTCAGAGTACAGGAAAGGGAGGAGAGTAAGCTGTTGACATCATCTATTGTTCAGTAGTGATGACAGATGGGTCAGTGTTATCTATATAGAGGTCATGTACAGAAAGAGGGAGGAGATTAGCTGGAATATCTTTGTCACTAGGAAGTAATGATGGGCGTGTTATCTATATAGAGGTCATTGTACAGAGCGGGAGGAGAAAGCTGTGATCATACTATTGTCAGTAGTGAGTAATGACGGTCAGTGTTATCTATATAGAGTCATGACAGGGGGAGAGGGGGACAGGCTGTGACATCATTCATTGTCAGTAGT
Source organism: Engystomops pustulosus (assembly GCA_019512145.1). Taxonomy (NCBI): domain Eukaryota; kingdom Metazoa; phylum Chordata; class Amphibia; order Anura; family Leptodactylidae; genus Engystomops; species Engystomops pustulosus. The sequence continues at coordinate 195,332,067 of CM033641.1, forward strand.
GATGTAATGATTGGTCAGTGTTATCTATAGAGGTCATTGTAAGGAGGGGAGGAGATAAGCTGTGACATCATCTATTGTCAGTAGTGATGTAATTGCAGTGGTGGCGAACCTATGGCACGGGTGCCAAAGTGGCACAGAGCACTCTTTTTGGCCCACCAAGCACTCAACATAGAATTAAAAAGATCATCGGAGTCCCAGGAGACTGAGAAATGCTGCTCAGTGTATTTGATTGCTTTGAAACTGCAGGAAGGAGAACATGTGTATAAAGGGCAGATTATCTTCAGAGCCCTGTAGGCCCCTGTTTCTGCCTGTACAGGTGGACCATACCAAGATGACTATTAGTCCAAATTGCCTTCTTCTTTCAACTGTTTTGGTGTCCTCAAGAGGCCGATATGATGAATGTTGTGTTGTAGAACAGGGAGAATAAATTACTTACTTAAATTGCCGTGCTGGCACTTGCAATAAATCAGGAATTTTTTGTTGTAGTTCGGGCACCAGGTCTCTAAAAGTCGCCATCACTGGTAATAGGGTCAGTGTTATCTATATAGAGGTCATTGTACAGGGAGGGGGAGGAGATAAGCTGTGACATCATCTATGTCAGTAGTGATGTAATGATGGGTTCATGTGTATCTAATTAGAGGTCATTGTACAGAGGAAGGAGGAGGAGATAAGCTGTGACATCATCTATTGTCTTAGTGATGTAATGATGGGTCAGTGTATCTGTATAGAGGTCACTATACAGGGAGGGGGAGGAGATAAGCTGTGATGATCATCATTGTCAGTAGTGATGGAAGATGGGTCAGTGTATATATAGAGGTCCTTGAACAGGGAGGGGGAGGAGATAAGCTGGACATCATCTATTGTCAGTAGTGATGGAATGATGGGTCTATGTTATTTATATAGAGTCATTGTACAGGAGGGGAGGAGATAAGAGGTGACATCATCTATTGTCAGTAGTAGTGATGTAATGAGGGTCAATGTTATCTATATAGAGGTTCTCTACATAAAAATGCACTATTACCTGCCGCCGTTCAAGCGGAACAAGCACAGGCCATAGTGTAGTGCGCAAGCTTGGAGAAATAATTGCAATTCCTGGCGGTTCGCAAAGTAATTGCCATCATTTCAGGGCTTGTGTGTCAAAAACTTGCATAGTAGCCTGATGTCCCCCCATTGAGGAAGGAAAGTTATGATATGGCCCCCTGATCTCACATCAATAGGTTTGAGCGTACATGTTAGGTCTGCAAGGTGCCTTGAACACACTGCCTAAAACTTTTGCACAGTACCATAGATATAAAGGACTAAAATATAAGACCTGGCAGTTAGAGAGTTACTCGCTGTTGGCCTCTGGTCTCACCTTAGTGTCTGTATTTGTGCTGCACTGCGCCATGATTTGTTTGCTATCACTGCCCATTGTTTTTAATCTTCGCATCTTTACTTTGTTTTATTAAGGTTAAATGGAGAGATGGCCGAGTGACTGTAGCCTGGAGACGGTCACACTGGACATTCAACAAAGCCGTGGGGGGTATAAGTGTTGTAGAGGGTGACCCATTATTAACTTATATGAAGTAGAAGAAAATAGTAACAAGTACTGGATACGTAGTGAAGGGTTATAGGGTCAAGGATGATTATGAGGGCAAAACAGTATATGGAAGGAGACCATATTATGATATTGTTCACTTACATATTTATAAGTAATATAAGGGAGCCTTTATCTTTTTTACATATAGCGCCATATATCCTCAGATCATACGGGACATATACTAACAAAATGAGGGACATCAGAGGCAATAAAATGGCACAGATAATACAATAGGGATGGGGGCCTATCACAGAGCTTACAATTAAACTGCAAAGTTAGAGTTTCTAACTAATTTGCAGATTGGCTTGACGAAGGAAAACTTCATTACAAGGTTGGGTCCAGGTTTGGACCTTCCAACCTAACCAGTGATGTCCCAGGCCGGGTGTAAGACTTTCAGATTGTGTACTTGCGCAGTTTACTGATGCAGGTTAAAGTAAATGGGGCACATTTACTACCCGGTCATGCGGATACCCGAGGGGTTGTCTGACGAGATTCAGTCTGCCGACGACTTCAACCAGATGGTGCCCGACTACCTGCATGTGTCGCTTCCGCTAGGTCCACCGGAGTTCACCCGTTTCCCGTGGATGTGAGTGCCTTGTCTTGCGGACACAATTTGGATTTTTAAATCCTGTGTTAGTCCCGAATCAGTCGTTGTTGTCCGCCGGAACCACCCACCGATTTGTGTCGCATGAAAGTCAGCGCGATTTGAAAATTCAATCGCATGCACAAAACAATCCCTTTAAATGTGGAGAGCAAATGTTCAATTGTACGGGAAAACTGATGGAAATGTGTTCCGTGTGACCCTTAGTAAACAGTTTGCCTCAATGTGTCTGGTAATGGATTGTCGAAATTAATTTGATGCTCCGAATTTTGATGTGTTTAGATAAAAAAAGGTGTTCAAGGTTGCGGCTAAAAGCACAAGAAAAAGTTCCTTGGAGGGAAAATCAACACAAAAAAATTCAAAAACACAAAAAAAACCCTAACTAGAAAATACTCACCTCTGCTCGTTTTTAACCTTGATCCCACACGCTTAGTCTGGAAACAACGGGTACCTATGTCGGTGCGGGGGACCATTATGTAAGCACGAGGCTGCAATTTGCACAAAGGACGTATATCACATAATATTCCCCAGCAATATTTATTAAAAGCATAACTCTAGTTTCATTTTTCAGATTGCATTATGGCCCTAGCACCAATTTTCTGTCAGACTTGCACATTCTGTGCAACTGTTGGCAAAGTGATCATTTAAGGGAACCTACCACCATGAATTTACCTGTAAGGTTTAGAACAGGTGATAGGTGGATGTTTGGAGATGTGAGGATAGCCCTTTTTTGGTAGTAATCCTCAGTCTCTGTTCTTTTTGAAATCGTTTTGCCCTATAATTAATTTTGTAAAGCGGTATGGTAGGTAGTGGTGGTAGGTTCCATAGAAGTGTCCGAGACACATTTGTGTGAAGTACACAACGTGGTGAAGGGACAAATACCACGCGACACAAAATTCTACACTGAATGGGCGCTCGATGATCGTCAACTGTGTGCCAATTTAACGTGCAAGTCCAACCAGTAGTTGTATCACACGCCGAATATTACAGGGCACAAAAAAATGGTGCACTGTGGTTGGAGCAGTTGCAGGAAGCGCGGATCATGAAGGAACGGGTACCACCAGAATCTGGGAATCTTCGTGCCCCTTGACCACTACACAGGCAAACTGACCTAGTACATTACAGTTTACTGTTTTAGTAACTGTGGGCAATGAAAATAAATTAATTTAGATTCCATAATGTAGTTGACCCAAAAATTAAAAGAATATATGACATTGGGAAAAGTTGCAAGGAAAGCTGTAAAAAATCATTTTAGAAAATGATTGTCAAAAGAGAATGTCAGTTTGGCACACACCTTGCACATTTTTTTTGTCCCAGCTTATCAGTACCAATGTACAGAATCCTACAATGGAACCACTTGAAAGTACATTTGTCAGCAGAGAGAACAAGCCCTCATCCAGTATCTTACAAGGAAAAAAACAAAAAAAGTTATAGCGGGAAGTTGGGAAGTCAAAACAGACATGAAAAATGGGCACACTAGCGTGAACTCTATCGAATTCCTTATTTGGGTTTTAATTTTTTTCTTGAAGTCGTTCGCACTGGAACCGAATTACTTTTCAATGTGAGGTGTTTACATTTTGAGGTTTTACCTACCTGTTCTTATAAATCTTATGTTTTGGTAAACCCAGTTCTTTTTCAGAGAATTTCCCTTAGAGTGAGTCACACATGGAGCATTGTCTTCAGGTATTTGGATGGATTATACGTAGGCACAGTTAGTGTAATCTTTTGCGCATGTCGTATTCCCTTTTATCCACTACCTCTGTGAGTTTGTTATGGGTAGATAGAAGGATGGCTATTATCCGATGCACGGTAACAAACTGCACAGTTTCTTATTTTTTTTCAAAGATTGAAGTGATCTGAGCGTGTATCCGGGGAGCCCTCTGTTCACACAATTATAAAGACACAAAGTTGTTTGTGTACGCGGATGAATGTTACATAAAACATGAGGTTTTGGGTGATGAAAAACAAAAAACAAGATGTCAGGAAATGCGGGCTCTGCAGTTTCATCTGGTATGATGTGTGCTTTAAGCGCTGGAGCTGAGAGTCATTACTGTGGAGCGGGATGAATGAACAAAACTGTACAAGACGGCTGTGATTACTTTGTTCTCTCTGTGAGATGGTCTGCTATGAAAAAGCCCCCCCTTCGCAGGCCGCTCGCTGCTTCTATTTCAGGAGGACTACGTGACATCCTTCTCAGGCGATGGTTCACCTATTAACGAATATAAAAGATAAAAAAAGACATATAAAAGTTGAACAAAAAAAAGGCAATATGTTATTTCTTTACCAGTCATCGCTTGTCCGTTTGTAGGTGGTAAGGATACACCAAGGCGTTTGCTCTAAAGGGCGCAATATCAGCAAGATATTGATTAATAACCACTACCAGGATGTTGTTCAGTAGATAAGTACCTTACAGCTCAGGTTTATTGTGGGGCATTATCTAGAGAAAATAACTTCAAGTGGGATGTAACATATGTGATATAAAATCATGGAGGCGGAGAGGAGCACCAAGTCAAGCTCCCACTCATCAGAATGCCCCTCTGATGAGTGAATCATCAACTGTTTCAGGAGAGGTAGGAAAATATGAGCATACGCGAAGAAGAAGGAAAGGTGTTTAGGCCAGGTGAGCTGTGCTTTAGCGCTAATTTCCACCTCCCTCACTTTTACAACTATTTAACACTTCATTTAAAAAGAAGATTTAGGTAGATGATGCCACTACACTGGGTCATGAAGAGAACATGATCTGTAAACATGTTTATCGCTTGACAACACACATGGCAGTAGTTATCAACCATGTTCTGTGACAAGTTCCCTTAAAATGACAGTATACTATTGTAACCTTAAAGGAGATACTATCACCAGATCAAGGATTGTAAACCCAGCACACTGAATACTGTGTTGTGTGCTCCCTCTGGCATGAATAATCTTTTTTATCCCTCTTATGACCCGGGTTTGCAAAAAAAAGGCTTTTAAAAATTCTGATATTACTCAGGGCTCCAGGCGCCATTGGTGTGTACTGGAGCATTGAGTCCCTCATGCTTCTAATTAGCATAAATTAAAGTCTTTTTTTCATGAAAAAACGGAAAAGACATATGAAGCTAAAAAATAAAAAAAAAATTTTTTTTAAAGTGGATCCTGCAAGGGGGGCATTATAAAACGCATGTCGTGTGTTGGTTTACAATCCAGACCCTGGGTGGTAGTTGTCCTTAACTCAGTCAGGACCCTCACTATATTTGAGATATTACAACTGTATACAACTATAATAGCAAAGGGGAGTCCTTTTATCATAGCCCTATTCAGTCGACTCCACTAGACCTCTGTAAGACCAGGGAATGAAGTATCCAGTGTAGACATTCACTGTGGTTAGAGAGGGATGGAAGAAGGGACTCCTGGAATTCTGGCACCAAAACTGAAAATTTTTGGCTTCAACTGGTTTACAATATAGAGTTCAATACACCGGATTGTCAACGAATTAAGTCATTCTGGCACTTCAAATAGCCTGTTACTTCTGGCCACGGGCTATGTTTATATGCTGCCACACACAACATGCCACACACCACCTGCGCCATCTGTTTCTACCTACATTCTTGACAGACTGCTACCAATGTGTCTTGTTACGCTGCTGGTACTTCCCATTGCACATGGCCAATGTGACGGGGCTTCTGTCATCTATGCCTGAAGTCACCACCGGTCTCAACAACTGACAGTCTGTTATATACGCACTAGACCTGCCCTTGAATAGCTCTTTACTGAGCCCTAAATCCAAAACCCCTTATATTCTTCAACACTCAATGACTTTTTGTTGCCTCAATTTGGGGGCAGCTCTTCAAATCTGATCAACTTTTCCAGCAATTCTATTTTCACCAACACTTTTTGGCACAAAACATTAGACCCAACAAAAAGCAAGTCTAACAACTTCTAAACACTAAACCTTTATGAATGTGTTTGTAACATTTCGGACGTTTCCTTCTTATAGTGTGCCACATATATTAAGTATACAATGTAGTATAGTTATAAACAATTCTGCCTAACTCTGCACTAGCAAAAAAAATAGGGCAATTCTCTAATTTTACTTATTCTACAGGTTTAGCAAGCATAGCAGACGGCTCAACCTCAACCCTGGCTAATCTCATTTGCACACTTTTGGTCTGATGGGAAACTGCTTGTAGTAAAGCTAGAGAAGAACAGGAGGCTTGTTGAAGAGGGTTTTGTAGGACTGTATAATGTCCATAAGCATGTGACACTTATACACTGAGGTCATGCCATGATTGAAAGTCCTTAGTTTTCTGCAAAAGACATTCAGTGATGTCACAGGCTGTGACTCTTTCACATGCTCACATGACCAACTACAAGCATGCTGTCACTGTTCATGGCCTAATGCCCTGGTGATGTCACCAACTTGGGAAGTGCCAACCCAATCAGGAATAGCCTGAATATGAATCTAATGGTGAAATACACGTATATACTCAAGTATAAGTGAGTTTTCAGCACCAAAAATGCTGATGAAAAATCACACTCGAAGTAATCGAGTAAAAATAAAATTACCAAGTCTTTAAACTCACCTTTCCAGAGCCCCCCGCAGGAACTCGTTGATCCGTCCGGCGGCGGCGCCAGTCTGTGCCGATGGCACAGGCATCTTCTGTGTCAGACTGCAAAATGTATATGTGGACGGGTCTGCTGGAGCGTATATATATGTGGTGCTGCTATATACTGTGGGGGCGCTATATAGTGTGGGGGCTGGCTGCCTATTAATGGGGAGGCCATTTTCCACCTGCCTTCAGTGGATGAATCTAGTCAATAGGTTTCTCTAGTTTAGTGGGGTAACATTGGGGGCCTCGGCTTAGATCGTGTCGGCTGCTATATTCCGAGTATATACGGATAATATACTTGAGTATATATCAAGAATATCTCAGGCTAGGAAGGAAGTCAAACGGAGGTGCTAAAACTATTTTTGTCAGTAACTTTACAAGCACGATACAATATACAATCAAAGGCAAATCTCTGCTAAAATCAAACGCATCTAAAAAAACAACAACCTAGCGCCAAACAATAATGAAATTGCCCCCCCACTTGTTTTCATACACTTTCTGAAATATAATGTCATTGATTACAGAGATTGAGAGGACTTGTTGACTGTGTGGACTTTGAAGAGGGGTCCTTACTGTAGGTTTTACGTTACTTTAATGAGATCTTTAGAGCTCTACTAAAACAACCAAAGGGTTATCTTCGTTTTGTTCGCCTATTTTGCATAAGAATGAATAAAAGAAAACCTGGATCTGCCATTGGATCTCTTTATTGTTGTTAGTATATACTAGTTTGATTTACATATAATAATTTATTTATACTTCTGGATCTGTTAATAAGTCATCGCTCTCCGAGGTAGGCGTTACATTCCGGGGATATATACATACCAACTTTTAAAATGGTGTTGAATTATAGAAAAACAAACGTCCAAAACAAATATTATTGACGCATTGACCTAATGCATTGTCCCAAACTTATGGAGTCGATTCTATCGACATGTGATAAATCATACAAGTAAATTATACAACAGTACAGGAAGGACAAATGCTCATTATGGAAAGCCAAAGACGCGACAGTCGAAGGGTCTAAGGGATCACTGACCTGTTCCAAACTGCCAGGGGCTAAATAATCAGTGCCATAGTGGAAATAGGCCCAGGCGTGACTGCAGCTTAGCAAAACAGACAAAACAATACACACATTCAGACACTCTAGTTTTACCATAAATTATGCAATCTGGATTGCTTTGTCTTGAGCGAACATTCATTCCCAGCTTGTTATTCACTGATGTACTTTTTTTCCCTTTAGTCGCTGGGGGACTTCGTATCGGGATAACTATGACAAGATTACAGACATCCTACACTGCGCCGGTTTGGTAGGTGGAAGGGACCTGATGAACAGTTACATTTGCAAAACAAAAGATGGTGGTTGAATCTAGGCAACATGGAGCTTAGTTTTATTACTGTTCTTAAAGGATTTATTATTATTAAGCTGGAAAATATAATACACCAGTGAGTCACAGTACAGGGATATACACACAGTGATGTCACAGACAGGGATACTACACACAGGTGAGTCACGTACAGGGATAATAACACACAGTGAGTAACAGGGACGGGATAATACACACAGTAAGGTCACAGTACAGGAAAATAATACAACAGTGAGGTCACAGTACAGGGGGATAATAACACAGTGATGTCACAGTACAGGAATAATCAACACATGAGGCAAAGTACAGGGCATATACACACAGTGATGTCACAGGACAGGGTTTAATCCACACAGTGATGTCACAGTACAGGGATAATACACACAGTGATGTCACAGTACAGGGATTAATACACACAGTGAGTCACAGTATAGGGATAATACCCACAGTGATGTCACAGTATAGGGATAATAACACAGTGATGTCACAGTAAGGGATAATACACCAATACTATATGCTGAAATGTTGTACCAAGTTCCCAGTTTGTCTTTAAACAGTATTTATGTCGGTGCCCCCAAAAATATGTAGTAGAAACATGGGTGCCCCCCAAAGGAATGCTTCCCCCAATTAATAATATAGTGCTCCCCCAATAAAAAGATTGTAGATACTTGTTTAAGGACTCAGTACATTCTGGAAATGACCGACGACTCCTCCATCTTAAGGAAGGGGGCACATATAGAAATATGCATACAAAAATATAAAGGGAAGATCTTCCCTAGGGCAACATTTGTCTCAAAAAAAGTTGTGATTTATGTATGAGAGATAACACTCCCCTCCTCCTATTGTCTTGAATTGAGTGACTATTTGAACTTGCCACATTGAAAAGGTTTAACAATATAACGTGGAACATTAAAACCTTAAAAAAAAATGCCTCACGAGCAGATTGATTTCCATCAGCCCTTCATCTTTGTGACAGATATAGACTTGACCGGAAGGCAGATGAACGTATGAAGACAATCAGACTCTGAGCAAATGCCTGTAAATTTATACGGAGGACGCACTTCTCGTGACTTTGATTATCAGATTGTATATTAGATTTCAGCCAAAATGATATCCCTACCAAAAAAGTGTGTTCACAAATGCAGTAACCATGCTGATCTAAAAGAACTGCAGTCAGTTTAGATGCGCTTTAGTGCCATAATTTTAGCATCATCAAATAAATAACTCACAAAAGGACATAAAAATGAATGTTTAGTTCCTGACAGACGGAGCTTTATTTACTAAGGGTCGCGGACCGAACTTTCTGGAACTCATGAATTTTGGTATTTGCCGCCATGTGAAGGTATTTAACTGGGGATTGGCAGTTTGGACACAGCCTGCGCAGCGTTCATGCAACAGAAATCGGGCTGGGGGGGGGGCATTCATTGTCTGCTGCAGGCGAATCGACGGATTCGCGGACGAGCGCGGGGATTTAATTTCAAAATTGTCGCAAGACAATGCACTCACATGCCACCAGGAAGAAGAAGGTTGAGCCTGTTCGGGACCCCTGAGCGGGGAGCGAAGGGGGGAAGCAACACAGGCAGGATATCGGGCGCCCGATCTTAGTGTGAAATCGCGCAACAGTGCCATTATCGTCGGACAATGCACTTTTTGTGAACTCCTCCGGACGGGTAATAAATGTGCCCCAATGTGTGAAATGAACCCAAAGGTTAATTAATTCAAGTGATATCAGAAGACTCCTTGTCTAGGTAAGGATTGTGACCAGTTTCGTAAGAACTAGCACAATAAACAAAGCCACAAAACTGATTAAGATACCTGGATGGTAATGGTGCCCCCCACCGTTTTTAACAACTGACATTATAGGATTTAGTTTTCCCCTGAAAAATAAAGACTAGTTAAAAATGTTTGCAAGCTAGAAATAAAGGCCTCCCCTCTGACTGAAAAATAAAAGACTGGTGGCGAGCCAGTGGTGCGAGTCCCACAATGATGTACATTGACATTTAGTAGAAACATATAGATACTGCAAGGGGTGGACATGGGGGGGGGAAGAATGCATGATTTAAAATCACTGAAAGTTACATTGCAAATGCCTTTATGATCAGCCTGCCCGGACATGAGGGTCAATCTAGGGAAAACATGGACAATCCATTGAAGACCGTATCAGCGTGTGTGGATGCCTGGTGATGAAATTACAAGAAAGACCTCACAGGACACATAACATGACATTCATTTCGTTAAAATCTTTAAATTTTAAAATCATCTTTTTTTCAAATCCTTTACACCATGTTCTCAAACCACGGACTGACCAAAAAGACCAGGCCGTTTGAGCACCTGATCCCAGACGCGGGACGAAGTCTGTGGAAAAAAAAATCAATGCATCACCTTCCTCTTCCCTGCAGCGCCTTCTCTTCTTCACTTCTTTTCTGCCTTAATACAAAGCTTCTTCCGACAAGACTTGATGATGTCACTCCACATCGTACGTCATGACAAAGAGCCGGGCATTAACGTGGGAAGAGAAGTTCAAACTAGAGAAAGCAGCTGCGGAGGGGAAAGGGGGAAGGTAATATTGCAATTTTTTTTAAGTTGGCTGGCAAAGTGGCAAAGGCAGGTTCGAGTGGGGGAAGCAGGGAAGGTGGAACCAAGAGGAATGGGCAGGAACCCAACGCCTATGCGGCGCCGTAGAAGTCGACGTGGATTGGCGGACATGAGAGAAGAAAAGGAGAAAGGGAGGAACGGGGGGGCATGAGGCAGAACAAGAGGAAAGGGAGGCTGGATGGGGGAAAGGCTGGTTGTAGATAAGGGGACATTGGAGGACGGGGGGGGCCAGGCCAGCTTCTATAGAAAGGGGGGGATTATTAAAGGAAGACTTTCTAGGCACCCCGGTGTTTCGTTGGCTCAGGGTGGTATATGTCCGACGCTCATGGAATCCCCTAACTGAGTCTTACCCATGAAGTAATCGCGGAGCGAAGTAACCAACTCGACACACTCAAGGTGACTCACGTCGAGTACTGACCTAATGAACTGGGAGTGTGGACATACACGTCCCGGGTAGAAGAGGCGACCCATCCCGCAACACGTCGTTTTGTTTCCCCCGGTATCTAGTCGCCCTTAGTGTCTTGTCCGTTCTATCGTGTAACGCGCGCAGCTAATCGGACGCACCCCCCTCCCCCCCCCCACATTCATAGTGACCGGAGCTCAGTGACCCCCCTCGGTCGCGAAAGCAGGCGTCTTTCCTACACACATGGACGGATCCACCTATTGCTTGTCCGCCCCGTCTCTCTGTGCTTCCAGTCGATACGGATAGAGGGGAGATCAAACATTGAGAAATTCGGGGAGGTACGGGAGAGTAGTCGCGTTCAGGGGAAAACCACTCCCCTATCCGGGGTTTAGAAGCGACCCCTGCATTCTTCCCATACAAAAAGGGATCCAGGGAAGAAGAGCCACCCTGCGGGGCAGGGATGACGAGAGACCAACTCGGGGATAATAGTGCAAGGAAGGAAGGGAAAGGCAATCAAAAACAGAAAAAGGCCGGACAATTATAATAAACTAGGCGCACAGAGAGTACGATGGGGTTGATGCAAAACATCATTTTTGACTCCACAGTGACCCCCACCAATCGGCCCCATGCAAAAAAAGTTATTCTCAAAAAAGGCACCACCCCGAGGCAACAAAAAAAAAAGGCGTGGGGACCCTGGATTGAGACACAGTCGTATAGAAAAAATAATTAAAAGAAGAATTTCCTTTGCGACCAGCACTATGGCATACCCCACATCCCGCCAAACAACTAATATACAAAGTCTTTGTTAAGCATAATAGAAGATTTCAGTAAGATAGCCAAAAAAATCAATATATAGGCACATTATCTGCGTTTCGAAAACAGCATATTCAAGCATCAGCTGAAAAAAATACTTCAGCACAGTTTTAAATGTAAAATTTCATCATCTCACCATTAAAATGGCCTCAAATACCTACCGTATATACTCATGTATAAGCCGAGTTTTTCAGCATAAAATATGTGCTACAAAAACGTCCCCTCGGCTTAAAGGGAACCTACCACCACGAATCTACCTATAAAGGTAGATCGGGTAGTAGGTGGATCAATAGGACGTGAGGATAGCCCTTTTAAGGGCTAATCCTCATGTCCACACACGGTTTCGATAACTTTTATTATCTTTATATTCAAATTTCCTTATGCGGCTACTGGGGCGTGGAGTAGCCGCATCTAAGGTTACACGACGCGGCTACTCCACGCTCCGGTAGCCTCTTTTCCCCTCCTACTCACCTCGTCCGGCGATCCTGCAGTCTGCGCATGCACAGACAGCAGATTCGTTGGACGAGGGCGTGCAGCTCCTCGTAGCTGCGCGCCGAAGATTTTCGGTAGGAGGAGAAAAGAGGCTACCGGGGCATGGAACCCTCGCCCTTAGACCCGGGAACACAAGCAGAGCTGAGAGAGACACTGCCAGGAGCTTACAGCATCCCGTGCCCAGTGACTAAGAGAAGTGCAGCGTGAGGGCACAGGCAGGAGCTGACTCATGTGTGTATTACAGCTTTGGGACGACTAAACAAACTATAGGTGCTGCTTATTGGTTTAGTGTCCAAATGCCTGTATGACAGCATGTCGCGGCCACAACATGTGTCTTCGCCCTGAGTCCAGATCTCTTGTCTCTGCTGTCCATGCTGCCAGTGACCTCTGGGTGCACTACAACGCCCTCACTGGCAGCCACGATGGCAAACAGGTGCCCGAGCGTTCTGAGACGCAAGAGGAGTGCTATAATTTATATATGTGTGGTGTGGCCCAGACATGTATGCATGTGGTGATTGATGGATAGGTTCACCTTCCTAATTCCATGTAGATCTTGCTGTCAGTGCACCCACCCCCTACCACCCCACAACACCACTTACGCCTAACACACCCCTGCCGAATTCGAACAATCCTTCATAGGCTCCTGTATGGGGGTAGTGTCCCTCACTGTAGGCGGAGATAGTGCCCTCAATGTATCTGGGACGTAGTGTTCCTCACTGTATAGGCGGTAGTAGTGTCTCGCACTGTATAGGCGGGTAGTGTCCCTCCACTGTATTGGCGGTAGTTGGTCCTCACGTATGGGGGGTATCTTCCTGCTGTGTATGGGAGTAAGTAGTGTTTCTCACTTAATGGGGAGTCAGGTCCCTCACTGGATGGGGGTATGGTTTCCTCACTGAATGGGGTAGTGCTTCCTCAACTGGATGGGGTAGTGTTTCCTCAACTGTATGGGGGTAGTGTTCTCACCTAATATGGCCCGCTATGTTTGTTTTTCACAGTATGGCGGCTAGTCTCCTTCACTGTATGGGGGAAAGTGTTTCCTCGCTGTATTGGGAGGTAGTGTCCTCCTTCACATGGATGGGGGATGGTCGTGTCTCATGGATCGGGGGTAGTGATTCCAAGTCTCACTGTATGGCATGTTCCCATAAGGTGGAGTCCTTCTCACAGTATGCGGTGGTCAGCTACTGTTTCATCACTGTATGAGCGCGTAGTGGTCCCTCATCTGCATATGGCGGTAGTGTTCCTCACTGTATGGCCATAGTCCCGTGGGTGTCTCCTCACTGTAGGCGGTAGTGTTGCTCCTACTGTATGGCGGTATGTCCTACACTTATGAAGGTAGTGTCACCTCACTGGTATGGCGGAGTGTCCTCACGTAATGGCGGTAGTGTCCCTCACTGTATAGCGCGTAGTGCTCCCTCACGTATCGATGGGGGAAGTGTTATCTAGAGATGGTTAGTGCTCTCCGCTCAGTGTTATTCTGAGCTTGTGTTACTGAGGGTGGAAGCTGTCTCCAATAGGGCTGTACTGGGTAGCATGGTTCGCATATTTATGCGCGTATTATATGTTCTATCTTTAGTGGTTCTTATGTTGTAGACTAAGAGTATATAGTGCTATGCGTATGTGATTTTAGAGGCTGAAATAGAACTTATGTTGGCCCACTTGGCAATGCATTTACGTTTGTTTGCGAGAGGTTCTTGGGCACTCGGTCTCTAAAGTAGTTCGCCATCACTGCTCTCAGTGCGTAGGGCTAGTGGAAGCGGACACTCACCCTAATCTTAGGATCATACTGGTCGATGAAAAGAACATGATGTGGGCTTTTGTGCTTTAGCACTTATGTCTCTGCCATGTAAGCTTTAATATATGCTCCAACCTATACCTTTCGGAGTAACCCATACCCCCATCGGTATGGTTTCCAAGAACCCCTCTAGGTGAACAGGCGGACACAAAATCATCTCGTGATGCTACCTTGAATGAACTTCAAAGCTTGAATAGCAGAGACAGTTGTCACGTCTGCCAGCAGAACTAGACCTTATTATGATGTCATGACGCCCTTATATGTCGTTTGTCCCAAAAATTATGTACAAATGTAAGAAATAACATCATGGATACACCTAATGAACGGGAAAGAACAGTGGATGACAGTTTTCATCGACACTCCCCAATGTTGGTTAAACAGATACTGCAAGAGATTGATTGTATATGAATTGTAACTGAGAGTAACAGCATCGAATGGCTCTCACAATTTAAAGTTGTTATTGGACCTCTTCTAATGTGACTCTGGGTTGTTCTTTTACAGCGTTTGCAAAAGACCTGACATATACGTCTGTTGCTCACCCAGTTGTATGCTGAAATACACTCTTACATCGGTATTTCAGCAGCACTTATGTAAAAAATGGATTGTATTCAAAATACATCGCAACGTTTCAGTCTTTCTATCATGATACCTCTTTCGACCAAAGGGTGTTATCTTATTTTCATTCACTCACTACAAAAATGCTTCATAATTTTAAGGGTAGGTTAATGTTAACATTGAGAGATAGAACATATAACTAAATTCTTTCTACAACTGATAAAGGGGGGGGGGGCAGCATGATATTAAGTAATTAACCAATAGTATCTATATTACAGCCAGACATTCACTGTCATAACAATGGCTGCCAGATGGATGGGTCATGTATGTCTAATGGTCCATGACAACCCGTTAGGAAGACATCCTCTGCCAGCCTTTTATGGACAGAATGTCTAGAGGACTGAGGAGTAAAAGAAAGAGGCTTCACTTACATATCACGAAAACAGGTGCTAAAAACTATGGTACATTAATTGGGGTAAATTACCTTTTATATACGAGTATAAACCACTAGTTTGGTTCAGCACAAAAATATGTTCTGAACAACCCCAACTCGGCTCTATACTTAAGTCAAAAAAAAATAATCAAACTCCCTTTCTAGGCGGCACCCGTAGATCTCTGTTGGATCCTATCCTATTTGTTTGCTGCACAACAGAGGAAAGGGGGGGCTTATACACTGGGCCAGGGCGTCAGCTTATATACACTGGGGCAGGGCTGGCAGGCTATATACACGGATGGCAGGGGCTTGGACAAGTTAATACACTGCGGGCAGGGGCGAGCAAGCCTTATACATGAGGCAGGCGGCTGGAAGCTATATAAACTGGGGCAAGGGCTGGCTGGCTACATACTGGAGAGGCCTCGTGACCAATGCATTTTCCCACCCTCGGCTTTATAACTCGAGTCAATAGGATTTTCACGTTTTTTGATCGGTAAAATTAGGGGCCTACGGCTTATACTCTGGTGCGCTTTATATCGAGTATATAGTGTACCTTTATTCCGCCCCCCTCCCCACCACTTACACACATGTACAAAAAACATGAGGTAAAGTGCCAAACCCTTGCTGGCTCCTAATCACCATGTTACTGCACGTCTTAAAGACTTCTGATCCACAGAATCTCAAAATCCCCCAGTGGAGACTCTTTCCTAAAGCTACAACTGGAAGGACCAAAGAGCTGTTAAGGCCCCTTCCACACTTGCGTTTGCAGATTCACGTCAGGTTTGATCAGGGGATGCGATCAGGGTTTGGTCCTGAACTGACATGTTTGCCATCATGAGTTCAATCAGTTTTAGGTCAGAGTTTTTCTGTCCTAAGTTTTCACGCGAAGTTTCAATGCATTTCAATGCGTTTTCATGCCCAAGATAATGCCCGCCTGTAAAGGGATCGGCCTGACTCATTTTTCAATGGCACTTGATGCTTGAAAACGCGATTGAACTTGCATGGTCTCAGAGTGCGATCTTTTGATTCAACTCCAAAGATGTTATGGGAGGCTTTTTTACCCGCGCGTGACTTGCAAAGATAGAGATGCGAATTTAAATCAACACGTTGACCTATTGTCGTGGTGCGTGAAAAAAGTCTGCAAAAAGCCCATGATTACAAGGGACAGAGTGCAATGCAAGCTTGACGCGTCAAAGGCACGGGAGCGAGAAAACAGTAGTGCGAGGAAAAGGCAAGTGTTGGAAGGGTGCCAAGGATGTCAGGCGGTAATGCGATACGCAGCTGCACAGAGGCTGCAATGAGGCTACAAAAAAACCCAATTACCCCCATTTAGACTGTTAGCTTTCCAGGCAGAGGCTACAGCGAAAGTTTTCCTCGGCATTTGCCTCTGCGTGAGTTGCACAAGGCTCACCAGAATGGATACCTAGACAGGGAGAGGAGCCCCTATTATATACCCCTCCGCATACCTCCACCGCACTACACCGCTATACATAGACGGGATGGATGTGATCAAATCTAATGCCAGAAATTCGGGCAGTAGATTGCTACAAAAGTACATGTGCCAAATGCGTTGCACAGTGCATGATAGAAGTGTCTGCACTAGTTTAGTTGTGCTAAGCAGTACGGCCTTGCACACCGCAACCAATAATGTGCACAGAAATAGGCGTTTGTGAACAATTGCAATCGTCCACCACATTCATGTCAAAAGTCTGACGAAATGTGCCGCGCACCATATAACATATATTATAATTGGTATTTACTTCAACACACAAGTTACCGCTTTGGTTTGTAGTCCCATTTGTAACACACTTGAGCGGATATGATTGGGTGAGATTCTGTACGCATGGGGTAGTGTACGACTACCGGGCGTTGCTGTAACAAACATATGCATACCATATTTGTTGTTTGTCATTAGACATGCACATGCCTATCTAATAGTAGTATAAGTGCCAATGTTTACCCAACATGTTCAATGTAAAGATTCAATTCATATTCAATTTTCTCATATTTCACTGCTAGTGGGACATTTTCAATGGTCAAAAATATAATCTACCTATCATTTATCTGATATCTCCCAAGAAAGCCCCTTTTAAAAAAGAACATAATGGGGCTATATCACTAAGGCGTCAGCGCCGCATTTTTCGCCGTGCGTTTTCCCGACTTTGTGTGAGTCGTGTCGAGGGATGGAGCGTCGCACGCATCAGATTTTGGCCGCACCGTCTTTACACATGCAACAGAATGGGGGAGGCGGATCCTTACGATCCGACGGATTCGGACTTATGCGCAGGATTTATATTACAATTTGCTTTGATAGTGAAGCCTGTCATTCACCATCAGAAAGAAGTGTGAATTCCGGACAGACCTGAGCGGAGAATCGACCAGCATGAATCGGGGCGCACATCATCTTGCTGATCAGCGGCAGATTGATTCCTTCCAGCGCGACTTCTGGATCGGGATCGCCGGCAGGACCGAGTACAGTAAAGTGCCGTCCAATATCTGCAATTCTACCACTTGTGTGGGAAAAGATATACCACACTGCCTCCCTGCCTTGCTAAGTAGGGGGTTGTCCCAACGATACATATATGTATATAGCACTTGTATCAATCTGCTCAAGGGAATAGAGAGAAGACATTCATAGAAATTTACTGTGAGACTAAATTTGAATACCCTGGCTAGAAGTAGGCCATGTGTTCTGTCGTACTGTCAGCTAGATATTGCAAGTAATGGTTATGCCTGCATTTCAGGAATCGCGCATGTAGAATACAGAGTGCTAAAAGGACACACAGTCCAGCAGTGTGCCCAAAACTTTGAAATCTTATCTTGATGGAACGGTGTGATCATCTAGACAAGAGAAAGAAAAAAAAAAGCATATGTAGTAGAAACAGATTAATAATACAATTCCTTAATATAAGGACACACAGATTACACAACCTGATGTACAAATTGCCAAACCATCCGTCCCAATAGGGGCTACACAATCTAATCAAGGCTACCAGTAGTTTTCGAGAGATCATGGGAGGAAACACATGTAAACATGGACACTAGCATTCTACTCTTTAGCAGACAAAATTGCCAGCAAAAAAGAAGACGGACTCCACGCTTCCAGAGACGTGAGCAAGTTTTCGCTTATTGGTGGGGAGGCATGCAGGCGAGCGTAAGAGACAGACTCCGCAACGGGGCCGTTTCGCGCGCCTTATTGCAGCTTTCTCAAGCGATGCGCTCCGCCCCTACCGTCACCTGCGTCCTTGCTAAAATAACACGTTGAACCGCGGTGTGCGGGGCATACTGTAACAAGCAATGCATAACGCACTCGGTGAGGATAAGCACACCGCAGACGGGGAATTCAGTAATACACCATCAAATCCTTATGTATATACATTACAATAGAACAGAGGAGTGTCTGCAACCAGTGTGATCATATAAAAACTATTCAGATCAAGCGGGCAGAAAATAGGTCAACAGCTCCTAGCATGATAATCTTCCAAAACCCGGCATGGAAGTACAAACCCACTGACTGAATTTACTAAAAACAACAAAAGACCATATCTGAGCGATGCAATCGCGTCAATCATGTTGAATGGCGGCCTTTTCAAATGCAACTATACATGTACACCCCGGAATTTTAAAACTATGAGGGCCCATGGGTGCTATATGATACGCCTGTGTGGTCCTGCAGATCGCGGTAAATATGGGCAGCAAATGCTCCCTGTATAACATTATTGTAACCAAGACGTAAGCATGAGGAATTAAACTAAACATAAATGGTAACCCATGTACGAGAATAAGCAAGAAGAAGAGAGGATATGTTAGTTATCACAGGGAATACGTAAGACTCGGTACGATCATTAGCCCGACGATGACACTAGAGCCCCAATATTACTGATGACCTCTACTTCACGCTTGTAGTAGCGAATTTTTTCGCTGATCCCCTCCCCCGTCCTTGTGCTCAAATCCCTCTCATGCTGAGAACATGCTGGTTGCCCCCGCCTTTCAATGTTGGATGTGTTCAATCAGACGGGGTCTTCACCTACCTTTGAATGGATCTACTGCATGTTTCCCTGAGTGAATAACTCTCCTAATAGTTCTTCTCCATGATAATCGACCACAAGGGCAGTAGACCACATACAGCCACAAAATACGCGCTGGCAAGGAATCAATGTCTAACGTTGTCTCACCCTCCCCCAAAGTCTATCACCTTAGTGGCCGTTGAGGTGCCAGTAATTGCAACTGAAGCCATCATGTGGTTTCCGTGGTAAGTGGCCCTAGATAGCACAGTCGTACTCCCTCGTTGGCGGGAGTTACTGTAGACCGTATCTATCATCTAGATAGGACTTCTCTGGAAAGCAACCTAGCTGGTACTGGTGCACCTTTAATACTGTGCTAAATATGAAATCTGGTGAGGATGTTGCCATTCTTTGGAGTGGCCGATCGTGATGCCTCTCTACAGGGGGAGGTATCAAAAGAGAAAGTGAACCTTCTCTCTCTACTCCCTCCAACCCCCCTGAAGCCTCCCTTGCCTTGTAAGTAGGTCCCTCCGGGGGACATCCATGCCTTCCTGTGCCTTCCCAGTAGTCCTGCTGGGTATCCCCGGTCCTAAGCCTACCCTTCAACTCCTCTCTTTAGAGTTGGGAACTTGCTTATCGCTTTTAAGTATCTCCAGACGGAGGAACACTGCTATAAGGTATGGCTACGTCTTGGTTGTGCTCCCGGGGGAAACTACTGAAGTTGCAGAAGGGAGTTGGTGGCTGTGGGCTTTCGGAAGGGTCGTGTTCGAGCCTTGCCCTTTTGACTTGACCCTTGTCAGAAAAATCAAACTTTTTTCCCCAAAACCTACGTGATAATCGCATGTTCATGGTGTTCTCTGTATGAGGTACGTACAAAGAGTGGAACTCGAGGTTTGAACCCCACCACACATGAACACATCTCCCACGTTATCGATAATACGCCTTCACAGTCTGTGCGGAGCAGTGTTGCCCAGACAGGACCGTAATCGGCTCTCAAAACAATGCCAGGAAAAATGTTTGCCAAAGCGCACGCCACGGGGGTGCCCATGCCGTACCTGTCCTCTTGCCAAACCACCTCCCACCCGACGTGAAGGCGTTTGGACAATACCAATCTCAACCCTGACATACAGAATCGATGAAACTTCCTCTCGACCGCATTAATCACACCGCCTTGACTACACTCACTCCCAAATCCCGGGGAATCCGTGTATACAGACTTCTACTCATCGATGTGAGACTGTAATTCTCTGCCAGTGCACTCTTCCAATACTCACCCAGACGCATCATCCTTGAGGTACGAGGGGATACCCTACAGAGGTGGGACGAAGGAGCCAATCAGTATTTGACAGGGGTTTGAACAAGGACGATCCCTGCCACAATTGGGCGGCCCGGGGGATCGACAAGGTTCTATGCACCTTGGAGGGGAAGGAAGTACCATGGGGTGCGTGGATGGGGAGGAAACAGCCTAGAGCTGTCTTTTCTGAAAATATTTTCTATCTACGCTCCGCGTAAGTAGGACCGGAGTTTTTCCGGCGATATTTTACATGGTGGATTAACATTCTCATCCGTATCCAATAGCTGGCGCAGTGACCTCTTTTTCATAGGATGTGCCCTACATAAGGACCACATTTCCCCCCTTGTCGGCAGTGTTTCACCACAAGTGTCGGTACGTCTGCGCTTTAGATTGTGAAGGGCCCGACGCTCTTCGTGAGGTTTTTGAGTACCTCTGGATTATAATATGCGATGCACCTCTTCCAGGATCCTTAAAGAGCCTCCCACTATGTGAGCCTGCCGCAAAGGTGGGGGGCAAAAAGTGGAGGATACAACCTCCTCTCAAACGGCGTAACTCCCAGGGGGTTTGTGGCCTGTGGGTCCGTATCTGTAGTGTCCTCCCCGATCTCCACAGGAGGTTAATCTCTGCCTCGCCAATTGTGGTGCCCAATGCGTTGGGGGAATAAAACCTAAAAGGTCCCCACAGTAACCGGGATCTAAGCCTAGTTCCTGCTGGTCGGACCCCGCGTTCCCCCTGGAGAACTTCCTAAGGCTAAGTTTATGCACTGCCTTGTACATATCAACTTCAAAATTCTGTATAATCAAACATTTCTACTAATGAAATTTAAATCCTTTTGAAAGTTAAAGAAACACACATCATCGGATAATTGCTCGTCATGAGGTAATGACAGTCATTTTGTCCGTATTAGTAAGGTGGAGATTGTCTTTACATCGTCCAAGTTAGTTATGAGGTGGCTTGTTCAGTGGGAGTGATCGGGCTGGGGCGTAGTGGAGGTGGTAGGAGGAGAACAGAGCGTAGGAAATTCAGGGGTGGACGCGTAATGAAGAGGGAAGGGAGGAGGAGAGTGGCTTAGGGCTGTCCAGTGACGGTTTACCGTAAAAACTTGTCCCTCGTCTTCTCCTTTACTTCAACTTGTGTCAGGTTTAATTTCTTTTCTAGTTTCTTCATGAATTCTGCCAGTTGCCTTCTCGCATTCCTGTTCTTCAACTCGTTTGCGTTAACATAGCTCAGCCGTGAGTTCTGCTGTATTCCACTCATCGTTGCAGTACAAGTCTCTTGAAAAAGTGTTTAGGGGAAGGCTGGAAATTGCAACTCTTTCCATGCCGTTCATGAACTCCGGCTCCTCTTGTACGTGCGCGAGCCTCTTGAAACCCTGAGCCCTCAGGGACCCTCATATGTCTCTATATGAACGGTAGAGAATGATTGGTCCAGAATAGCCGGATCTCTTTCGTTCCTCTAGAGTCGGTTTCTTATGTTCTAATGCTTTGGTGCTCAGCATCAGCAAAGTATCTTTGAAGATGTTGAACCCTTGCTTGAACCCCGGTGCCCCAGCGATACAAGGGACCTGCTATCTACCTAAGCCACCATGCCTGATGCTGAAGATAGAGCGTGTTCCAGGGGAGATGTGTCAACTATAATAGCCCCACCCCGAGCGCAGGCACTTAGATGCCACTGTCAAAATACAACTATTACATATTCTGTTTGCTCTTCTTTAATTGTGATATCTATATTGCTATGTGTGATATGAGAGAAGTTTTTAATTAAATGATGGAAAAAAAAAGAGTGGTCATGTTTCCCCATATGTTTCTAATGTTTTTTTTTAAATTGGAAATTGTATAAACCTTTATGGGAATATTAAAAACAAAGTGTACAAGTATTCTGTCGCCCTTCTCAAGATGGAGAGTATCATGACGATTGTGGCAAGTATGTTGCATCGCCCATTTATGCTGGTTTCCGGGTTTTTGAGGGCGTCTCTACGACCCTCTAGTATATGGATGCTTATAAGTCTATGTCAGAGGGCTTGGGTGAGGGGAACCTGTGTGCTATCTCCTCTCTCAGTTACTGATACAATGGTATGTTGTCTCTGACCCAAAACAGGGTTGGTAGTGACTGTTTCGCTCTCTGCTAGCTCTAGATCTTCACCTCGCAGCTGAGATGGATATGGTTTTCGAAGGCTTTTCTCTATGGCGTCGGTCTACTGCTCAGTTGTCTGAAACTTGCTTCTCCCATCTCACACATACGAGGGTGTGGAGACTTGCAATTAAACGCTTCCCTAGATGGACTGGTTTTTACAGCTTGGGTGGTGAGTGGTTATAGGATCTGGGAAACTCACTTACCCCACTGTGGTCCCTTTTCTTCTGCTTAGAATGTGGTTGCCTTCAGAGTTCTAGTGTGATGCTACTTTTGTACCCCTTAACCCTGAATACTTACGCCCAACTCCCACTTAAACTCAGACATGCAAATACTTGCAAAAATATACTGCCATGAGCTAATAAAGTGATCTATCATTTTTGACCCTGGCTTTTGTTCTATCATCAAGCTTTTACTCCATCAATCATGGTCCTTTCTGAAGCAAAGAGTCATGGGATGAATCCTATCCTATATTTCCTGTTTGAATGTGCTAACTGCAATATTCTTCTCTCCCGATCTCCATTTAGGTATCTCCACTTAAATACTTGAGTGTTCAAGTTTCATAAGATTCAGGCATATATGAGCTTAATGTTGAAAAACTCTTGGTCGTGACAATGATCTCTGCCTCCACTCTTGGTCCTGACTATACCTTTAATGTTACGATTAATAATTCAATAAGTTAGAAATGAAGACACCATTTTACAAAGAAAAAAAAATTTTATTTTTCAACATTTAGAAAGATACACTTCTCCCAACTTCCGTGACATTGTTTTTACCTCTCACAAAAATAGGATTGACGAACTCTCCAAAATAATGCTCTGCTAGCAATGACTCCTCGTTTGAGCAAAATTTCTTTCATGTTAGGAAACTGAACAAGTTCGTAGGGAAGCCAAATTCAGGGGAATATGGGGCATGCAGCAACAATTCACAACATTATTCATTGGACAGTTGCAGCGCAACTCTCCGAATGTGAATGTAATGTGTGCTGGTGTACTATTCTGTGAACAGCCACTTATGGCTTTTCTCCATAATGCGCACGTGTCTCCTTTAATCTTATGTCCAAGCAGTGCATAACTTCCCGTAGTTTGTCCAGTGATCGTTTTTGCGCTTTTCTAAAAAAAGCACATGAGGATGACGCGTTCACACACAAAAAAATCGTCCCAGACAATCCGACATGGGACGCGGCTTCGCCTTCTTTGGAGCAGTATACCAGAAGAAAATTCCATTGATTTGATTGGTGTGTTAGTTTCTGGTGTGAATGATGATCCGTTTATCAACGGTTACAACTCGACGCAAAAAAAAAACACTCCTTGGATCTCACTTAATTGCCCAAACTGTCTTCGAAGTTAAACACCGCCGCATCAGCTTTTTGTCCAATTGAGCAATAGCGGCACCACGGGCTGACAATTTTCTTGCCATTATCTATGTAAAATATATCATTGCCTTTTCCGGTCGACGCCTACGGCCTATGCTACTTTGGGGACTTTTGGTCGTTGATCACTAGAATAATAAATAATGTGACGGAGAATGAAGGTTTTATGCACAAAACTAAGTCATCACACAGGCTCTGTACAGAAAAATGGAAGGAAGAGTTCATGGTCATTAGTTGTCCTACTATACTGAAAGGTGTTTAATGTGATGGAAGGTCAGGCTTCCCTCTGCTCTGGACTTGCAATTAATGTAGATTTATTCCTCACTTACCTAACGTAATACACCCCAGATGAGGGTCCTCAAAGTTTCAACTCATTTGTCAGGTGGTCTGAAGTCTTCATACTGCTATAGAATTACCCTGGGTTCTCCTTCATATACTAAGCAGTGGTGCTGTGTGGGTGGGAGGGAGGTATGGATAGGTTTGTCTGTGTTGTAAAGTTGTTGTTAAGTGGTTGTAGCAACCTATTCTTAATATACTCGTTGTTTTGTGAACGTTTATCAAGTATTGGGGCTTATACAAAAAAACTGATTCGAAACTTTGTTTGTATTCAGATTGTCACAACATTCCCAGTGTAGTCTTTGATTGTTTCATTTTAGTTGTGGTTGTGTTGTAACAAAATTTTACATTTAAAATGCGAAATAAAAGTTCACTGACGTACAAGGCGTGTCAGTGCCGGTACTCTACTTTCGTGTAGTGGTTATAAAACGCGGTATCGGGATTAACACCGTTTAAACCTTTAGAGCATAAGAGGCTTCGTGACGTGCGCCTACATGGGGGAGACTAGCAGAGGCCACGATGAATAGAGGATTGCTGCGAGGAAAGGGGAAAAAGCAGAAGAGGGCGCACATGTCGCGTTTGCAGACGCCGAAGCCCTTCTGCTCTAAAGTTTAAAAAGTGTAAAACCGCCGGATACCGCGAGAGGAGAGAAAGGGAAAAGAAGAAAAGAGAGGAGGAGAAGGCAGAAGTAGTAAAGGGAAAGGAGAAGGCAAAGAGTGGGAGAGAAGCAAGGGGGGAGAGAGGGGAAAAGGAGAGAAAACCAATAACGAACGTAAGTTACCGGCCATCACGCTCACCCTGGAAGGCTAGCGCTCGGTATTTACTGCCCTATTACACCGACCCTGCGAGAGAGTGGTAGGTTTCCTTAAAGCTTGCTAGTCGCCATAGTAATTATAAAATGTACAAGAATGCGGGCAGTTAGAGGGCAACCATATTCAAAAGGTGACAAGCGGAGATACCGGAGACATACACATTTTCCATGTCACTTAACTTCTGTCTTGTATACGAGAGTAAGGAAAATGATTGATTTGTAAACATTAAGGCCTCACGTTACAACTGTGGTGTGATGGAAAACAAAATAGGAACAAATCAAAACCTCCTTGTATCTGCAAGAAAAAATGGTTATCTTGTACCCCAACAGAAAACAAAACAAAGACCGAAAGAGAAAAATAGCAGGTCTGAGCTTGCTAGCCAAGACCAACGTCTAAGATTAACAAAAAGTGCCATAAAGCGCAGCAAATGGTTTTTAGAGGCAACTTTCAACACCAAAGTTCATTGAATGAGTTCCATGTGCACACAAAGCTGGAGAAACATATGAGACATATATGCGTAAACTTCAATGTTGAAAGCAATAAAGGATGGTTTAAAAAGCAAAAACATTGCCAATATACACCTCCTGCGTAAAACTAAGGAAAAAGCCGAGATCTGAAATAATATCTATGTGTGGATTTGCTGTTCTTACCTTTATTTTGAAAAGTGACACATGCCCACTAATATTATCAAGGATGAGAGAACTGATTTGTGAGAGAATTGTATGTCCAAAAAAAAAAAAAAAAAAAAAAAAAAAACACACGATCTCTTAAGTTTGTAATTTTGAGTTTGTTTTTACCATATTCCAAATTACTGTCTTTTATATGTCATATAAAAGGACTTCTTGCAAATACTTGGTTCTTGGCACTTCAACTGTTGATATGAAATCTTCCTTCTCTAAAACTAGTGCATATTCTGGCCTCAATATTGCACGTACGACCTACAAATAAACAGCAAAACTTAGATGAGACAAACTAGGATTGATATTTTTTCCAAATTGTTGCCATAATTATTTGGGCCACTTCCTTTACAAGGTGAATGATACTTTAAGTGAAGTGAGATGATGAAAAATGCCTTAAACACAGAAAGTGTTATTGCTAAAATTGCAGCCAGTAGATTGCATTGCGTCACGGCACCTTCGAGTACAGCATTGGCGGTAGTTTGGAGAACCTGCTAGAATTCAGGAAAAGGAAGAAAAAGAAAGAAGAAAAGTCAATCCCAGACCCTAGTCATTTGCACCATAAAACAGTATCTCAAGGGCACCGGACCGGAGACCCATGGCCACGTAGAAAACACGATAACATACTCCACAGGATTATGACAAGAACATCACCACTCTTTCTCCTTCACACAAGTCCACAGAGGTTATGTATTGCGTCCATGGCAGATTGAGACAAGTTCTGCTACATTTTCTTTGGTAATTCAAAAAAGTTCCTCCCCCATGTAAAAACTCTCAAGGACACATAAAAACAAAAGGTTACATTTATAAAAATTGTGTCTGTGGATGACAATAAACCTCAAACGTTATTGGCTCTAAATTCAAGCAGAGGTTGCTTGTGGACATTAAAAGTGCAAGCAAGAGTAAACAAAGGTGCGCCCTCAACAATCCCTTAAGCGGGATTTTTATAGATGGAATCTTCTGCACAGTGGCCCTAGATAACATCTGCACATATCCAATGGTTTGCCATTTCTCTGTGTACGTTAAATTGTGCCACACTACCCCATGGGTTATCTAGTATTACAGGTCAACTCCATCAAAGAGAATGGAGCCAGGCTGAAAAATCATACTTGACCTATTAACACTTTCTGGAAAAAAAAAAAAACAAAAAAACAATAGTGTTTTTCCTTTTTCCTGTACGACACTCTTGGAAAAAGAGCTGCCACAGTAAACAGCTTAGAAATTCTACCAGTTACAGCAATGGATAATGGTTCATGGATTTGTTCATTTCTAGAGGGGAAATACAGTATGAAGAGGCTTTAGTTTCCAGATCTTTTTTTAACCTTTATTGTCCAATCCAGGAAATTTACATATAGACGATGAAAAGTATACAGCTAAAAATGAAATTTTAAAGTCTACACTACCGGAAATACCCCTTGCCAAACTTGAAAACGCGTAAGGTGGATCATAGAATTTGAAACTTTTTGTTTTTAAGAGTCTATCCAAAATTGCTATGTTAATGATTATATTTATCTGACACTGGCGCCTTTGCTGTACAGTATATCCATGATCATTTCATGAGTAAAATGAGAGTCTGGTTTAAAGTAGTCTGATAGAATCACTTGGCCCTTTTTGAAATGTTGATGTCTCTATACCCAAAGTCTACTTACAGAAAATTTCTACAAGAGATGGGTGGGTGTTAAAAAAAAAAAAAAAATTAAAAACCTCAAAAATAAATAATGGCTGTGTAGCATCCTTATAAAGATAGTCACAGAAATGAAAATAAAGGGGATTTGGTACCACAATCCAAGATCAGTCATCCACTAATACAGATCATATTTTTAACTGACCAATGTTTCAAAAAACAGGCTTTGAAAGCTTGGTGGGAAAAAAAGTTCCCAATCCAAAATGTCTCAGACTTCAAACTAAATAAATTACTATGTTTTTACTAATTATAATGGTGTTTGGGAGGGGAAAAAAATACTGTTATGTCTTTTTATAATTTTTTTTTAAATGGCATGCAGTGAACCTGAAAGCTTAGAATTGTATATTCACACGACCAGCAATTCAACAGTTATTGCATAGTAGGAACCAGGATTCATTACTTTTCATGAGGGGTTGGACTTTTGAAAATCTGTTAAGTAATAGAAATGTTTTGTAAAACTATACAAAACTTCTAATGCAAGGGACATAAACATTTGTAGTAACAAGAAGGAAAAATAACTGGTCCTAAAGTGCCAATGCGGAGATAATGTCTTTTTGTCGGCAGTAAAAATAGAATGTATCTGGCAGAAAAAAAATTGGTTGTGTCTCCAATTTGCTGCTGCTGGGTAATTAAGGGCAGCAGCATTATTGTAATTCCCAAAATAAGGGTCTTTTTAAAGGTTTGTTTTATATGAAAAGAAATGGCCCGAAGGAGGTTTTATGGTTCTCTCCCGATGTCAAAACGAGGTTATTGTCCTCAGACAGTGACTTTTATCCAGAGATCACCCAAGTTAGTCTTCTCTGGACTTAAAATACAAGAGAATGGACCCTCTTCATTCCCCGCAGCCATGGCACCATTTGTGGAACAATGGGATCAAGGCGAGACAAAGCTGGCTGGAAGGTGGAGACGAGTCTCTGATCCATCAGAAAAATTGGCAACCAAAAAAGTCATAAATGTCTGTGACGAGAATACATCTTAGCAATCAGTGTGATGGGTTGCTGTCACCCTTGCATACTCACACTATAAAAAAAAAGCCTTAAGAAAATAAACTGAAACCCTTTCCATTCTTTTTGATACACAGAACGGGAAAGCCAAAATTAATAGGGGCACAACTACTCACCCTACAACACCCGTAAGGGCCTTGTTGGTTCAATGGCATTTCTAGGGAAAAGTTTCATGCCAGACGGAAGGGTGCTCATGTGATCTGCCTTTGTTTCCCTGGCGTGTGGTATTGATCTTTGGACAGTACAGAGTTAGGTAAAATAATGTATGATAGTCCTCAATGATGGGGAACGGGGAACAAAGCAACTAGTAATTCAGAAAAACCGTTTGGTTTGTGACCGTTAAAATGGAGCTTGCATTACTTCAGGTTCAATAAAAGCCCTTCATCTTCATGAACCTATCCTTGTTGGTGTTTGTGTAAATCATCCAATTGACCCAATAAGAAATGGATTACATTATGAACAGACAAGACATGCCATCAATGGTGGCAAAAACGGCATGAATGCGCATTTGCTAAATGGATGAACTGCAAAATTTGTGGGCGGGGTATTTTTAAAAAAAGGCCAAATGGGGTACAAAAAACAAAAACAGGAAAGCAACCCTGTGCTCAATCTATTGGCACATGGTGCTGCAACGGTGAAGATGCGTGGGGCATTGATAGGTAAACAATACAGGTCTGTGGAACGGTACAATCCAGAGTCGGAATGGCAAAACACAATGAACTTTTGGCATTGCTTGACTCAAGTCGACCAAAATGCTGTGGGGCGGGGAAAAAGGGGGCTTTGTTGGGCGGGCTGGATGGCAACTGGCATCACTTTATGAGTCGGCTGGTTAAACTGATGCATTGGGGTTCCAACCAGATTTAGCTAGTCTTCCTACAAACTGCGAAGAGAAGAGTAGTGTGGGGAAACTGGGCTTAGGGGTTAATTGTCCTGCAGTGAGCCATAAGGGCTCCTACGACAGTCCATGTGTACAGCGTACTTAAGCTAGCCCCCAACAAGTTATATATACTTTTTTATTTACTATTTTGATGCTTGTGCGGCATCTATTCTGTGTCACAGAAAAGCAGATGTGGGAGGGGCCTAGCAGTCACATGCACAGCACTGACAGAGGCAGTTTAACCACAAGTCCTATAATGCTTTACAGGCGCCTCTCTCATTGACCTTCCACCATAGTTACATCACTGCTTTTAGAGTATGTTTCCACTTGCTGTGTTCAAGTAGTCCCTACACTTACTGATCCCCTGCATAGCAGATTCTGCTATAGAAATGCCTTTCAGTCCTAATTACCGTATATATGAAATACATATAACAGCTAAGCTATACTTTTTACAAGCCCGGGAACACAAGCAGAGTGAGAGAGACAACTGCCAGAGCTTACAGCAGCCGGTGCTCAGTGAGTACAGAGAAGTGCAGCAGGAGGGAGCAGGCAGGAGCTGCTCTGTGTGTATTACACAGGCAGCAGGCAGGCAGCTTTGGGACACTAAACAACTATAGGTGTTTATTGTTTAGTGTCCCAAACTGTCCTGTATGACACATGTCTGCGGACACATACATTCTGCCCCTGGTCCAGATCTCTTGTCTCTGTGCCATGCTGCCAGTGACCCTGGGGTGCACTACACTGCCCTCACTGACAGCATGGCACAGGTGCCCAGAGTTCTGGACCAAGGGAAGTGTATATATTTATATATATGTGTGTGTGTGGCCACAGACATGTGTCATATGTGGTGATTTGATGGTAAATTCACCTGCCTGATTCCATGTAGATTTGCTGTTCAGTGCACCCACCCTCCACCCCACAACACACACTTTACCCTACACACCCCCTGCCGAATTCAACAATCCTTCTATTGCTCCTGGTATGTGGGGTAGTGTCCCTCACTGTATGGACGGTAGTGTCCTCACGTATGGCAGTAGTGTTCCTCACTGTATGGGCGGTAGTGTTCGCACTGTATGGGGGTAGTGTCCCCACTGTATGGCGGTAGTGTTTCCTCACGTATGGGGGTAGTCTTCCTGCTGTATGGGAGGTAGTGTTCATCGACTTAATGGTGAGTAGTGTCCCCTACTGGATGGGGGTATGTTCCTCACTGAATGGGTGGTAGTGTCCCTCACTGAGGGGGTGTGTTTCCTCACTGATATGGGGTAGTGTTCCTCCTAATATGGCGCTATTGTTTGTCACAGTAATGGCGTAGTCTTCCTCACTTATGGGGGTAAGTTGTTTTCCTCGCTGTATGGGCAGGTAGTGTTCCTCACTGTATGGGAGTATGTATACTCTCCACTGGTGGGGGGTCGATGTTCCTGACTGTATTGCGCTAGTGTGTTTTTCAACACGTATGGTGGTCGTCTTTCCTCCTGTATGGCGGTAGATGTTCACCCCCCCATGCATAGGTAGTGTTCCTCACTGTATGGCGGTAGTGTCCCTCACTGTATGGCGGTAGTGTCCCTCACTGTATGGCGGTAGTGTTCCTCACTGTATGGCGGTAGTGTCCCTCACTGTATGGCGGTAGTGTTCCTCACTGTATGGCGGTAGTGTCCCTCACTGTATAGCGGTAGTGTCCCTCACTGTATGGGGGTAGTGTTCCTCACTGGATGGGGTTAGTGTTCTCCGCTGTATTTGCTCCTGCTTTGTGATATAATTAGTGATGTTGGACTTTCTTTAGTGGTCTGTTTATTATCAGTATGGTGGTAATGGTCATCATATAGCAGTATTATATGTCCCTTATAGAGTGGTATGGTGTGATTTTAGGCTAAATAGACTTGTTGGCACTTTGCAATGATTACTTTGGTTTGGAGTTTGGGCACTCGGTCTCTAAAAGGTTCGCCATCACTGCTCTAGGGGATAGGGTAGTGGAAAGGGGACACTCACCCTAATCTTAAGGATCATCTTGTCGCATGCAAAGAACATGATGTCGAGTATAAGCCGAGTTTTTCAGCACAAAGATGTGCTAAAAACCTAACTCGGTTTATACTCAAGTCTATTAAAAAACCCTCACATTTTATTTTTTTTTTATAGGTTGGCATTAATAGGGGAGGACAGGCTGTATACTGGGGGGGCAATGGCTGCAGGTATATCTGTGGGGCAGGGGCTGAGGCTATATACTGGGGCAGGGCTGCAAGCTATATTCTGGGGGCAGGAGCTGAGGCTAGATACTGGGGCAGGGGCTGGCGCAGGCTATATACTGGGGCAGGGGCTGCAGGCTATATACTGGGGGCAGGGGTGCAGGCTATATACTGGGGGCAGGGGCTGCAGGCTATATAGGGGGGGTTTAGGGGGCGGATATACTGGGGTGGCCGGGGGCTGCAGACTATATACTGGGGGCGGGGCGCAGCTATAACTGGGGGCAGGGGCTGCAGGCTATATACTGGGGGGGGTCGTAGGTGCTGCAGCTATATATTGGGGCAGGGGCTGCAGGCTATATATAGGGGGCAGGGGCTGCGGCTATATACTGGGTGGCAGAGGCTGCAGGTATATACTGGGGGGCAGGGGCTGCAGGCTATATACTGGGTGGGGAAGGGGCTGAAGGCTATATACTAGGGGGGTCAGGGGCTGCAGGCTATATAGGGGGGGGCAGGGGTTGAAGGCTATATACTGGGGGGCAGGGGCTGCAGGCTATATACTGGCGGGGGGCAGGGGCTGCAGGCTTAACTGGGGGGCAGGGGCTGAAGGCTATTACTGGGGGCAGGGGCTGCAGGTTATTACTGGGGGCAGGGGATGCAGGCTATATACTGGGGGCAGGTGCTGCAGGGTTATACTGGGGGGGCAGGGCTGCAGGCTATATACTGGGGTGGGGGCAGGGGCTTGCAGGATACATACACTGGGCTTAGGTTTTTCCAGTAGTTTGTGTAAAAATTAGTTTATACTCAGGATGGCTATTACTTGAGCAGTATTATCAGTACATTTTTAGACACCACTGAAAAATTGTGGGTCCCCTCTCATCCCCTCTCTTATGTGGCCCTTCTCTTCTCCCCCCTCTTTTCTGACTTGCTCTCTGTGGGGGCCCCCTCATCTCTTTGCCGCCTCTCATCTACCCATTCTCTTAATTTCCCCCCTCGTTTCCCCTCACCTCTCCCTCTTTATTCTAACGCCCCACCCTCATCTCCCCTATCTTGTTGCCCCCCTAATCTGCTGTCACCCCTCTCATATGGTTTCTCAGTCTCCCCTCTCAGTTCAGGCCCACCTACTGCTACATGAAAATATTTAAATGTACCATATATAATCGAGTATAAGCCGAGTTTTCAGCACAAAAGATGTGCTAAAAAAACCTAACTCGGTTTATACTCAAGTCTATTAAAAAACCCTCACATTTTATTTTATTTTTTTATAGGTTGAGCATTAATAGGGGAGGGGCTACAGGCTGTATACTGGGGGGGCAATGGCTGCAGGCTATATTCTGGGGGCAGGGGCTGCAGGCTATATACTGGGGCAGGGGCTGCAAGCTATATTCTGGGGGCAGGAGCTGCAGGCTAGATACTGGGGCAGGGGCTGCAGGCTATATACTGGGGCAGGGGCTGCAGGCTATATACTGGGGGCAGGGGCTGCAGGCTATATACTGGGGGCAGGGGCTGCAGGCTATATACTGTGGGGTAAGGGGCTGCAGGCTATATACTGGGGTGGCCGGGGGCTGCAGACTATATACTGGGGGCAGGGGCAGCAGGCTATATACTGGGGGCAGGGGCTGCAGGCTATATACTGGGGGGGGTCAGGTGCTGCAGCTATATATTGGGGCAGGGGCTGCAGGCTATATATAGGGGGCAGGGGCTGCAGGCTATATACTGGGTGCGCAGAGGCTGCAGGATATATACTGGGGGGCAGGGGCTGCAGGCTATATACTGGGTGGGAAAGGGGCTGAAGGCTATATATACTGGGGGGGGGTCAGGGGCGATGCAGGACTATTAGTGGGGGGTAGGGGTTGAGGCATATACTGGGGGGCAGGGGCTGCAGGCTATATACTGGGCGGGGCAGGGGCTGCAGGCTATATACTGGGGGGGCAGGGGCTGAAGGCTATATACTGGGGGCAGGGGCTGCAGGTTATATACTGGGGGGCAGGGGATGCAGGCTATATACTGGGGGGCAGGTGCTGCAGGGTATATACTGGGGGGGCAGGGGCTGCAGGCTATATACTGGGGGGGCAGGGGCTGCAGGATACATACTGGGCTTATAGGTTTTTCCAGTAGTTTGTGTTAAAATTAGTTTATACTCAGGATGGCTTATACTTGAGTATATACAGTACATTTTTAGACCACACTGAAAAATTGTGGGTCCCCTCTCATCCCCTCTCTTATTGTGGTCCTTCTCTTCTCCCCCCTCTTTTTCTGACTTGCTCTCATTGTGGGGCCCCCTCATCTTCTTTGCCGCCTCTCATCTACCTTCTCTTAATTTTCCCCCTCGTATTCCCCCTCACCTCCTCCCTCTTATTCTAACCCACCCTCATCTCCCCCTATCTTGTTGCCCCCCTCATCTTCTGTTCCCCCTCTCATTTATGGTTTTCTCATCTCCCTCTCATTTCATAGCCCTTTTGTATCTGTTACTCTTATTATGGGCCCCAATGTATCTCCAGCTCTTATTGTGGGACCCCCTGGTATTCTGTACCCCCTTCAACCCCTCTCATTCATCGCTCCCCTCTCCAATCTTGTTGCCCTTCCTCCCCCCAGTTTCTGGGCTCCGTCATCTCTCCCACTCTCCTCCCTCTCCTCTTTAGAACATAGTTTTAAAAAAAACACCACATACCTCACCTTTCCACGGTCCTCAGCAGCTCCACTTCTTCTGTGCTGCTGTGTACAACAGGCTGGCAGGAGATGACGTCATCATATCGCGCCTGCCAACCTGCTGTATACAGCAGCAGAGAGGCACAATGATGATGTGGAGAGCTTACAGCTCTCTGCATCATCATTGCTTGCTACTCCGACAGGCACAGAGATGAAGTGCTGAGGGGAAAAGGGGGCGGAGTTGATGTGGTGAGGGGGCGGAGTCAGCAGGAGTCGGGGCCCACTGGTGCTTTCCCTGGCAATCCCGCGGTTCAGTCCGACCCTGATTGTGGCCACTTGGTCCTCCTTTTGTAACATTAAAACAAATCAATAATTTCCCAGGACACAACAAGTCTGTGATTAGGGTCCTATATTGTGTGCTACCTCTGTTATTCCAATCAGGGCCGGATCATAGGGGGTCTTAAAGGGGCCCCCACCAAATGTGGGAGATTCGGATGTGTATATAGTGGTTACTGGGCGAGCTGTATATAGAGATTACTTTGGGCTGTATATAGGGATTGCTGGGGAGGGTATATAGTGATTACTGGGGAGGGTATATAGTGATTGCTGGGGGGTTGTATATAGTGATTGCTGGGGGGCTGTATATAGTGATTGCTGGGGAGGGTATATAGTGATTACTGGGGGGGGTATATAGTGATTACTGGAAGCTGTATTTAGTGATTGCTGGGGGAGCTGTATATAGTGGTTGCTGGGGGACTGTATACAGTGATTGCTATGGGAGCTGTATATAGTGATTACTGGGAGCTGTATACAGTGATTGCTGTGGAGCTGTATATAGTGATTGCTGGGAGCTGTATACAGTGATTGCTGTGGAGCTGTATATAGTGATTGCTGGGCACTGTATATAGTGATTACTGGGAGCTGTATACAGTGGTTGCTGGGGTAGCTGTATATAGTGGTTGCTGGGGGAGCTGTATATAGTGGTTGCTGGGGGAGCTGTATATAGTGGTTACTGGGGCAACTGTATATAGTGATTACTTTGGACAGTATATAGCGATTGCTGTTCCCTGTCTGGACTACATGCAGTGGGCCCCCACCAGATGTTGCACCCAGGGCCCCCACCAACCTTAATCTGGCCTTGATTCCAATAATTGGATAAATTAATGGACAACTGGGTGTTACATTTTAGTGACACTGTACTTGTGTAAAGGGTAGAGAGTATATCGGAGAGTAGATAGACGGAGGAAAATCTGTACCAGGCTCCAACTTTATTCTGTGCATGAAGTTAGTCACTGTAATGGCCTTTGAGTCTCTTGGATCCCTGAAGTGACTCCTGTGTACAGTTTTTTTTTAAGGAATTCAGCTCTGTAACATCTGCAATAACCCACTGGTTGTGTGGTCAAAAAGATTCACTAGAGGGAGCTAGACTGAAGCAAAAAAAATAAAAAGAATAAAAAAGATCCAAAGAGGCAGTGTGCATTAACAAGGGGACAATAAAGCTTAGTTAAACAGCTCACATAACAGCTAGGGGCTGCTCACATTCTTGGCACAGTACCATGCCCAGAACTCAGAGGCAGAGCGGGCACTGCATACATACAAACATATATATATACGTGTGAATGTGAGGCCCCTAAAGTTCTGGTATTATATTTATTATATAGTGCTGGTATTGAATTATTTATGTCTAGATTGATGCTTATCTTTATTGAATGCAGGCTAAGGGTGGAAGATCAGGAAATTCAAGGGGTAAAATGGAAACAGCATTTATTTTCATGTATCAGTTAGCAGCCAGGCATCCTGAGGATAAATAAATCCATGCTGTATGTTTTGTAGGAGATGACGCAGATCCCTAAATGTACAGTGCCCCCCCCTCATACACGCTGTGAGTCACACAATGTATAATATAGGCAGTGTATGTCTGCAGTACACTGGCTTTCTGTATGAGAATGTGATGCCTTGTGTAAGGAAGCGAGTGAGGCAGGGAGGGGGAGCGGGCCATTGAGGAGGAGCCTGCTGTAGGACCAGTGCAATGCTGTATGTGACTGGAAGTGAGTGTGTGCTGAGCGACGACGCCAGTTTAGCATTGAGTGAAAGCCATCAGACAGGCGGGGGCGGCTCGCTGTCACGGTGGATGTAGGCATATTATGTAGTGAACAACACATTGCACGCAGGAACTGGATGTCTCGGCTCTTCTGTACAGACACAAAAGTGGCGCATTTTCATTTACTTGACTGAAAGAAGGACACATGGAATTGACATGGTGACAGAACCTCAGCATTTAGTGGACCACGGCATCAATGAGGTGAGCGCTAAGTTTTGGTACCTGGGGATATGCTAACCGTGACTGCTTCTTCTCCCCATTTTTAGAAGGACTCTTCCCTCAGTTATTGTTGTTCATTTTCATCAGAATTAATGGTTCATCTCTATGAACGTCCATAGTATGCCATTCCCTAGTACTGGACAAATAAGCATCCTTATATAAGTTTACCTTTATATTGCGGTGCATTGCTCATACAATCCATGAATACACTGCAGTTACCTTTGTTAGTGGCGTCAGATTGGGAATGTGAGAAGGAAACATGGAATAATGTCATGTTTTACACTGCAGGAGTTGGGTCTGAATCTCCTGTTTACCATCTCATTCCACATCCATTTCTAAAAAACAGAGTGGTCTCCTCTTCTGCCATCACCCCCTCCCTGCTGCTCAGATCCACCTTCTTCCCCTGCCTACCTTGGTACACTGTGTACTGTGTACTGTGTACAAGATGTTTGCTCTAAGGATATCTGTGTTTTACACTTGGACTTTGTCATTTTCTGCTGTGTGGAAGGTGTTATTTAGTAGATTGTGGAGACATATCGACTTTTACCATATGGGTGTGTGGACTTATTTTTCCCTCTGTACTACAGTATGTGAGCAGCATCTAAATCTGCAGAAAATGTCTGAATATTAGACATTTGTTTATTTCACTTGTAGTAGACGCCAGCTATTAACATATATCTTATCATGAGGGCTAATACTGAGTGTTACATAGTAAGCTTAGTTGGACATGTGGACATTTCATAATACCTGGAATTGTAATCTTATATTTCCTTTAAATATGTAAAACCTAATATTGCATCCCACAGTAAATGATGTAGTATACTGGTTTGTGTGGGCCTGGAGTCCAGTAAACACACTTGTTGAACTCCTGGGTGCCACTCATGCACACATATGCTCTAGTTCTCCTATGTACCTGCATAGGGAGTGTATGTACTTGCATATACTTGGAATCATATGATAAACTACTATAAGTTAATATTGCATTGCAAATCCTCAAATTATTGCAACTCTTACATGTACAATCAACACCTATGAGAATGTACAGGCCTTGTCTTTTCTTTTTCAGTGTTTGCAAGTTTCTTTAAAATTATTCTTTTTTGCACATATGGAAGCATCGTTTAAAGAAGTACATTTGTGGCCTTACAACAATACATAATGTACTATTATTGTACTAACAGACCGGATTATATTTAACTTTCTGGGATATCTTGTATCATAAAATCCAGTTCCCTTTTTCTGTAGAACATATGTTGACTGATTTGCAGCCACAATCCTGGCTGCCCTTCTTCTGGAATAAAGGTTGTTTGTAAGCCATAAATGCTATGCGACTCATCTGAAGGTGAGCAGAGCAACTCATAAAAGTTATGTAGAGAAGGTAAATAAATGACACATACGTTTATTAGAAGCCTCCAAAACATCAAATTGATGGACTATCTTAAAGCCCTTTGAGTATAACATGTTGTTGGTTCTTAGACCACCTTTGATAGTGACTATTGTATACGAGCACATCCCACAAAAACCCAGTTGTCTAGCCATCATAATTTGTTTCATACTTGACTATTGTTCTGCCTTCAAAAACAGTTCAAACTATGGAACTGACTGTGCATCTACTACCTAATGTGCCCCACGTATTGACAGGTGATTGTACTTCACCTTCCTGTTGACCCGGTTTTTATGTCTGGCTGGAGTATAATAATAAAAAAAAATAATGTTTTTTTTTTTAACAATTTTACAACTTTCCTGCTTCAAACAGTAAAGAGTTAAATGGTTTCTCATACAAATTTTTGTTTCTATGCATATGTATATATATATATATATATTTCAAGGTGTCCAACACCGAAACGTCGCTACCCCTTTCAATAAAAATCACTGACGTTTGATTTGAACCTTGGAGTGCTGCCCGCCTTTTCCATTCGTACATATATATATATATATATATATATATATATATATATATATATATATATATTCCAAAAAGTAGCCACAGAATATATGCAGTATAAACATTGGATTGGAGAAGTAGGGAAGGATGATTCAGGATGAGGCCGCAGTCACACAATGCTCTTGGATCGTATTTTAAAACGCATTTCAAGCAATTCAAATGCAATTCAAAATGAGATTCAAGCTCATCATGTGAATGTGATGACAGCAGAAACAAAAAGAAAGACCCCCAATGGCTTCACACTCATCCATAATGAATGATTTCAACCGGTTATTACTGCTATTAACCTTGTTAATGTGACACGAGAAACTGTGTTACTTAATGGCCACAGACAGAGATCACTGAAAACATAGGTCTTTATTGTTGAACTTTTTCGGTTGTTATCAGATGCAGCTATTGGAAATACCATAATGTTGCTTATATATCCAACAGATGAACAACCGATCAATAGGAGCACTGAATACAGATCAATGCAAAAAAAACCTGATTGTTAATAGTCTTTTTTTAGATTATGTTGTAATCATCTAGAATGAAAACCTTCACAAATCATGAAACAAATCATTGTGTGATCATAACATTGCCTGTAATTTCATATATTCGAGTAGGAGGAATATTTAAGCAAACGTGTCACCAGTCGCATGGCTGGTTAACCCACAAACATACTTTATAGGGGCTTTTTAGTGTTGTCCAGGCATGTCCTTATAATTCTTCAAAGCTGGCTTTATATTGAAAAATAAACTTATATTCACGAACAGTTATCAGTCAGGGGTTTGGGTTCGCTCTAGAGGAGTCAAGGGCTCACCCACCCTCCAGGCCTCTGCGTCATGAACACCTCCTCTTTCCCTCTATCGAGCTACCGGCTCTGCCTCCTATATCTCCTGCACCTCCCTTTCCTTCAGCACTCTTGTATAAAATCTCGCACATGTAGTGCGCTTCTTATCTCACCTCCAACCCTACGTGCATCCGGAGGGAGAAACGTGCACTGCATATGCACAAGATTTCAAACAAGAGAGGATAGGGAAGTGCAGAAGGAGGCTCGAGTGATGGAAGGAGGCATGGTTTCCATGACGCAGTGGCCTTGAGGGTGGTTGAGCGCTTGACTCGTCTAACCCCGAACCGCAACCCCCTTGACTGGTACCTGTCAGCGAATATATATTTCAGCGTAAAGCCAGATTTGAAGCATTATAAGGACATGCCTGGACAACACTTAATAGTCCCTATAATGAATGTGTATGGGCTTACCAGCCGTTTGGCTGATGACAGGTTCGCTTTAAAAAAAACTATGCTCTATACTCTACAATACAGGGCATTGTTGGAGCTGATCCCACTCTGGAAAACCAGGCCCAGCATATAATCCTGTGAGTCTTGTTCCTTTTTTGGATAATTGGAGTGATTTTCACTTCTTTCATGGTACTGCCAGGGATACTGTAGCAGAGTAAAACAATTTGCATGTATTAATCTGGAAAGAAACAGTGGTGGATAGTGTCTACAGTGGGATAGCCCCTGTATGTGAAAAGGGCTCACCAATAACTTCTTAGCAAAGTGACTGTACCCAGAGAAGGTTATAGAAAGGGTTGAATTCCTGATACAGTTTGATTCTGCTTATTTATTACAATTATGAAGGCTTCATTGTGCTTGTATTTGCACCTAAAAAGTCACATATCTGTAATTTCACTATTTTTTGTGCCACAAATTGTTCTTAGGTGCAGAAACAAGTAAAACCCTTGTTTTTAGTTGAATCACAATGTTTAGCTGCAACCCCCACTAATACTGCCACCTTATCATCACTCTCGCAGTTACCCCACTCACCATAAGTCCACATCATCCATCTTTATTAATCATATTCCATCTCTTGATAACACATACATAATATTTAATTGGCTTTGTAAATAGTCTGAATGTAATTTAAATCTTACATTTACGCTAAATATAATACACTATTAAAATATAACAGTAACAATTGGGGTCGCCTTGCTTACACCCCCGTCCAGCTGCTAACGCCAATATGGCTCCATCTTGCTGTGTTTTTCAGATTTTACATCAATAGTAAGGTAATGAGTTAATTTGTTACAAGGGTTGTGTTAATGTATCTCTTTTATTGCTAACTGACAGAATAGATGATATTTTATGTTGTAGAAAGAGCTGTGCAACAAAACCAGTATAGCAGGATCTAATATCACCTCTTGATAGACAAAAAGTATATATCTGAAAGCAAACTGAAGTGACCTCCTGTCTGCAGAACAGGAATAAGTAGAGCTACACAGTTC
The DNA here is from genome assembly GCA_019512145.1 of Engystomops pustulosus. Classification (NCBI taxonomy): domain Eukaryota; kingdom Metazoa; phylum Chordata; class Amphibia; order Anura; family Leptodactylidae; genus Engystomops; species Engystomops pustulosus. The sequence continues at coordinate 195,372,825 of CM033641.1, forward strand.
ACTTGGAGCCATCTGCTCTATGGTATTCAATCTAATATGGCTGATGGTTTGAGAAACATAACTTATCATGATCTTACCAGAAGTGCATTTTCAAGTTGACTTAAAGAGGGCCTGTCACCCATAAAAAACTGCTTGCTTTATCGGAACCTTCCAATAAAACTAGCTGACACTGCTGCACATTACAATAGGAACGCCGGACTGCGCTCAAAGCAGGGGGCGGAGTAGGAGGCAAAGCCCGCCTATGGAGTGGGAAGGGGGGTCCGGGGGAGAAGCAGTGCCTCGGACCGCCCCCTCATGAATATGCCGGACTGCTGTGCGTTGCGTTCCTATTGTACTGCTCAGAAGTGTCTGCTAGCTTTATCGGAGAGTTCTGATAAAGCTAGCAGTTTATCACTGCTAAAAATGGCCTAGTGCTAGGAGCTGCTTACCTTAGTAAGCAGCTCCTAGTGCCTTTTTTATGGGTGACAGGTCCTCTTAAAGTCAGCAAACAAAAGTACTGTTAACAGCTTATAGGAGCCTGAAGAAAGTATGACCCACCCCTCCATATGGTATTCTTATAAGGAACTAATAGATGGAATGCTCATTTATGTTGTTTTTATTATTGATATATTATGTGTCGTTCCAATATTAACACATACCTCCCAACCTTTGTGGAGGCGAAAAGGGGACAAAAGATGTGGTGCGTCTCAAGTGGATTTTTTTGCCCTGTATTTTGTCCTGCCCCTTACTCCACCCCCACACAGTATAAATCCCCCCTTAGTGCCCCCCATCTCCTGCTCACATTGTGCCGCTTATAGCTCCCTGTTACATTGTGGCCCAAGTGATAATGCAGACAGCTGACGGTTCTCTGCATTATCACTGTATTCAATTCTATAAAGCACCCACTATCTGGGTCTGCGAGAGAAAGCTGGAAATCCAGGACTGTCCTCCCGGACCTGGGGCGTTTGGGAGGTATGTTAACGTGAAAAATATTGTACATTGCTAGAAAATAAAACCTCTTTCTAGCTTTTAGTGGTTATGGAGATCCAGTAGATCATCAGCAAGAGAAATTGTAGGTGAAATCTAAATCCAATCTTAGCACACTCTATTAAATACAGAAGACTTTCTTGTCCTACATGCACAATGAGACATGTGTTCAGTAATTAGATCTAAGTAGTTTAGCAGTTAGTAAATTGTCTGTGAAATATAAACTGTCATGGACCGACCACGGTGCCAGGACGGCATTCCGTTCATCATAGTAATAAATATGAAGGGGCTTCTCCTTTACCATAAAACAGCAGCTCCAAACTTTGTTACAGACTGTATTTGAGATGCAGAGTCCCAGCAGCCATGGCTGTATCTTTATTGGAGCTCCTGCTCCAGGCTCCACATTGGCTGTAACACATAAATCGGAGATGATGTTGTGAGGTAGGACTCTACCCTGTTTTTTTGTAGGAATTCGCCACACATTATATCAGGCAACTTATACTGGTCCATTGGTCATGCACTAGAGTACCAAAAACACAAGAATTATGCATTAAAACGTAACTGGAAAGTTACATTGATTTTACCTAATTATTATATGTGATTCCCCCATTGGAAACAAACAGAACGATGCCTACTTTGTGCTGTTCACCCTTTTTTCCAAAGTTATGGCATTTTCTGTTCTGAAAGTGTTTGACAAAAATATTTCTTGCTAGAGGTGAAGTGGGCGTAGACTATTGTCTGTCTATGTCCTTAAGCTGAGGCTAGTTAGCTTTCCCACAGATCCCATGATGCCTTGCGTTCTCTCTCAAAGTAATTTAGCATTAAATCCATTTAGTTTCCACACGAGTAAACCCACTGATCACTGCACAGTTTACATGCAGGATGTATATAGTGACTAGCCTGGCAGCTTCCATCACATGGAGGAGCAGGGAACATGTAATATGTGGAAGAAATCATAGGAAAACAGTTACATTAAGTCTATAGTCTGTACTGTGCACCGTGGTTGGTGCACTGTGGTTGGTCCATGAAATCTGTCTAGTATGCGGTTTAATTTACAAAGATCCGAGGGGGAAGCAGCATGAGGATAGAGGCAGAAAATGTACTGTTAAATCAAAGACTGGGTTGGAGGAACAGGGGAGATCTTGTACCTCACTATTCTGTGCAGGAGACATCTGTATCCACTGTTTTGAAATCATCATGCTCTGCTACATACACAGAAAGCTCTGACACATGACCTTGTTTGAGGATAAAGGCTGGGAGGTAACTACAGCAATAGCAGTCATAGCAGCTGCTATAGGACCCACAGTGTCAGGGGGCCCCAGCATCTGACCTGATACACTACAGAATGGAGGACTTGCACCACATATTATGCACATATAATGCATTATGTACTGAATAATATAACAGTGTTCTTCTTTCATAGTACACAGTATGAATCAGCAGCTCAGATAAGAAATGTTGGGGGAGAGGGAGGGGCAAGCAGAATGGCAAAACTAGGAATCTCTCATCTATAATTTCTTTTGTATATCTTACCTCTGTGGTCAGCAACTACTGGGACAGATCTGGGTCTATAAATGTACATATCAATGCATAATTACGCCCCTGGATAAAGGTAGAGTTATTAATCTTTGTTTGAGCAAGAATAGTGTATGGTGTGAATTATTTAAGATACAATGATCATTTGGAAGAAAGAGCAGAAACCAAGAACGACATAATAATTGGTCCCTTCAATGGTAGTCTACCAGCATGTGTTAAAGGGAACCTGTCATCAGGAGCCCATTTTCTGGTTCCCCCATGTCCCCATAGAGAATAGTGTACACATTGCCAAAGAGTTTTTATAGTAAAACTGGCTTTTTCCAAAAAAAAAAAAGGCGAGTTAGTATGCAGAACTGCATCCTTAGTCTCATGTACGACGTCCTGAGGTGGGAAGTGAAGAAGGGAGAGAAGATATGGGGGACATTGTATTTTTGGCCATGTGTACACTATTCTCTATGGGGACATGGGGGAGCCAGAAAAAGGGCTCCCGATGACAGGTGCCCTTTAAGCTAAGAGCAGAGTCACTGTGCTCCATTACACGGACAGTATTAAATGGTCAAGGACTTTCACTCTTTCAATAGTCATGTTGAATAAGTAGATTTCCGAGACTGGCAAGGTTCTGGTTTATATGTGTCCTTGTTTTTGTACTTGTTTTGTTGTATGAGAAAATTGAAAATGGTTTTGGAGGTCAATAAAAAGATCTGATTAAAAAATGCTTGAGTCCAACCACTTCAACAGAACAGTAAGTTATTAGCTCTCTGGGTGGCTCTGCAAATATGTTCACCGCTGCTTCAACCTCCATTTGACAAATATTAAAAGGAGTCTTACTGGAAGTTTTGACCACAGGACGCTGCAGACTGTGTTAGGCAGCAGCTTGAGAGCTGCCCTGTTTAATCAGAGTTCTTAGATCTCTGCATTCAAACTGTTCCACATCCCCTACCCTCTTCTGTAATATCCAACCAAAATCCTGCTACAGTTGTTACTCAGAGCAAAGGGTAGGGACGGACTGTGGAGAATTTCATTTAAGAGATCTTACACACTAGTGCACCTGATTGCTCCAAATCCAGCTACAATCCTGGAACATAAATGCATTTTACAGTCCTGCTGCTCCTGACAACGCACCAAATATCACTATTGCTGCTACCCAACACTGCCTGCAACTTTTTATGTTCAAAACCACTGGCAGACTGTTTTTATTATTTTATCTATAGTGGCTTAATTGTCCATTAAAGTAAAGATGGAAGTGTTTATAAAGTCTTTATTAGTAGGTTGCACTGTTAACAGAATTCTCAACTTGTATTGAGAACGTGAAAGTTTTGTATATCTGTAGCTTCCTGCTAATGGGACCTAAAAGCACACATGGGTAATTTTGTTGATTTGACCTCTCTAAGCTTCTCTCACCCCTGCTGAGATACATGGACATTAATAACAAAGTGTCAGGAATGCATCCACCTCTCTCATTAAGTCTTGACACATTTCAATGTATCCTGCATAACTTGCTGTACCCTGCAAAGAGATGTCAACAAAGTTTAGCTGTTTGGGTTACGTGTGGAGTAGATAGCAGAGTTGCTCAAAGGTGCTACATTACTGAGGGCACATATAGGTCTCCCTATCACCTATAACAGTGGTGGCGAACCTATGGCACGGGTGCCAGAGGTGGCACTCAGAGCCCTTTCTGTGGGCACTCAGGCCATCGCTCCAGGACAGAGTTCACCAAACAGGACTAAATCCCCCGTCATCCTGTTGGACCAACCATTCTTCCTGTACACAGAGACCCTGGAGAGAAGCTACAATGATGGTCTCAATTTGCCCTCCTTCTTTCAACTGTATTGCTGGCCTCAGGAGGCCGATACAATAAAAAGATGTGGAAGAGAAGGTTACAATGAGTTACTGCTTAAAAAGACATGTTGGCACTTTGGTTGTTGTTTTGGGCACTCTGTCTCTAAAAGGTTTGCCATCACTGCCCTATAAAGAGAGGAAATCAAACGGAATCAAAACTTCGGACAGTTAAAGGAGGGAAGTCCAATGAAATTTGCCTTTGAATATATTCATATTACTGCTAACCATAGGTCTCAAAATGGTGTTATTTTAACCCTTCCTGATTTCCCAATTTAGAAGATTTCCCACTGAGGAACCAATGATCTCTGTGTTGTACTATGTTTCTGACCCTGAATGAGAGTTGGAGAAATCCATCTCTCAGAAGCAACCCTTTTCAAATGCACACATTTCTGTAGAAGAAATGTCTGGCTGGTGTCATTCTTGCATCATGTGGCACTAATCTGTAATGGAAGTAAGTTACACACCTATAGCTTTGTATAACGCATGACCACAGTCTCATATGTCTGTGTTGCCAGTCATTGCCTAGCATCTTAATTGCCCGTGTAATGTAATCTGTCCTTGTATGACAGAGAGTAAAACATGTATTACAAATATCATTTCTCAGCTTCCCTCCAGAAACTGCTGCATGTCACAGGTCAAGGCACAGGCTTCTTTACAGCCACTTTACTGCCACTCATTGTGGAAAACAGCAATATTCTGATTGATTGGCTGAATAGTAGTCCGCTGTGCGTGCACAGAAGTCAGTTTTCAGCTAGGGTTTCCTAGGTACTTACCATTGCAGCCAAACATTATTCCATTTATTTATTTGGGACCTTTATGCTTTTTATGCTTTAGGTAAAATGAATGGTTTTTCCAGGGGACAATCTGTTCCAGCTCACATAATATAGATGTAGAAATTCCACAGTGAAGGCGGCCATAAAAGCGCTGTCAAGTCCTATTTTGCTCAAGGCATTGAAACTCTTGATAAACTGCTCTGTCAGTGTGCACATGACTTTAAACATCAGCATATATATAACAGAGCATTTGCTTAGTTTGACTGCCTCTGCTAAAAGCTAAGCACAAGAAAATTACTCTGAATCAATATTGCATTTCACAGGGTTTTTTATTTTCTTGCAAACTCTGTAAGCAATTGCCTTGTGTAGACAATCTTTACTTTAGTTTGTTGGTGTGTGCAAAATCCACATTCACTGGCTGCTGTACAGTGGTGATATATGAGCCCAAACATACACACATTTGTGGAAATTACTATGGCAGCTCCGACCCGGCGTAGATTTGTTTAAAACGGTTTTTAAAAAGTACACTGGCACGTAGCAGGAACGGCCCGATCCCACTTACTTCGTCTGTGGTCGCATCCCTTTGTGTGTTTCCTTCATGCCCACATGGCGTGGAGGTGGCATAGTCACAATAATAATAGCAGTGCGCAAGAATTTGCATTTATTTCAGTGCTTCTACACCAGAAACTGAGGCACCAGAAGAACTGGTTATTTTCTTGAATTACTATCACAATTTTAATTATTTTACAATTTTCCTAAAGCTTTCTCATTAGCGGCAAGATTACACTTAGGCTACATTCACACACATGTATGGGGGGCGTATATACGGCCGACGTATGTACGGCCTATATAAGTCCCCCATACACTTCTATGGGCTCACGGCCCTGTACGGGAGCGGTATGGTGCCGCACCGTACCGCTCCGTAGCCCTGGAAAAGATAGGACATGTCTAAATGCCTTGGGTTAGCCTGCATATTTCAAGCAACTATAAAATCTTTATGGAGATACCTTGATTATCCCCTTATTGAAGATGTTTAAGCTTAAAAGGATCAGACATGTTCAATGCCCCATCCTTTGATACCCTAGGACAGTGGTGGCAAACCTATGGCACGCGTGCCAGAGAGCCCTCTCTGTGGGCACGCGCACCATCTCCACTGCTGTCTCTATAGAACTGGCCAGGCAGGAAAAGCTGCCGATCCCCAAGAGCTCCAGCGATCTCTCTTACTGTGGGCTGCATCAGACCTGCTCTGTGCTCAACAGTGCTGCCTAGAGACACAGCAGCAGGTTTAATTTGCGCAGGCGCCGAAGCGTGGTTTAAATATAAAGAATAAAACAGTTTAATAAGGAATACGGCAGTTTCTGCAAAAAATGAAGATATGCTCTGGCATCAGCTCAATCTGAGCTGGTGCAAGGTATTTGAGGGTTATAACTGCCATTATAAAGTGGTAGGTAGGTTTCCTTTAAAGAGTGATATTCATATCCATGTTGTCTATGGCTGTGAAATAATGAAGCTGCTTCATCATAAAGGAGATATTAGAAAATAATTCTTACATAAGGATGTTGAAAAATCAAACAGGAAAGTTTCTCAAGATTGTGGTACTATTGTGGTATTTAGAGTCAATTCTCTCAGCCATAATTTTCTGCTGTGTATTGCTGCATTCTAATAATTCATTGTTAAAGGGGTATTCCCATTTTGGCAAATTTATGTTATTGTTTGTATTATAAAAAACTACACAATATTCTGATATACTTTCTGTATCAATTCCTCACAGTTTTCTTGATCTCTGCTTTCTATCATCATATAGGAAGTTTCTAGGTTTACTTTCGGTGGACAGAAATCTGACCATGGTCACACAGGTGTACAGCTCATTAGTATCATAGAGAGTAATCAGAGCTGTGTGATATAACGAGCCATGCACCTGTGTGAACATGGTCAGATTTCTGTCCACTGGAAAAAACAATGAAGTTTCCTATAGAATGACAGAAAGCAGAAATCTAGATAACAGTGAGGAATTGATACAAAAGTAAATTGAAATATTGTATAACTTTTAATCACACAAACAATAACATTTATTTACTAAAATGGAAATAGCCCTTTAATGCTGGAATTATTATGTTACATAAATGTGAGCACATTTATTCTTGAAGTATACTAGTAAATTAACCCCTTATCACCGACACTAGTTTTCAGCTCAATGACCAGACTCGATTTTTCAAATCTGACATGTCTCACGATAATTGGTTATAACTTCGGAACGCTTTAACATATCCTGGTGATTTTGAGAATGTTTTCTCGTGACACATTGTACTTCATGTTAGTTATAAAATTTAAGTGATAAGTTTTGCGTTTCGTTCTGAAAAAAAGTGAAAATTTGGCAAAAGTTTGTAAAAATTCTTCATTTTCCAAGTTTGAAATGTTCTGGTTTCCAGACAGGAAGTAAAACTACCCAAAAAGTTTGATAATTAACATTTACAGAATATCTGCTTTATGTTGGGATGATATTTTATGCTTCCGGTCATTTTTCTAGGATGTTATGAGGCGCAGAACTTTAGGTGCGATTTTTCTTATTTTCATGAAAATTGCCATAACTCACATTTTGAGGGACAACTCGGCTTCCAAGTGACTTTGAGAGGCCTAAATAATAGTAAAACCTCATAAATTACCCCACTATAGAAACTTCACCCCTCAACATATGTAAAACAACTTCTATTAAGTTCATTAACCCTTTAAGTGTTTCACATGGGTTAAAAAATATGGACCTGCGATTTAGAAACTATGGAATTTTTTTGGAAATACATTCATTTAGGCCAAAACTGACATTTTCAGAATAAATTAAATGATGAAACGCACTGCAACGCTTGATGCCCAATTCCTCCCGAGTTTACTGATACCCCATATGTGGTGGTAAACTGCTGTACGGGCGCACGGCCGAGCATAGAATGAATGGAGGCGCCATGTACAGCAGATTTGTATTGTCACATTGTACGACCTATAAATTTTTATTTTTTTTGGTAATGCGATCATATGAGGGCTTATTTTTTATGGGATGAGATACAATGTATAAATAATTTATTTTGGGAGTCTAAAGCTTATTCATGAGATTTTATTAACTATTTCAAGGGGGACACAAACAAAATCATCAATTTTTATTTTGGATTGTGAGCACTCCCCCCCCCCCCCGCTCACCGTAACGTAAAAATAATATTTTATCTTTATTCTCTGGTTCACTACGATTGCGGTGATACCTCATTTATATCGTTTTTCTTATTTTGCTCAATTTTCCTGAGCAAAACCAATATTGGAGAAAATCGCATTGTTTTTACTATTGACAAGTTTTCAGGGCCATAACTTCTGTATTTTTCTGTTGTCAGATCTGGTTGACGGCTTATTTTTTGCGAAAACAGTTGTTCTTTTCAGTCGTATCATATTAGGTACCGTAACTTTTTTTGATCACTTTTTAGAACATTTTTTGTGATGGTGTTTGATGAAAAATTGTATATTATGGGAAGTTTTTCGAGTTTTTTTTTTACGTAGTTTACCGAGCGGGTTCAATATTGATTTAGATATATTGTACAGATTAATACGGACGCGGTGATACCTCATTTATATAGTTTTTCTTATTTTGCTCAATTTTCCTGAGCAAAACCAATATTGGAGAAAATCGCATTGTTTTTACTATTGACAAGTTTTCAGGGCCATAACTTCTGTATTTTTCTGTTGTCAGATCTGGTTGAGGGCTTATTTTTTGCGAAAACAGTTGTTCTTTTCAGTCGTATCCATTAGTATCCGTAACTTTTTTTGATCACTTTTTAGAACTTTTTTGTGATGGTGTTTGATGAAAAATTGTATATTATGGGAAGTTTTTCGAGTTTTTTTTTTACGTAGTTCACCGAGCGGGTTCAATAGTGATTTAGATTATTGTACAGATTAATACGGACGCGGTGATACCTCATTTATATAGTTTTTCTTATTTTGCTCAATTTTCCTGAGCAAAACCAATATTGGAGAAAATCGCATTGTTTTTACTATTGACAACTTTTCAGGGCCATAACTCTGTATTTTTCTGTTGTCAGATCTGGTTGAGGGCTTATTTTTGGCGAAAACAGTTGTTCTTTTCAGTCGTATCATATTAGGTACCGTAACTTTTTTGATCACTTTTAGAACATTTTTTGTGATGGTGTTTGATGAAAATTGTATATTATGGGAAGTTTTTCGAGTTTTTTTTTACGTAGTTCACCGAGCGGGTTCAATATTGATTTAGATTTATTGTACAGATTAATACGGACGCGGTGATACCAAATATGTACGTGTTTTTGTGTTGTTCTACTTTAATTTGCATTTATTGTGTTACTGGGGGATTATGGGACTTTTATTTTATTTATTTATTTATATTAAAAAAGATTAATTTTTTTTTTTTTACTTTTTACATTTTCTACTCTTGGCTTGAATAAGCGATCATCCGATCGCTTATTCAAGCCTTTACACTGCAATACACTTGTATTGCGAGTGTATAGTGTAAGTAACTGAGCATCCGCGCATGCTCAGTTACTTACAGGCCGGGTCCTGCCGGAAGGCAGGACCCGGTAGAAGATGGAGCCGACAGCCCGGGTCACTCGTCGGAGCCCGGGGCAGCGGCAGGAGGGATCGGATCCCCCGGTAAGCACACCGGGGGGGTCCGATCCACGGGGGGCACACTTGCAACGCCGCGGTCATGCTTGACCGGGCGTGCAAGGGTTAAACACCCGGATCGGAGTTTTCCGATCCCGGTTGTTAGTGCCGGGTCTGGTCTGTAATATCACAGCCCGACACCGGCACTATAATAACCCAGTCCCGAAATCTTCTTCTGATGCGCCGCCGTAGAAAGGCGTCGCATCAGAAGAAGTACCCTTATTAACCGACGTAGAACCCGATGGGGGGCGGTCATTAAGGGTTAATATATGTATATATATATATATATCTAATATTAACATATATATATATATATATTATATGTTATACTATTTTATAAATATATACTATTATATATAATATATGTATAATATACTATATATATATATATATATATATACATATATGTACAGTATTGTAAATTGAATTGACTGCTATTATAATGTGTGTATTGATCCTTCACATGAATATCGCGATAGCGCCTCTACAAGCGTCTATGACGCATGCAGAGGCTGATTTACTCTCCAAAAGGCGCTGGCTGGGCATGAGGCAGGTAGCGATGTCAAGTCTGCCCCGCTTAGTTTGTAGGAGCTAAGCGGGACAGCAGACGCACAGACAGTCACGTTCACCCCGACCCACTACACTGCCAAAGCGGTACATGTTCTCCTCTAACTGCCGTGTCCTGTGTCCTTTAAACATATAGGGAGCCAGCGGGATCCACATTCCCCCACACTAAGGGGCGGGGGCGAAGCTCACAGGCGGAGGCACGCGACCCTGTGACCTTTCTGGGGTTCCTCTCCTCCTCCCCTCCTGACCCGTCTCTCGTTCAACTATCTATACCGGCTGGCACATGCGCACTAGGCAGAGCTTGGGCAAGTCTGAGAGAAATGAGGAGAGTGGGAGGAGCCTTTGATTCCAAAGGGTGTTTGCTTGTCATCGTATCGTGGTGGGGTCCTGTTGCCTGCTTGTAGGTGGTGGTTCCATGTGCCTGCTGTGGTGGGTCCTGTGCCACTGTGGTGGTTCTCCAGGTTTGTGTTATTGACCTATTCCCGGTTGGAGTTCAATGATGTAATAGTGAATTACCTGAGCTGAGCCTAGACATACATGCTGTTATTCAATACGGACAAAAAAATAGTTATGATTGACGTTTTCTATCCTGGGTTGGACTGCATGGGGACACGGAGAAGGTGAATGTCAATGATCTTGCAAAAAGGGTCCAAAGCTTCCAACTATGAGTAGGGGGGGCACAGGAGGTGACAATGCTTGTTCAATGGTCACAAGAGCTTACAATCTGGAGAGGAGAGGGGACACAGAGGTTGACAGTCCTTATACAATGGTCACAGAGAGCTTTACAATTATGAGAAGAAGGAGGGGACACAGGAGATGACAGTGCTTGCGCAATGGTCACAAGAGCTTACAATCTATGAGAAGGAGAGGGACAACAGGTAGGTGACAGTGCTTGTGCAATGGTCACAGAGCTTACAATCTTGAGAAGGAGGAGGGACAACAGGAGGTGACAAGTTGCTGTCGCAAGGTCACAAGAGCGTCACAATCTATGCGAAGGATAGAGGGGACACCAGGGAGCGTTGTACAAGCGCTTGTACAAATGGTCCACCCCCCCCACAGATTCTTACAATCTATGAGGAGTAATGAGAACAGGAGGTGACATGCTGTTTTCAGTCACAAGAGAAGCATCTATGAGGAGGAGGAATGAGACAACAGGAGTTGACATTGCTTGTTCATGGTCACAAGAGCTTACAATTCTATGAGCAAGGAGGAGTGGGACACAGGAGGGGGGGTGACAGGTGCTTGTGCAAATGGTCCACAAGACTTACATCTATGAGAAGGAGGAGGGGACAAGCGAGGGTGACAGGCTGTCAATGTCACAAGAGCTTGACTTACATCTACGAGAAGGAGGAGGGACACAGGAGGGGTGACAGTTGCTGTTCAAGGTCCAGGAGCTTACAAATCTACTGAGGGAGGATTGGGAGGGTTACTAGGGAACAAGGGGAGGAAAGGAGTTCAAGGCGCTTGTACAATAGGTCACAAAGACTTACAATCTCTGGAGGAATGAGACAAAGGAGGTGACATGCTTGTTCAATGTCACAAGAGCTTACACTATGAGGAGGATGAGACACAGGAGGGTGCATTTGCTTGTTCATGGTCCCAACGAGCTTACAATCTATAGAGGAGGAGGGACACATGAGGGTGTGACAGGCTTGTGCAATGGTCACAAGAGCTTACATTCTATGAGGAACGGAGGAGGGGACACAGGAGGTGAACAGTGCTGTGCAATGGTCATCAAAGCCTACAATCTATGAGAAGGAGATGGGACCAAGAGGGGTGACAGTGCTTGTCCAATGGTCACAAGAGCCTTACAAATTCTATAGAAGGAGGAGGGGACACAGGAGGTGACCGTTGTCTGTTCAAGGTTCCAAGCTACATCTAGAGGGAGGTATGGGGACACAGTAGGTGACAGCGCCTGTACATGGTCACAAAGAGCTTACAATCTAGAGGACGAGGATGAGACCCAGGAGGTTGACAGTGCTTGTTTCATGGTCACAAGACTTACAATCTATGAGGAGGATGAGACCACAGGAGTGACATTGCTTGTTCAATGGTCACAAGAGCTTACAATCTATGAAGGAGAGGAGGGGGGCACAGGAGTGACAGTGCTTTGCAATGGTCACAAGATCTTACAATCTAGAGAAGGATGAGGGGACACAGGAGGTGACAGTGCTGTGCAATGGTCACAAAGAGCTTACAATCTATGAGAAGGAGGAGGGGACAACAGGAGGTGAAGTGCTTGTCCAGGGTACAAAGCTTACAATCTAGATGAGGGAGGGGACACAGGAGGTTGACAGTGCTTTGTACAATGAAGCCGGCATTTCAAGTAAGGGATCAAATAAATAAATACCCCAAAGACCCTAAGGCTGTGTTCACATTGTATTGAAACTCATTCTATTGTAAAAAATCCTCCCTGAACCAAAACACTTGTGCTTAGTAAGTAGCAACTTTATCGCGGCCAAATACATCTTGCTAGTTATTGAACGCAAGTGCATTGGTCAGAAGGCTAATGTTTTTGGGAAGGACTATCTAGTAAAAAATAAACAGTGTAAAAAAAAAAAAGTGTTATGCCCTCAACCCCCCAAAAATAAATTAAATAAATTTAGAGGCGCAGCCTCAGCCTCCTCAGTGTGGGGAGGTAGGGGGTTTGGGGCTGGCTATTAACTTGGAGTTATATATTTGTATTACTGAAAATTCCCTTCTCTTCCTCGGCTAAAAATACTCCTCAAAAATGGTGAGAGGAGTATTATTACCCTTCTGGAAAAATGTTAGTGCGACCTCTGCTTACAATACAACATATTTTTAGTGTTTACTGAAAGAAATACCAGGAAAACACTCTCTGCAATGTATTGAAGACAGAACCACTTTATGATAAAGGTAATCACAATTTAAGGGTGATGATACACTTGGCGTTTTGAATCCGTTTTTGGTCCGTTTTTAAGCAGTCTGTCCAAAAACACATCTGTTTTTGACCAGTTTTAATTAAGATAATTGGTAAAACCTGTCAAAAACGAATGCGTTTTTTTTAACGGACTGCTTAAAAACGGGTTCAAAACGCCATGTGTGGCATCACCCTAAGGATCCCCAACAAACTCATACAGTACATTGCTTTAAATGTGCTGCTGTGTATAATCTTTTTAAAGTTTACCAACTTCCAAATCATTGAAAAGTAAAAGCATCATTGTGTAGGGCATGTTGTAGGGCTTTCCCTATTGATCTGTCATTTTACAAAAAGAATGATGTTTTTATATTTATGCAAATCAACTCCTTTGTTAACCAAGACCAATGCCAAGTTTGCTGCTACACCTGTTTTTTTTTCTTTTAACACCTATTCATTAAGCAAAAGTTGCTCATTCTTCATTTGCTGCTGGTTGGTGCCCGATAGTAGCAAAAGAAGAAATTGGTACACCAGCAGTCATGGCCCTGCCCCTGGTTCACTACTGGTTCATGAATTTCATGACAATATAGCCACCATTTTCTCTTGAAACAGGAAAGTTATGTTTGGAAAAACGCCCTACACAATGCTGGTTTTACTGGTCGGTGAGTCAGAAGGTGGTAGAGGTCCTTCAATAAATGACATCAATATAATGTCATTTTTTAAAATATATTTAGATTCACAATGCCAGAGAGTACATAGTCTTCAGATGTTACTGAAATTACTTGGTTGGGTTATTAGATGAACAAAAAGTGTAGGTAAACTATTACATTGTGGCTTGGGCTGTGCAGTTTAACATTTACTTTATGGCTATAACCCTACAAGAATCAGTGGAGAAGCTTCGATACTTATATAGCTGACGTGTGACATAAAGCATTCTGCGTGGTCACATTGTTCTCCTATTAGTCATCACAATAACGTAGCCATGTGGTATAATAAAGGGTGGATAGCATGAGGTAAAATTGTAGACGTTATGGTGCTTTCCTTTTTACATAATCATGTACTTCCACATGTTGCATGTGCAGTTACACCTATTATCACAGAATTTAGACAACGATTTGCATATATTGAAGCTTTGCTGTCTATAGTAAGCACAGACATTTGAGTAGAAGCCCTGAGCTCTATTCGTTCTGTCAGCATAACCATACTAAGATCAGTCATTGTAGCTGAGATCACTTTATGGCCTAGAACTTGCCTGCCAGAGTGTTGTATACTTAAGACCACATTATTCATTAAGTGTTGTCATGCTAATTTATAGCAGAGATATAGTTCTAATCTAATCTATAGATCTAATACATATCCCCGCAGGCAACTCTCTAACAAATGCTTCATTCACGTCATAGCACCAGGGTCTAGATATGAATCTTAGTTTCAGGTCGGATCCTGTTTTTATCCCGAAACCCCTTTGACATTATCCCACATAAACTTATGAGCACTAGAATTAGAACTAGATGGCACTAGTTATTTAAGCACAATGTAACTGGTTAATTTATGAACAGATGATGCTATTTCAACCTGAAAGTTTCAATATGTATATGAATATGTGTGTTACTTTTATAAAATATTTGGCTTAGGCATCGTGATCCCAGTTTTCACAGGGTCTGTTATGTCTGTCAGGTCGCATGATTGCTACACTTTATTCTTTTGAATACTCATGGAACTAAGCAAAAAAGGGCATCTGCCCACACATTCTCACTGTTAAGTTGCAATTAAACTTGTTGGGAAAAAATACAATTTCTAGACTGATGCCTTTGTGTCCATCATATATTGGAATCCCTATCCATCTATCTTTCCATTTTCAAAACTTTTTTTGCCTAAACTATCAGTTTTTGTCCCTTAACAAATTATGTCCTGGGATCAGTGGTAAAGAGTCCAGAGGGTGGTGTGCGGAGGTCATTTCGAGCGGGATCAAGTGGTAGGTTTCCTTTAAGAACACCCAACTTACAGACAACCCCTAGTTACAAACAGACCTCTGGTAAAAGGTAATTTACTGTACTTTAGTCCTAGGCTACAATAAACAGCTATGACCGTTATCACAAGTGTCTGTAATGAAGCTTTATTGTTAATCCTGGTTCTTATGACAATCCAACAGTTTTAAAATACAATTGTCACAGAGACCAAAAAAAATTGTCTGGAGTTACAATTATAAAATATACAGTTCCGACTTACATACACATTCAACTTAAGAAGAAACTTACAGAACCTATCTTGTATATAACATGGGGACTGTCTGTATCTATGTTTGAGATAATCAAAAATCAAAGATCGTGCCCTTGAAATTGAGAAAATGAGTTTGTGTCAGCCTTGTGTGCTGGCCAAAAAGAATAGAGCTGAATGCATTTCACAGAAATGATAACGTTTATAATTTTAAGGTAATCTGCAAGTTCTCTTACACTGCTGAGCCGTTGTGATCAGTGGTTGAGAGGTATCGTGTAAGTCCTTATTTCCTGTGCAACTCCATTGTTTTATTTTAGGGTGTTCTCTATATGACTCCATAATATGGTACCAAACACTAGAACACAAAAAGCCCTAATTATATGGGACCATAAGGAACAGTCTACATGAATGTGACTATGAAAGATAAGAGCTAAGTGTGGGACCACTTTTTGTTTGCTAACAGTGGAGAATGGCTATGAAGGTGCAGCAAGAAATTTCTCTTCTCAGAATCCACCCATTGTACTAATACACAATGTTCTAGTTATTCTCGGGGCTATGTCAGGATGATGCATCTTCTAGTTGTATTCTTATAGAACCTTATCAGTTGTTTTTGTCAATGACTTTTAATGGGATGTAGGAAACATGTCAGCAATGTTCTAGGCCAGAACTAAATGTCATACAGAAGTTCTTAAAAGCTTAATATTGGAGTTCAAGCAACACATTTCAAATCATTAGTCTACTACTAACCTTTACATTAAGGGTTAATGTGGATGCTGGTTATCTTTAGTTACAGAAATATAAAAGTCTTCTCATGGGAACCATTGTAGCTGTATTTCATAGATTGCTTTTAAAACAAGCACTATAAACTCTCTTGCTGGTTGAGTATATTTTTCCTATGGAGTCAGCAATTGTTTTATAATGTATAGTCTTCAAATATTACATCAATATTAAGTACAACTGTAAAATATATAAACTGGTGCCTAACTCTGCACTAAGCAAAAATAAGCAATTCTGTAATTCACTCTAATTAGCTATCTGCACTTGTTTAACGGCAAGCAGAGGTTTTACCTTGTCCAGGCTACTTTCCTTTTGTCATACTTTTTGGAAACCATGGGAAACCATACAGGAGAAGATAGGAGGCTTGATGGGAGGGGCAGTAATAAAGGAGTGCAAGAAAATAGGACCTTGAGTGATGTCACAAGCATGTGACTTATCACATGCTTCAGGCCTTCCAATTACAAACATGCTTTCCTGATTAATATGAATGCCCTCACTTGCCTCACTGCCCTTAGCACAACCAGGAAGTACCGCCCACTTCAGGAATAGCGGAATATGATTTTATAAAAAGGGATGATAGATACATGAGGCTATATCTCAGGATAGGAAGAAGTTAGAAGCATGATATAGGTATTTTTGGAATTGTTATCAAAGTCTCTCTCCAGCTGTGCTAAAATTATTTTTTATCAGTAACTTTACAGTTACTCTTTAAATATAAAAACAAAAACATTGTATACTGTTTTATTTTCTATTTGATTAGTAGTTTCTCTGTAGTGATCATTTTTAAGCATGCTTCCATAAAGAAATAATAAAAGCAATGAACCTCACTGGAGTACTTATGTAAATTTACATTGGTACTAAGCTGTATACATTCCCTCACCAAATAAAATAAACATATCTGAGATCAGTCAAAGAATTCAAAAATGCTCATATGAAGCCTGACTGAAAATTACAAGACCTCAACATCATTATCAACATTATTTTCCAGGTCCCAAACGGAACAGTGATGTATTAAAGTAGTTGTCTGGGGTGAAAGGTGATTGTGATTCAAGAATGGAATTTTTTTAACCTTTATTCTTTACAATCCACACCCATTCATGACATTCTTATATTGAGCAAGCAGTAAATAGTTGTTAATCATTTTCTAATGAAACAGTTCATCAATTTTCATGTATTGTTTACAGATTACATTACACTCAAGATTTCATCTTTTATAAATCCAAAAATATTAGGTTACGTCCAAGATTATGTTTTGTATACAACAAGGATTAAACTGCTTTTTATAGACCCACATTGTTGTCATTACTATAGAGTTGAAATTACTGCAATTGTGAAGAAGCATTTAAACCTTGAGTTTAAAAGTTGAAGGGGGTCCTTGAGACAGAGCCATGAATATGTGGCTTGAGACCTACAGTGTAGTAACTGGCATAGGTACCACTGTATGTACTCTCTTGTACATCAATGAAGGAGTCAGGCCCAATGATCAATTATTGGAATGTTAACTGTTTCTTTGTTTTAACGCCAATTCCTGGGCATAATATATAAAAGAGCAGGTATGATTTGTTTGGAAAAAAAACATTATTCGTATTAGCCATATGGGCTTTCTGATTTAAAAGAGTAAATTTGACATCAATTAATTTCATCAATTAGCCCACAGTGATAAAGGTTGTTCCCCTTTCTCTGGAAAACCAATTATTTCAATGCATTGCATAGAATTCAATTGATTCCAATGACCATTATGTAAAGCTTTATTTCCACTTTTGGTGGTGTTATAGAGGACTTTTAAGCTTGCTTTATGTCCCTGCAGGAAAATACTATATGGTCAGTATAATTTCAATTACTTTTTTTGAGAAAAAAAGATAGCACAATAGCATAGAAGCCCTTAACCCCTTAACGCTCTGCGCCGTAGCTCTACGGCGCAGAGGTATAAGGGATGTATGAAGAGGGCTCACGGGCTGAGTCCTCTTCATACAGAGGTGGGGGTTTTTGCATTTTGCACAAAACCCCCACCGCTAATAACCGAGGTCGGTGCTTGCACCAATCGCGGCTATTAACCCTCTCTACGCCGCTGGCAAAATCGCCGGCGGCGTTTAAAAGACGGCGGCGCGGCGATCGGTTACCATGGTAGCCTCGGGTCTTCTTTTGACACGAGGCTACATGGCTTATGCAGGTTCGTTACAATGAACCAGTGGCTCATTGTAATGTATGACCTGCAAAAATGCCATATATTGCAATACTGTAGTATTGCAGTATATGGTAGGAGCGATCTGACCATCTAGGGTTAATGTACCCTAGATCAGTGATGGCAAACCTTTAAGAGACCGAGTGCCCAAACTACAACAAAGACCCGCTTATTTATTGCAGAGTGCCAACGCAGAAATTTAATTCGTGATTTATACTCCCTTCTCTGTTTTCATTGATACCAGCACCCTGAGGACACCAATAAAGCAGGAAATAGTCCCAGGTACAGCTGTCACTTTAAAATAGCTCTGTGCACAGCATGTCCTGGGCTGTCTGGGACTGCAGGAAGATATCTGGAGTCCTCTCTGGTGATGGCCTGAGTGCCCACAGAAAGGGCTCTGAGTGCCACCTCTGGCACCAGTGCCATAGGTTCGCCATCACTGCCCTAGATGGTCTAAAAAATAGTGAAAAAAAAAAGAAAAAAAAAGTTTAAAAAATAAAAAAAATTAATAAAATATTAAAAGTTCAAATCACTTCCCTTTCCCTAGAACGGATATAAAACATAATAAACAGTAAAAATCACAAACATATTAGGTATCGCCGCGTCCCAAAATGCCCGATCTATCAAAATATAAAAACGGTTACAGCCGGCGGTGACCTCCGAGGTGGGAAATGGCGCCCAAATGTCCGAAATGCGACTTTTACACCTTTTTACATAACATAAAAAATGATCAAAATGTCGCACAGACCTCAAAATGGTAGCAATGAAAACGTCGCCTCATTTCGCAAAAAATGACCCCTCACACATCTCCGTGCGCCAAAGTATGAAAAAGTTATTAGCGTCAGAAGATGGCAAAATTTTTTTTTTCTTTTTTGTACACATTCGTTTAATTTTTGAAAATGTATTAAAACACAATAAAACCTATATAAATTTGGTATCACCGCGATCGCACCGAACCAAAGAATAAAGTAGGCATGTTATTTGGAGCGAAGAGTGAAAGTCGTAAAAACTGAGCCCACAAGAACGTGACGCACGTGACGTTTTTTTTCAATTTTTCCACATTTGGAATTTTTTTTCAGCTTCGCAGTACACGGCATGTTAAAATAAATAACATCACGGGAAAGTAAAATTTGTTACGCACAAAATAAGCCCTCACACAGGTCTGTACACGTAAAAATGAAAAAGTTATGGATTTTTGAAGTTGGAGAGCGAGAAATCAGCCGAAAAACCCTGCGTCCTTAAGGAGTTAAATCCTAAGTTTTGATTGCCATTATATCACACAGGTATCATGGGCTATTTTTTGTTAACTTTTCAATAGTGTTTTGCCAATAACTAACAGTATATATTGTTATAGGGATTCCATCACCACATTTAACTTACCAAAATTTACTGTTTTTGTGACAAAACTTATTAAAGTGAAAATTAGTCTGAAGTACTTTGAGGAGGGGGGGGGGCCTCTGCTACACTTCTAAATATCAGCATCTTCTCGCATCCTTCCCCCTTCAGCTATGTCACAACTTGGTCCAGCAAGATGTGGAGCAGGTGCCCTGTTTACACCCCTCCCCATCCCCTCAACCCTCCAAGCACTTCAGAGCCTAATTTCTATATTTCTCAAGTGAAATTTAGGCACGGAAGGAGCAGCTGGAAAATAATCACAAAGGGTGTCATGTTTGTAACATTATTATAATTTATTTATAGAGAACCATTCTAATAATAAGGGGTTCACAGAAATTATATTAAG
Source organism: Engystomops pustulosus (assembly GCA_019512145.1). Lineage (NCBI taxonomy): Eukaryota > Metazoa > Chordata > Amphibia > Anura > Leptodactylidae > Engystomops > Engystomops pustulosus. Next base: position 195,392,966 of record CM033641.1, read on the forward strand.
ACAAATTCAAGCACAAATACAAAGCTACAGTGATCACGTAACAAGTAGAAGGAGGACCCTGCCTGTGAGGGATCACAATCTATGTGGGAGGGTTGTAGTAGGACCTAGATGTAAGGCTTAAAATAACAGATTGTTTCGGTAGGTAAATTGTGGTGATAGATTCCCTTTAAGAAAATAGTCTCTCTTGTGGTGATAGATTCCCTTTAAGAAAATAGTCATGGGTGCTAATGTAAGCCATTTATTTTAACAAAGAGAGTAAAGAGTTTTCTAGGACCCTGAGCAATGGATCTATTCTATTGCCATCTATTCAATGGCAAAAGCCATTGTGTGGCTGCTCTCGATGCTGTAAAACACAGAAATAGGATCAAGCATTCATAGGAATTCTTATCACTGATAACTGTTCTATTCAAATATCCTTAAAACATAAAAAATGCCAGGCTTTCAGCAACACATCGACCTGTGTAGACATGAGTTGTCAACATCAGCCTGTGTCAAAAGGACGACACAAACAAGTCCAAATTGACACATTATGTAGTGGATCCTCAGTCACTTTATATAAGCTTAGTTTTAACAAAGTGGTTTCCTGAGTCTCAAAAAATTTTAGCTTTTTTTTATTTATTTGCTACACCATAGCCCAAAAACTGTATCTGGTATTGCAATTCAGTGGCTTTATGTGAATGGGATTAGACAATCCTTCATATTCCTAAGCGTTTGTTTATGGACAACATCCTAGGAGCGCTGACTCCATTACCTAAGTGTCCAGTTTACAAGATCTCTGACAAGTGGATAAATCCAGATGAACTAGTAGTATTCCTTTCTTGTGTTTGAAATAATTTAAGACACTGATAAAACCACAGTTTGCACAATCCAATAGTCAGAGATATTACTGCCAATAAATATTTGGCCGAGCTCTGCTCTTTGTTTTTAGATTCCTGTAAAACTGCAAGGAAATGATTAGATAAAAGTGTTTTTCAAGTAATTGCTTTAACTCATTAAAGAGACCGCAACAATGGAAAGCAAACTGATAAATTACGGAACTCAAATACAAAAGTCTATTGTTTTATGGGCCAGTTAACTTATGTTTTGTTGTGTTCAGGAAAAGAATCCCAAACCTAAACATTGTTATTTATTTTATCTTATACCATTGTTATAAGATACTGCAAAGGAAGCATCATCAACTCTTTACATTCTTTAGCATTCCCTTGGAATAATAAAACTCTTTTTCAGCAATGATAAGCTGATAGAATGCAGGGTTGTCTCACTACAGGAAATGAAAATATGACTTAAATGAACACTAGCTTCCAGTGAGTCTTATCACTGTTTACAGTTTAATGTGATATACTGGTGCCTGGGTGTGTAGCCATTGTAGGTCGGGGAAATGCTGATTGTAGCTTTCCTCAATTACTTCTATTGCTTTAGTGATTGCCTGAATAATCACTACTATATCTCCTAAACATTCATGTGCATATTTATGTTAATAATATTAGCGGCTACGATTAAACACCCACCTATCCGGTTTTCCCTTAGCCCCAATACATGACAAATGTCCACATTTTTTATAAATAAAAAGTACAAGTGATATTTGTAATATATATCTTTCTACACTTTAGCTTTTGTTATCCTTCTTCTCTCCCTCCTAATCCGCTTTCAACTTTGAAATGTCTCAGAATTTTTTCTTGCTTACAAGATGGACAGAACCTCGCTGCAGTTTACATAGATTACATTGAAGCTATATGCAAGGGGGAATTTATTATCATCATCATTTATCCATTTATAGAAAACCATTAATCGAAAAAGGGCTCACATACATAGCATAAAAACCAGTACAAACGACTCAAAACTAGGCTGAACTGGCACAAGTGGAGGGAGGTCCCTGCTGACATGGGAGGGTAAAAGCAGACATTAGGTGAAGGAGCATATTAATCCCTCTTAAATAGGGATTAATAGAAGTCTCTACACACTGAGGTTCATATTGCTAATGCATGACCCCAGGAGGCTGAAAGCTAATTAAAATATTTGGCAGCATCACATAGTGCTAGCAGCAAGGTTGGCAGTGGACATTTTATTTCTCCTAAGCATGGTACAGATACAGATTGTGTAAACAAGGGGACTGGGTTATTCGGTGATAGCTGTTGATCTGTGATCTTTTGAAGTAGAAAAGTACATTACGTACTGGCACTAGCCTCATTACCCTGAAGGTATAACGCTCAGTGAAAACATAGAATTAAAGGCGATTAGCAATTTGTTTGTATGGTTTCATTTTCAGCATTTAGAGCATATCTGGTAACAAAGACATATGCAAACATAGATTTATATCATGAAATACATAGTGTCGTAATTTATTTATAAGCCATTACCCTATTTTCTGTTTATTAAAATACATAATAAGCTAGGATAATATTAATAATATTTATCATTTTTAGTATTTTATTATGTAGAGATGCTTCTCCTAACCAACAAACATGCACATAGATGTAAAATAGTGGCATGATCACCTCCTGGAAGGAAAATAATTACTAAGGCATTTCATTCCAGATTTTAGGGAGTCTGATGAATTATTGAATGGTTTCCAATCCTGGGTTAGGATTAATTAACCAAGGAAGCCACATGTGTAATGGAAGCTACCACGTCCAACAAACACAACTATATATATATCTTGCATATCTAACATTAATATCTTTGGCTTTAAAATCTGCACTGTGACTCCCTACATACCATGTGCTATTTAATACTTAAAGGGACTGGCCACTTTTCAATAAATCTTTCCCATCAGACATATATCTGCATGTATATCTACCTGCACCATTGCCTCATTTGAGAGCTTCAGCCATTCCCTGTTCTCTCCATGTTGCTCTCTGCGTATATACACAACTTCCTGTTTCTGACTCCTACAGTCCATCCTAAAGGCATCACCCACTGTGCCTCTCTCACAGTCCGTCTCACTGACAGACACAGGGAGAGAGGAGGGGGAGAGCAGGATGAGTCATAACTTTCCTGCTTTAGTCCCTCCTATTTATCAAAGCTCAGACGTGTAAACAAAGACCCACAATTTTTGTTTGAAGACAGCACTAAAGTAAGTAGCAGGACTGCTGAATCACTTGATGCAGAGATTATTATTAAGGCAGTAAAGGTACATGGGAAACATATGTAATAAAATGGCCCTTCAGGAGCCTTCAGGTACAAAGATCTTGTTGGAGCTGCTACCTCAGGACCCCTTTCAAACTAGTGTTCTCACCGGAGTGAGAACATTTAGTAATTCTTTTGATCCTGCAACTTTTTTTCAGCTCCCCAGTGATATATTTGGCTATGGATGAGATATTTATAGAGAGAAGTATGAGAATATTACAGAAGTAAATTTTTTGTATGCTGTCACGTAAATTTTCTGTAATATTTAATCTGGAGTCAATCTGCCTTGGTGAGAAAATCTATAAACACCAACATAGTACAGACTTCAATGTCATGTAGACAACACTAGTAGCAGTTAGGGCTTGTGTAATAAATGCTGTATACAAATGATACATAGGAGAAGTTAGCAATATTAGGCAATACAATTTGGCAAACAACACATTTTTGCTGCTTGTGATCGTTCTTGTTTCTCTCTGGTACAGCTACCTCTTCTAACCATCTTTAGAAGTCCAGCACCATGCAAATCTAGGCAGATGTCAACTGAGCTGAGAAGCTCCTGCTAATTTTTATTCTCTATTAGCTCAATTTAAAATGCTGTAGACAGTGGGAATATTGTGGCAGCATCACTAAATGGCTGGCATTTACCTGGACTCAGCTCTGTTTCCGTACAGGAAATTCTAGGCATAATTTTGAGGCCGGCATTATTATTACTTATGCCACATTGAAATGATGAGTGTTGGTTAAAGTACAGAGAACTGGGCAATTTTTCTTCTTTTGTATACTCCTAATATAATTGTGCTGTTTTCAAGGCTATATGCGATGCTTATTTATGTGTGTTTTAAACATAATAAAGAGTGGTTACTAAAAAAATTAACAAGTCTTTCCTTTCCACTTCCCATTTGAATACACTTGCTTTGGTTCAAAAATGCATCAAAAACTCCAACAAAAGGTGCATTTGTGATTCCAGCCTTAGCCTTTCTATACACAACCATTGTTTTTTTGTAGTAGCCCTTTTTTAACGGCCCCCACACAATCACATAATATTAAATGGAATCATCTTCATGGCCGTTGTTTACATGGCAGGTCCTGTTTCTGCCTGAATTTGTGGTCTGGGCAGTCATTCTCTGTTGTCACTGGCATGTGAACAGTGCTTACCCGCCAGGCCACAAACAGCCAGGCCACAAACAGCCAGGCCACAAACAAAAGCCAGGGACCCTTGCTTGCGCTCCGTGATAAGCACACAGTTATTCACATGTAGGATAATACATATTTTTCTATCAACATCTTAAAATTTTTATATATTATGAAGGTTATATTGATTCTTATTACATGTTATATGACTACAATCATTAATTAGGTATAATAATTAGAGAAATAAGACTTTATGAAGGGCAGTTCAAGTTCAAAGATTTTTTGTTTATCTCAACGAGAAGAAGAGCTTTAGTTTTAATTCATACTCATCAAAGGTTCTAACATATCAGTCAAATGTTAAGTTTCCTATTACCTGTATACACCTAAAGCAGTTGCCACAGGCCTGTCCATGAGAGAACAGAAAAATTTGTGTGTCACTCTAGCCTAAGGGAAAGAAGGAGGGTGAAGCATTGTAGGTAATTACAGTTCTTCAAACATGAAATTAACCAACTTAACATATGATGTACTGTAAGTAAGTAGATAACTGAACAATTGTTGGAAGAATAGTGAAGAATCATTATCTCACTGCAGCTATACACATGTTAGTACATAGTGGCCTTTCACAAAAAGATCATTTGTGTATCAGCCAGACGTGGACAAACAACTTTTCGTTGTCTTTTCACTGTCACTAATACTACAGTATTATAACTTGTATGGTTACATTTATATGTTTCTAACTGCTATTGATTTCAATGTATATGTGGCCATGAATCTGTGTTAAACTCTGCATACTAACTGTTATGTGTATTCATGTCTTCAAGCTACCATACCCCATTAATGTAGCCTACTAATATATCTGAAATATCAGAAGAAGAAGAATACATTTTTAACGGGAAATCCTGTGGAACCATATTGTAAATATTAAGTAACAATTAGGAGATCCAAAGAAATGTAGCAATATATGATTTGTTGTGCTAAGTTGAAGAGTTCTTTAATCCTTCCTCTTTAAGTTACTTTGCTCCTGGGTCCAGAAAGATGTGGAGTTAGAGCCTTGTTATAGCACTTCAACCTAATTTTCATGTTTTTGAAGTTTTCGCAAGAAATGACCATCTACACAATAAAAACAAAGGTGTGTGTAGACATTTCAGTTTTACCTGGCAGTCTGCAAGGAGTGGGGGAAAGACAGATGAGGCAGCCTGTGTCTCAGTCTCCCCTCCACCACATTCATCTAGCAACCCCCCCCCCCCACCTGCCCAGAAGAGAGGAAGAATCTATGAGGAGACTGAGGCACAGGCTGCAGAGATTCTCCTGGGAATCACCACACGCTGCTGGCAAAGAGCCAGGTAATGTGAAATAAAGTTTTATAAAGTGGTAGCAGTATCCAGAATGCTGACATAGAGATTTTTAAATCAGCATAGCCTAGGCTACTGTAACCTATCACCAGGTAAAAATTACCATTGTAGGCAGCAGCAAAGCATAGGAGCAAACAACTTCTAATATGTGCCACCATTATCAAGGGCTTGCAGCATCAATGTTATGTTGTCATTTCCTTTTCTAAAAAAATAATGCATAAATGCATTATAAGTAAAGTCTACATACGAATGGGTCATTGCGGTGCCAAATATAATTAGGTAAATTCTCTTTTATAGTTCTGCTCATCCCATTTAATTTATATACCTGTATTCTAATGACAGAATCATACCTATAATTGTGACTGGCTGCATTGCTAGACAAAGCCCTTGCATTAGGCTAGAGCTGATTCAGTTAAATCATGAGACAACTCCCTTAATATTTTATAATGTACAGTGGAAGTAAAAGGTCTATAATCCCCTGTTAAAATTGTCAGGTTTATGCTAACTATATAGAAAAGTGTACTGCTCTCAACCTGGAAACAATGAATCCATTGATTTTAATGCCACCAAAAATGAGGTATTATAGAGAAAATAGCGCAGAAGACGCAGGGAGGCACGTGTTTTCATCAACAGTGGTTTCCTACCAGCTGTCTTTCAGTTAAATGCCAAATATGCAGAATTTATTGAAAGGTTCTCAAAAGCTGATTATAGCTTGTTTTCCACTGGGATATGGCTAATTATCGGTTGTCATCTGTATTATTAGACTGTTTACTAATCATTAATGCACATCATTTCCTAAGACACGTTCTTGAGACCACTGTTCTTGCAGGGAGTGCACCTTATGGCATATGTCTGTCACTTCCTCAGAGATAAACAGCTCCTTGCGGGAAGGGGAGTTTACAGTATATTTTTATCTTATTTTATACCCATACAGTTGTAGACACAATCTAGAAACTATTCCTTTTTCATGTATGTGACTCTCTAAGGACATATAGATAACATTTGAATATAAAAAAAACTATACGTATCATAGTGCTCTTCCTAGTTCTCTTTAGAACTTGGTCAATATGATCAGACGTTTTTGTATTACACACAACCCAGTCAGATGCTGTTAAAGGGGTTGGCCTCTTTACCTCATGTTTTTGTAATGTGTGTGTAAGTGTAGGGACAGAATATTAGGTAATTTACCAATATACATCTATAAAAGGTTCTGCACTGCTTTCATTTCTGCAGGGGGCACCGCCCGAGGTGAGGTTCTCAACTTGCCTAATGGCAGGTGCACCCCTTTTTATTTAATAAGATAAATGATAAAGAATCCAGGACATCTTCTGGAATAAATTGTCTCAGAAACATTTAATTGTATGTTAAATAGACATACTTGTGAATCATCAGTGGACTCAATTATTTAGTATATTAATAATTATATAACTTTAGTGTCATTAATATGCAATTTTAATACAACCTTTAGGCTACTTAGTAGTGTCTTATACGTCAGTTTGTACTTGAATTGTTGCAATATCTTTAAGGATATCATAGATGTAATTGCTTATTTTTATTACTAAGATCCTATGTAGAATATTGGAATGTCACAATTTTATATATAGCCAAATAGTTATCATGGTTGGAACTGATTATTATATGAACTGCAAAAATAACAGTGTTGTATAAATAGTGAATGTAGGGAGTTCCTGATAAAAGAGAATAACAAGTTTTGTTTTCTAGTATTGGAATACATTTTCCTATTTCCATCTTTTCCTGTTTCCATTGCAGAAAATATTGCAGTATATCTGTGAGGAATGCAGACTGAAATCCAGATAGCTCATTATAGAGTCAATGGAGGGGGATAACTCACCAGAACTTGGGCATAATTGGAACCTGTCTTTGAGTCTTTAAAATATATTTTATTATTTTTACATTTTTATTAAATTTTTACGACAAGTACGGAAAAAGAGGAGTGATTTACCTGAAAATGGGCATAGGGTCTGTAAGGTGGGTGTCCTGTATATTGTGCTCAGGGTTGCAAAGGTAGACAGCCTGTAACTAAGCTACAGTTACTCATGCCAGCCAATACTTACAGGATAGAACTGGTATAGCAGTTCTGTTCTGCGTGTTGATTCTGGTACTGAAGGCAGCCACAATCAGCTACCTGCAATGCCTCTTTAAGAAATGACATTTGTTTCAATTACGGTAGATTTGTTCTCGGCTTTTTAATGTTCATCAATGCAATGTAACATGATTCTCTACACCTTAGGCAGCGGTCCCACGTTCCGCTAGCATCGTGTTCATAATGCGACACTAGCACACAGGAGGCGGGGCTTGGCCTGATCGCATATGCGTTTCAAGGTAAACGCATATGCAATCGGGCCTCGATTTTTATGACTTTCACAGTGCTCTCAAAATTGCACCTCTACTTTATTATCTTGTTCAGTATGATCATGGGGATACTAAATGTATACAGGTTTTATTTTGTTTTAATACAAATTTTTTTTTTTTTTATTTTCATTGCTACCATTTTGGAGGACTGGACAACCTTTTGATCAATTTTTGTAAAAATTTTTATATGTTGCAAAATAGCAAAAAGTGGTGTCTTGGACATTTGGGCACTTTTCCTTTACAGGGTTAAACGCTGGGAGTAACAGTTATTATATTTTGATAAACCAGACATTTTGGGACACTCCTTATTTTTGAGTGCTGCATGACGTACATATATGAAGAGGTTAAAGTTGTTTTGAAGGAATTGCAATTGATTTCAGATGCCTAATAAAATATTGTGCATTATATGGTTCTTTAGTACACACTGCTGTCCCTTTGGTTTTAGATTAAAGGCTATACTCATGCATCTTGGACTCTGTTCTTAATCAGTATCTTATTAAAGTTTCCAGTGACATGGTTGACTGCAGGTGGTTATTTCATGTCCTTTCTAGTTAACTTCACAAAGCATCCCTACCATTCAGTTGCATGAAGAGACCATAGCAATCAGACAGCAATGCATATCTCCAATGCTCCCCAAGTGCAGTGCTGTATATTGTATATTGGCTGTGTTTGGAATTGCAGCTCAGCCTCATTCACTTGAATGGGACTGAGCTGCAACCAGGAGGTATAATGGATATGATATCACCGACTTGGGAAGCAGAAGGATTGTTAACTAGAGCTCTAGTGCCATGTTGAGTAGATATTGGACCCCGTCAATAATAATAATAATAATAATAATAACAAATAATTCCTTTATTTTTATAGCGCACACAGATTCTGCATGTAACATTGATTACCAATTCTAAGCATAGGTCTTCAATGTTTAAAACCTTGAAAAACCCTTTAATATCATTTTACACTATAGCTAAAAAATCTTATTTTGCAAATGTTCCTCATAATGACATCTACTTTATGTTATGTGTAGTCTAATTATATGATCTTTGACCTATGTCCAAACCTTCAGTATTCAGAATATAACATCTAGTATATTCATACTGGAGACAGCAGTGGCTTAGGTAAGACGATATTCTGAGAGAGTCATGCTTCCATAGAATGAAAATGAAAGAGTTCATGTTTGTGGCTCATACAGGAAACTTGGCTGAACTTTTGACAGTTGTATTTCACTTTGTGAACACTATGGCATTTTTGCAAACTATTTCACATATTTAAAGGGAAACCAGCGTTAACAGTAATGTATTCTGTTCATTATTTATAATCAGTGTGGAATATGGAATACAAAACTAGAAATGAGTCCAAAGCAAAGAAGATGTGTCAACTTCTAAATTTCACTTGTGCTTTTGACCTAAAAATATAGATGCAAAATACTGTCATGTGAACACATGCTAATTGAGCACATAAGACAATAGATTTAAATGGTCGTCAATATCAGATTGAAGAGGGTCGGACACTCGGGACTCCTACCTAACATGCTAATTCTGGCGGAGAAGAGTATATGACTACTCTATCAGAAGCCATTTAAAAGGAAATCTCCCCAAGAATTTGATCACCATCAGGTAGCATTAGGAGAGGCTTCAGATCACCTGCAGAGAATTTCTCAGAAAATTTTTGAAGAGAAATATTTTGCATTTATAAGCTATAGAAACTAATCACAAGCACACTGCTACATTCACTGATAGAATATCAGATTCAATGTAAATTTGCTCTTTAATATTTAGCTGCTCCTTTAATCTTGCCTACATAGATGATAATGATCTTTATAAAATTTTTTGACTTGGTACCTGCGCTGACAGAATGGTGTGTAATATGTGATAGTCGGATTTTTGAATGAGGGAGTCTAATATATCGTAATACAGGTGTTTGGTTCATGCGGTGTACTAACCTCAATTCGGCGTTGTTTTCCAATTATTGGAATCTTTGTTCGGGGTTTGCTTCTTGTTGTATTCCTATTGTGGCCACCTTCTATGCATGGACCGATGACATTAACGATGTGGGTGCTAGTTTTTCACTGTTGCACGCTCTTACTCCTCTAAAAATCCACGAAATGACAGATCAGTGTACAGAGCCCCGGCCGGTGGCTCCACTGAATCTGTTTGAACGGAGGTACTGGTGACGTCACCTTCAGTACGGACAGTCGAGTTGGACAAACTTGAAAATCCACCGACGCGTTGTCGAGAGCTGCGGCTCTCTTCCTCAGGGCTGGATTCCTAGTTGCGTTCACTGAAGATATATATAGACTCCGTACGTATAGTATAATTCCGTTACTTTTGAAGCCAATATTGCTTCCATATTTGTGGTTACTTGGAGTATTTCTATTTTGTTTAAAATTGAGCGTAATATTGCTTGTCCATTAATAGATACATGACTGAATATTGTTGAAAAGTTTTTTTTATTATTATATAAAAGTATATTCTTTATTTCATATATATAAATGATAAAAAATGTTAAAAATATATATAAGTATATAAATCTGTAGATGTTCTTTTTGTTATTATGACAATATATGTATATAGTGCCTGAATTTTGCTCCATCAGTATATTGCTTCTTTATTAAGTAGATCCTGTGTTAATATAAAAATTAGTAGTGTAATCTACTGAGTGGAAAAAATATAAAATGTTAAATAGATAAAAAATCTTTTTTTTATATGTGTTAAAAAGCAAATAGTTCAATTTCACTATTCAATCCCTTGGGAATTAGAGTATCCAGCTCAAAAATCCATCGGCTTTCGGCTCTTGACATATATTTTATATAGTTTCCCTTTCTCCAATTGGGCTTCACCTGTTCTATTCCAAATATGCTAGTTCCTTTTATTTGTCCACCATGTTTTTCTTTATAGTGTCTAGATAGAGGGTGACCCTCATAACCCTTTTCTATATTCCTTAAATGTTCTTTAATTCTCACTATCAATTTCCTTTTTGTGCGACCGATATATTTTTTTGTACATGGACATTGTATACAATAAATAACTCCTTTCGTATGACAACTAATGTGTTGTTTAATAGTATATAGGGTACTTTCCCCGAATGTATATTTAGCTGTCCGCGCTTGAGTTTCTTTGCACATTTTACAGTTTCGACAAGGGTGAAAGCCTGATTTTTTTAAAAAATTTTGTTTATTATTGTTGTGACTTTCTCCTTTTTCAATGGTTTTTTTCTCCCTGTTTTGTATTGTCGGTGCTATTAGGTTTCCGAGATTTTGCGCTTTTTTAAATACAAATTTGGGATTTTTTGGGAGAGTTTCTCCAATAATTTTATCCTGTGTTAAAATGTGGCTAAACAACATCCCTAAAAGCCAGTTCCTCCGTCATCGCAGAAACTGTACGGATATGGATGATTATTTTAAAGAAGCCGACAAACTGGAAGACAAATTTATCCAAAAGGGGTACCAAAAGGATCCCATAAGGATAACAAAATTAGAAATAGCCAGTACTTCTAGAGAACCATTAATAATCACCCGAAAAGAAACAATGGAAGCCTCTTCGGACATAATGAATACCATTTCAAAAATTCCAATAATTACTCAATATTCGAAAGATCACTTTATATTCAAGCGTATCGTTCAAAAACATTGGAACATCTTAACACAGGATAAAATTATTGGAGAAACTCTCCCAAAAAATCCCAAATTTGTATTTAAAAAAGCGCAAAATCTCGGAAACCTAATAGCACCGACAATACAAAACAGGGAGAAAAAAACCATTGAAAAAGGAGAAAGTCACAACAATAATAAACAAAATTTTTTAAAAAAATCAGGCTTTCACCCTTGTCGAAACTGTAAAATGTGCAAAGAAACTCAAGCGCGGACAGCTAAATATACATTCGGGGAAAGTACCCTATATACTATTAAACAACACATTAGTTGTCATACGAAAGGAGTTATTTATTGTATACAATGTCCATGTACAAAAAAATATATCGGTCGCACAAAAAGGAAATTGATAGTGAGAATTAAAGAACATTTAAGGAATATAGAAAAGGGTTATGAGGGTCACCCTCTATCTAGACACTATAAAGAAAAACATGGTGGACAAATAAAAGGAACTAGCATATTTGGAATAGAACAGGTGAAGCCCAATTGGAGAAAGGGAAACTATATAAAATATATGTCAAGAGCCGAAAGCCGATGGATTTTTGAGCTGGATACTCTAATTCCCAAGGGATTGAATAGTGAAATTGAACTATTTGCTTTTTAACACATATAAAAAAAAGATTTTTTATCTATTTAACATTTTATATTTTTTCCACTCAGTAGATTACACTACTAATTTTTATATTAACACAGGATCTACTTAATAAAGAAGCAATATACTGATGGAGCAAAATTCAGGCACTATATACATATATTGTCATAATAACAAAAAGAACATCTACAGATTTATATACTTATATATATTTTTAACATTTTTTATCATTTATATATATGAAATAAAGAATATACTTTTATATAATAATAAAAAAAACTTTTCAACAATATTCAGTCATGTATCTATTAATGGACAAGCAATATTACGCTCAATTTTAAACAAAATAGAAATACTCCAAGTAACCACAAATATGGAAGCAATATTGGCTTCAAAAGTAACGGAATTATACTATACGTACGGAGTCTATATATATCTTCAGTGAACGCAACTAGGAATCCAGCCCTGAGGAAGAGAGCCGCAGCTCTCGACAACGCGTCGGTGGATTTTCAAGTTTGTCCAACTCGACTATCCGTACTGAAGGTGACGTCACCAGTACCTCCGTTCAAACAGATTCAGTGGAGCCACCGGCCGGGGCTCTGTACACTGATCTGTCATTTCGTGGATTTTTAGAGGAGTAAGAGCGTGCAACAGTGAAAAACTAGCACCCACATCGTTAATGTCATCGGTCCATGCATAGAAGGTGGCCACAATAGGAATACAACAAGAAGCAAACCCCGAACAAAGATTCCAATAATTGGAAAACAACGCCGAATTGAGGTTAGTACACCGCATGAACCAAACACCTGTATTACGATATATTAGACTCCCTCATTCAAAAATCCGACTATCACATATTACACACCATTCTGTCAGCGCAGGTACCAAGTCAAAAAATTTTACAAAGTGTTCATTTTAGTAGTAGTGGAGAGGCACACTACTTGTACCAGCGAAGACCCAAAACAAACAAAAACTAGTAACCATATAAAACTCACACGATACTACAGCAGCGCCAGTGTATTAATAGTATTCTGATAATGATCTTTGCCATGTTTAGTACAGTGGAGGATTATCAGTCTTTAGGATAGAAGAACAAAGAAATTCTGTTTTATTCCTTAGCTCAATAAAACTATTACCAGAAAGGTTTTACTGTTAATGAGAATACATACAATTCATCTGCAATTAGAAACCCTTCTTTGTAGTAAAAACCTGATCACCTAGCCAGATAAAAGTGGACAAGTTGAACTGCTTCACTTGTAAACCTGAAAGTGCACCCGGATCTGCTCACACCCTGACATTTGCATGCAGGTGTGGCACCCATGTACAGCAGGTGGTGTGGAAACATCAGAACACTTTTCCTGACCTTTACCCTAAAGAACTATATGAAGTCATCATGGAACAGTATGCAGAACTCTTTATGACTTTGGGCTTTAACCATGAATATAATGTGTGAAGCATGCAAATACAGGTGGTTCCTCCATGAAAGTAGGTAGTTCTTAACAAAACTGGAAGATTTCTATGAACAGCTGTTCATTTATTTTCCACTTCACATTCTACATGCTCAAACTTTAGTTTTACTAAACACAACTATGGGGCACATTTACTTACCCGTCCGAGTCGCGATCCCCGATCTGAACTCTCCAATGATGATGCATTGTGCCGCGATCCATGTAGATCCGCCCAATATCCTGCATGCGTCGCTCCCCGCTCAGGTCCGCCGGAGTTCACCTTCTTCTTCCCGGTGCATGTTAGTGCTTGGCTTGTGACACAAATTTAAATGTTAAATCCCGTGCTCAGTCCGAATCCATCAGATCATCTGATGGCCCACTCCCCGATTTGTGTCACGTTATTGCAAAACAATCCAATCGCGTGTGACACAATCCCAGGCGCGATCCCCGAAAAGTTGGGAAACCCGGCCAAGGGACCCTTAGTAAATAAGCCCCTATATGTCTATTAATACTAAAATACAAAAAATTGTTCTCTGTCACAACTTCATCATCATCGGCTTGATAACAGTTTTTCCTCCAACAGTCAAAGTTAGTTGAAAATGTACAACAAAGTTATAGGCTTTATAAGCTAGCTATGGCTTTCTGGGACATTGCTCGGCCAAACATTAACATTTTTGAACCGCTTACATTCCGTCAGTAAGTTGCTTGTCTTGATGGATTTCATATTATATAGTCTGAGATCTACAGGTCAATATCGGCATGAATGATCTTGTTATGCAACTCCCAAATGTTTCTACTTTGTAAATATTGTAATTGTGCTTTATGAATATGGAAATAAACCTTCATTTACTGATGTTTAACAATTCAAAGCTTCAACCATATTAAAGCGCCCTCTGTGGACCATACCTTAATTTGCAACAAATGTCACAAGATTCAAGGGTACAGTATATGATCATGCGATGTAAGACTATTTCCCACCATTATATCCCTCTTATTCAGAATTTTCAGTAGCTGTCTTCTCCAATTATGTGTTTTCCCTAAGCTTGGAATTGGACACTAACTACTATAATGTCTCCCATGTGCTACACACAGAAAGTACTGAAGAATTTGCTCATATAACCCTCACCTTGACACATCAGCAGGATCATTATAGAATATTATAGACGAATACTGACCAGGTGCAAGTAAAAAATTTGGATTGAAATTACAATTTACTATTCAGTTCCTGCAGCCTCTATCTATTTACAATGTCTTGCGAAAGTATTTGGTCCCCTTGAACTTTTACCTTTTGCCACATTTTAGGCTTCAAACATAAAGATATAAAATGGTAATTTTTTGGTGAAATATCATCAACAAGTGCGGCATAATTGTGAAATGGAACAAAATCTACTGGATATTTTAAACTTTTGTAAAAAATAATAAACTGAAAAGTGGGGCTTGCAATATTATTTGGCCCCCTTAAGTTAATACTTTGTAGCGCCACCTTTTGCTACGATTGCAGCTGCAAGTCACTTGGGGTATGTCTGTATCAGTTTTGCACATTGAGAAATGAAATTCTTGCCCATTCTTCCTTGGAAAACAGCTGGAGCTCAGTGAGGTCAGAATGATCCTGTATTTGGCTCCATCCATCTTTGCATCAATTTTAACCATCTTCCCAGTCCCTGCTGAAGAAAAGCAGGCCCAAATCATGATGCTGCCACCGTCATGTTTGACAGTGGGGATTATGTGTTCAGTGTGATGAGCTGTGTTGCTTTTACGCCAAACATATTGGGGCTCATTCACTAAGGGGTGCGCTGCTCATTTTCGTCGGACTGTGCACCTTTTTTTGGGGATTACACAGCTTGCACAAGTATTTAACTAGTGTCTGCACAGGGATTTTGGCGCACACAATAATTTTTTGCCATGGCTTCCATGCTACACAATTTAGGGGGCCTGCCGTCGGACGATCTGACTGATTCAGACTGAGTGTGGGATTTAACTTTCAAATTGTGTTGCAAGCCCAAGCACTTAGATGCACCACTAAAAGATTGTGAACTCTGTGGGACCTGAGCGGGGAAGCGACACATGCAGGATATCGGGCACACGATCTTAGTGAATCATGGCACTGTGCATTGGAGTCGGACAATGCACTTTCGGTGAACTGTAAATGTGCCCCATTGTTTGGAATTGTGGCCAAAAACTTCGATTTTTATTTTTTAGATCTGAACAGAGCACCTTTTTTCTCATGTTTGGTGTGTCTCCCAGGTGGTTTGAAACACCCGTAGTCGCCCAGCTTGTGACCAACAATACCCTTTCTCCACCAGGGCTCAAGTATTGTAAAAAGTAACTTTTATTAAATTTAATTGAAGAACACCTACAATGAAATGGGTTTAAAATATACAAGTAAACAGTATCTGGAGATGTTGATAAATTAGGACTGAGAGGTTCTATAACCACACAATATACTAACCTTTTATTAGGGGGATTGATCAGTTCACCTATATATCTATAGACTGTTAGAAAAAGCGTCCATAGGTGGCAACATTTTGTTCATAGAATCCTCCTAACTGTTCCTGTTGTATGGATAGCCTCTCTGTTCTACTCTCTTAGAGGCACTCTAATATAAACTAGCTTAGTGTTTCATTGGTTTACAACACTTCCCTATGAACTGTCTACTTCTGATTAAAAATCAAACATGCTGCTCAACCAATCATGCAATCATGTGGTTGAAACCAGAGAGAAATGGCTTTCTTCTTGCCACTCTTCCATAAAGGCCAAATTTGTGCAGTATACGACTGATTGTTATCCTATGGACAGACTCTCCCACCTCAGCTGTAGATCTCTGCAGTTCATCCAGAGTGATCATGGGCCTCTTGGCTGCATCTCTGATCAGTCTCCTTGTTTGACATGAAAGTTTAGTGGAACGTCTGGGTCTTGGTAGATTTGCCGTGGTCTGATACAGGGACCGATTTGGCAAGCTCTGTGTAGCACTGCGTAATCTGTAGGTGCTATATAAATAAAGAATTATTATTATTACTCTTTCCATTTCAATATGATCGCTTGCACAGTGCTCCTTGGTATCATTTAGAGATCCTCACTGAACTTCTAGAGTGAGTTTTCTTCACTGAAAGTAAAGGGGCGGAATAATATTGCATTACCCTCTTTTCAGTTTATTATTTTTGGACTAGAGGAACCTTTGCAGAAGAGCATGGTCAAGGATGTTGTCCTCTGGCTCCCACGATCTCTCCTCCGGCCCGAACCTCTTCCAGTCAATGAGAAAGTACCATCTACCTCTAATCGATTTCATGTCCAGGGCCTCTTTCACTTCATAGACATTGGCAGAAACAGCCACAGGAGCAGGAGGAGCTATTTGCCGGGAGAAATGATTTAAGACGACCGGTTTCAGGAGGGAGACATGGATGGAGTTCGGGATGTGCATGGTGGGAGGGAGACGAAGCTTGTACGCCACGAGGGTTGATGCACTTCAGTACCTTGAATGGGCCCAGGAAACAAAATACCTGGAGGACAGTCAAACTTTATACCCAAGAGAGAAGACTGGAGGAGGCCTACGTTTCCTGTCAGCCTGAGTTTTGGTGCGGGCAGATGCCCGAAGTAGAGGATGACGTGTTTGCTCCAAGATGGACTTAAGATCCCGTAACAGTTCCTTTACAGCAGGTACATCAGAAGGAACGGCAAGAGGAAGAGGTGGGCATGGAAGTCGTCTGTAGACAATGAAGAAGGCAGCAGCACCGGTGGGTTCAGAGTCTAGAGAATTATAAGACAATTACGCCCAAGGTAAGAGGGAGTACCAATCGTCCTGTCGAGCAGAGACAAAGTGCCGTAAATAGCAGCCCAAAGCCTGGTTGACTCTCTCCACTTGCCCGTCTAACTGGCCAGACGTGGAACTGACAGCAGACCTGGCAGCGGAACAAAATGAGACATCTTAGAGGACCTGTGAGTTACCACCCAGATGACTGAATTTCCAGAGGAAGAAAGCAGATCCTTTCACGGGAACCCGCCGCAAAGCAGGTTGTACTTGTTGCGGCGTGGTACCACCAGGTCGCTCCACAGGCACAACTTTGCAAACACGTGGTAAGGGACAGGCAGGAGGTCAAGACAGGCAGCACAGGTTCAGAGTCGGGGACAGGCAGCACGGAGTCAGGAATGGAATCAAGATCACAACGGGAAATCTGAATTAACGCAGAGGGCTTGGAATACAGCTTTATCTCGGGCATGGAAGCACAAAGATCCGGCAGGGAACATAGAAAGGGGCTGGAATTTTTAGGGCAGGCAGCTGGCCAGCACCAATTAGTAGCGCCCTGGCCCTTTACAGGACACTGGAGCGCACACTCGCCAGAGTGAGGACATAACGGGGATCGCGGCCGGGACAGGTGAGTTCAGAACCTGGGTCACACAGAGGTACACGGGTGCGCCTGCAACCCGGGATATGGGTCGCAGGGGAACCCGTGACAGTCAGTTTAGGATGTAGAAAGAAAAAAAAGGTTTAAAAAGGTTTTAGAAAGGAAAATCAGTGTTTTTCACCTCCTGATATAATGTCTGTGTAGTAACTTGTTACTTACAAATTTAAATGATTCTTGTTTGTTACCACTTCTGACATTCATTTCCCCCAGTAACAATATATATAATATATGAAATTCTGAAGTCCCTGTACTGTATCATATAGCCTAACCTGGATACAACAAAATTAATACGTAATATGAGTATGAACATTATAAATACTTGTAATGGCCCTTGATTGTTTTCTGTGAGACATTGTTAATATTAAAGGGAACCTGGCATCAGGGACTTTATTTTCAATAAAGATAGGTTGTAGAAGCCCATGACACCTGCATTGCAAATATGTCTTTCTGCTTTCTCTCATAATTTGCATTACAATATAATTGCGTGTTTTAACTTACCTGCTTCCGGACAAAATCCTTGGTTTAGTCAGAGGTCAAGCCAGGTAAGTTAACCGGTTAAGGACCGGGCCCTTTCCTGTTTTTTCATGTCCATTTTTCACTCCCCACCTTCAAAAATCTATAACTTTTTTATTTTTACACGTAAAGAGCTGTGTGACGGCTTGTTTTCTGCGTAACAAATTGCACTTCATAATGATGGTATTAAATATTCCATGCCATGTACTCGGAAGCGGGAAAAAAATTCCAAATGCAATGAAAATGGTGAAAAAAAGCATTTGCGCCATTTTCTTGTGGGCTTGGATTTTACGTCTTTCACTGAGCGCCCCAAACGACATGTCTACTTTATTCTTTGGGTCGGTACGATTAAGGGGATACCAAATTTGTATAGGTTTTATAATGTTTTCATACATTTACAAAAATTAAAACCTCCTGTACAAAAATAATTTTTTTGATTTTGCCAACTTCTGGCGCTAATAACTTTTTATACTTTGGTGTACGGAGCTGTGGGTGGTGTCATTTTTTGCGAAATTTGATAATATTTTCAATGGGGGGTGATTTGAAATTTTAGGTTTTTTTATTATAATTTTTTTTTTTAAACTTTTTTTTATTTTTATTTATACTATTTTTCAGACTCCCTAGGGTACTTTAACCCTAGATTGTCTGATCGATACTACAGTATGGCAGTATATGGGGATTTTCTTCCTCATTCATTACAATGTGCTATCAGCACATCGTAATGAAGGGGTTAAAACGAAATAGCCTCGGGTCTTCGGAAGACCCGAGGCTACCATGGAGATGGATCGCCGCCCCCCGATGACGTCACGGGGAGCAGCGATCCCAGGTAAGATGGCGGCGCCCATGCGCCGCTATCTGTTTGAGGCTGCCGGCAGCTTTGCCGGCAGCCCACGCTGTAAAAACACCCGCGATCGGTGCTAGCTGTTACCGGTAAGCCTTTGCTGCAATATGCAGCAAAGACTTACCGGCTATGGAGAGGGCTCAGCCCGTGAGCCCTCTCCATGCAGCGCGACGCGACCGCCGTGAATACACGGCGGGCGGTCGCGAACCGGTTAAAACACAAAATAATACTGTAATGCAGATGCTTAGAGAAAGCAGAAAGGTATATTTGCACTGCAGGTGTAATGGGCTTCTGCAACCTATCTTTAGTGAAAATGAGGTCCCTGGTGACAGGTTCCCTTTACGTTTAGTTTTCTTTCTGTTAAATTAAGAAATTCACTGTAGAATGAACAGTTATTTCAATTGACTTTGATGAAGCACAATCCATTATTTGTTGGAAACGTTTGCTGTGTTTTAGTTCAGCTATAGATGTGCTATGGCCTACAATAATGGTGAGGATAGTTTTCTCTTATCTAGTGAACCATTAAAAAGTGCACACGTGCTTGCATGATCTTGCAAATGTTATCAAATGCATTTGACTGAGGCTACCTGAGATGACTGTCTTATGAACTGTCCTTTACTCTTTAGTTTTATCACCTGTTATTACCTTAGATTTTCTTCTTATTTGTGAAGGAAAAGAAATTCATATTCAAATAGTTTAATGTAACACTTCAATTATCTATTCAAATACAATGAGTACAGCTAAATTACAATACTAGCGCAGAGGGTATATGAGGGCAGCATAAAATCAATAGATAGAAGAGAAGATTCGGCATCTAATATTTAAGAATATAACTTCAAACCTTGTTTGGTTTCCATATAAACAAATAAAAGATCCGGAAGCAATTGCTCTTAATCATAACAACCACCTAACATATAGCTAAAGAAAAAAGAACTATATTAATAGTGAAATTATGACTCCGTACAACCTACTAGATACATGGAATCCACATGTGGGAAAAGCTCTCACAATTGTTCTCAGAAAGGACCACCCCTTCCATCTTTGAAATTCAGCATGGTTACCTACTTGAGCACTCATTCATACTGAAATTCAGCATCCAGTATCTGAACTAATATGGGTAGCCATTGTAACAAGTTCCCCCAGTTTATTCCTTACACTGTAGATGCATTGGATGCAGGTATTTGCCCAACCAGTATCATTGTTCCTTCCCCACTTGCTGCTTTTAGTTTTTAGTGTTTATAAATCAGCTTTATGTCCACTTCTCATTCTGACATCTCTTAGATAAGAAGCTGATAGAGTTTCTAATGATTTAACTGTTTACAGACAGTCATAGGATAGTCTTAACTCTTTACAGCGATATAGTTAATCTTGTGTCTCCTGTGTATCTGGCTTTCATATACTGCTCTCTACATGAGAAGAAAGGAGAAAAAATTAAACAGAAACTTATTGAGAAACTTTTTTTCAATAAAGTATATTGCAAAAAAAGGTTAAGTTACACTTTAACAAATTCCCACTCAGAGAGCTCACTGTAATGCACTTGTCTTACATGTTTTAGAAAAGGAAACTTTTGATGTGCACTCACAAAATAATGCCCACACGCACACCCTTTCCTGCCCTCCCTAGAGCGGCTGTACAGTATAATTCCCCATTGCGGCCTTCTTCGATAGCACTCTCCACTACTCTCATATCAGGAACTTACCCTTTGGCTGTAGCTTTTTCTGTTTCAATTTGTGCACCAGTGTGGAAGACTAGTCACACAAAAAGGATATTGGCTATAAAAAAAACTCACATAACAACATATTTATACAATTTTCTAATTCTATATTTGCTGACTATAGAGCAGATGCTAATGAAAGATTTATGTTTAGCTGACAAATGTTTTTTATTTGTCTTTTTCTAGGGTCTCGGGAAAAGCTTCATAAATGACCAGTGCACTCTTTCACCTCTGCTCCAGATGATTTACAACTAAAGAAAGGTAGTTCTTTTTGTTCTCAGTACAAGAAGTGACAGAGCAGGCTGTACATGTGGGCACTAGAATCGGATTTCGAGAACCTGACAGTTGTTTTTGCCGAGCTGTCTCTTTCTGTGTAAATTGAGCACATCCAGTCTCAATATAAGCCTAGGTTTTCTAATGTCTGTCCTTTTAGCTGGTGTTATAGCATGATTTGCAGCCAAGAGGAGCATTAGCAGAGCATTACAGCAGGCACTGGCCTCATTGTAACATTATAAAATGAACAAATCCCTATTGGTTTCTTCCCTTCTTTATATCGAGCCAGACACCCAGGAACGAAAGAGAATTTAGGTTAAATTCTAAGGAGTTTAATTGTTATGAAATCTCAAGAAAAGCAGCAGAAAGCTTTGTACATTGTAAGAACAGATTTTCTCCTGTAGTCCCAGCAGAGATGGGATGGTACAGAGCTGTAAAGGTGACCATACATGGCTTGGCAAACATCTAGAACGTAAGGAGATCTTCTCATTGTCTTATCAAGTAACTGGAAATTATTCTTCTGTCTAGATGTCTACTGCCACAGAGAATGGAAATGCAACAAGTGAAAGACCAAATGGGGAAAAAACCTACAAAAAGGTAAGTAAACATCTGTGCCAACCTTCTAGTAGCTATGTACAGTCTACATTTCATTGTAAAAGTTAAAGGGGTTGTCTCATGAATGGAACATATTTTGACAATGCTTTTTATTACATTTTAATATACTGGGTTATTAGCTTCATTGATGGGTTATTGTTTTTTTTTCAAAATCTAAAGTCTTGATATGTATTTTAATAACTCAGCATCTATTGTGTTATCTTTAAAAAATACTGCAGGTTATAAGTGTATATTGTGAATTTTGACTATGGATGAGATAAGGAAGAGGCAAATTTTGACAGATTCATGTCAAATGTATACATTAAAAAAACATTGCGGCATGAAAGCTGAGAGCCCCTGCCAGTTTTTATCAACAATTTTTGTTACTTGCAAATTTATAGTTTGTCATTCTTTCTTTATCTCTATATAATTATGTAATTCCTGTGGAGAGGGCAACATTGCCAAAATGACAACCATCGGGAGTTTGCTGAGACAGTTGAGGTGGCCCCCTTCATGTCTATGGGAATTCTGGTATGATAGGATAGGCTCCCCATTACACATTTATGTCATATAATGTGGCACATTTACTTACCCGGTCACCGGAGTCCGACACTGTGCTGCAATTCACTAAGATCATACGCCCGATATGCATATAAGTGCTAGGGCTTGCAACACAATTTGAAGGTTAAATCCTGTGCTTGGTCCGAATCAGTTGAACAGCATGCCCCCTAATTTGTGTCACATGGAAGCCAGCACAGGGTCGTGTGCGCCACAATCCCAGCTTACGCACTACTTAAATACCTGTGCAAGCTGTTTTAGCTTCGAAAATGGTGCACTGTCTAACAAAAGTGTGCACGTGACCGAGGAAATGAGCTCCAATGTGTGAGATTTATCATTTCTTATTATTTATTTATAGAGCACCATTAATTCCACGGTGCTGTAAAATCAATAAGGGGTTCACATACATTACATTAAGACAAGAACAAAGGATTGGACTGGAAGGTGGGGAAAGTCTGACACACATTGGTAGAGAGTCCCAGAGTATGGGAGATGAACAGGAGAAGTGCTGGAAACGGTTGTGAGAAGTGCAGATGTTAATAGAGAGAAGCTGAAGCTCCTTTGAGGAGCGGAGATTACGCTTGGGACGGTATTGGCTGATTAGTTTAGAGATATATGGAGGGGGCAGGTTATGGACGGCTTTGTGAGTCATGGTTAGTCTTTTAAACTGAATTTGCTGTGTAATAGGTAACCAGTAGAGAGACTGGCAGAGAGGAGAGGCAGAGGTGAAGCAAGTGGCAGATGGATTAGCTGGGCAACAGAGTTTAGGATAGATTGAAGGGGCGTTAAAGAGCTAGGTGGGAGTCTGCAGCGAAGGATGTTGCAGAAGTCCAAGCGGCAGATGACATGGACTAGAAATTTTGTAGACTCTGGAATGAGGAAGGGTTGGAGGCAAGAGATGTTCTTGAGATGGAGGCTGCAGGTTGTATTATGGGCCTGTATGTGTGACTTAAAGGATTAGGGAGAGTCAAAGATGGCTCCAAGGCAGCGGACTTTAGGTACCGGGGAAAGTGTGGAGCCATGAATTGTGACGGTTAGGTCTGGTGGGAGAGATGTGTTAGGTGGAGGAAAAATCATGAAATGGGGAAACCCCTTGAATTTAAATATTGCAGCAAAGACATTTTAAATGAAATACGTGCCCACTGCTATGTAAGTGCACGTAACAGCAAACACATTATCCAGTTTTGTCATTTCTTTTTATATATAAGAAGCCAGAATATTGAACAGAAAGATAGACTAGGGTCCTGTCTGCTAAAAGCCTTATAGGATAAGATATCGGTCTGGTAGGGGCATCAATAGAAGATTATACATGAAACCTGTTATATAATGGATCCTTTATTTTGGCACTAAGGCGCTCAGTAATGAGAATCATAGGAGGATGTTTGTGGAAAATAAAATGATACCTACCAGGACTCCGCACAGCTGACCTCTCCATTTGTCATGCATGCAACCATAACCAAGAAAAGCTAGGTGGATGTGACTTGTAATATTTGATCTGATAAACATATTTTCCACTGGAGCATAATAGTTTGTGTCTATCCATTTATAGTCATCTCTGTGTGTTATGAAATCCACTGCCTTGGAGGCACTGCTATTCAGGATCTTATATAAGTTCAATGCTAAAAACATTTGCCTGTTATTTATAGCAAAGTGGTTTAGCCTAAGCTGACCTTCAACTATAAAACAGAAATGTCATTTTAGTTTTAATTCTTAAATCATATTCACTACCTAAAATTCCCTGTAACCATGATAACAACATGATTCCCTATGAAAGGCATATCATTGCAACTGGTTTATGTTGGCTAACAACAGCGACCTACCGGTTTGGATTTACGGTAGTGGTCTTTTGGAAATGTTTAAATGCATTTAAAGTGTGACATCTCCTTTACCTTTAAAGGAAATCTACCATCAAAATCAAACATGGATAAACGAGGGACACTTACTCATAGATCCAGACACTGTGACTGTGGTAATAGTGTTGTATTTGTTATCCATGGCCTCCTTCCTCCTAAAATCAACTTAGAAAATTATGCTAACGGGCCTGAAGGGCTACTAGAGTAGTCATCATTAAGCTAAGTACTTTTAAAATGCATCTAATCTCGCAGAAAATAAGCCCTTATATGTCCAACTTGACAAATAAAGGATTGTATAGCCTTTAAAAAGCGACAATGCTCTGAATGGCGCAGCTTCCCTTCAATTCCCTGGTGTGTGCACATACAGCAGGTTACCACCACACATGGTTTTGTTAATTTAGCCACAAAGATATAAATTGTTTTGAAAAATACATAAATTTAATCAAAAAAAATTCAAGTGTCAAAAAAGCACTTGATTTTGGTATAAATCAAAGCTGAGCAGGTCCCACAAAAGTATGACTTTACGTTTCTTAACCCCTTAACGCTCTGCGCCGTAGCTCTACGGCGCAGAGGTATAAGGGATGTATGAAGAGGGCTCACGGGCTGAGTCCTCTTCATACAGAGGTGGGGGTTTTTGCATTTTGCACAAAACCCCCACCGCTAATAACCGCGGTCGGTGCTTGCACCGATCGCGGCTATTAACCCCCTTTCCGCCATCTTTTTTTCGATCGCCACGCCCCCGAACGTCATCGGGGGGCGGCGATCGGTTACCATGGTAGCCTCGGGTCTTCTTTTGACACGAGGCTACATGGTTTATGCAGGTTCGTTACAATGAGCCAGTGGCTCATTGTAATGTATGACCTGCAAAAATGCCATATATTGCAATACTGTAGTATTGCAGTATATGGTAGGAGCGATCTGACCATCTAGGGTTAATGTACCCTAGATGGTCTAAAAAATAGTGAAAAAAAAAAGTTTAAAAAATAAAAAAAATTAATAAAATATTAAAAGTTCAAATCACCCCCCTTCCCCTAGAACGGATATAAAACATAACAAACAGTAAAAATCACAGACATATTAGGTATCGCCGCGTCCCAAAATGCCCGATCTATCAAAATATAAAAAACGGTTACGGCCAGCGGTCGACCTCCGAAAGGCGGGAATGGCGCCCAAATGTCCGAAATGCGACTTCTAACCACCTTTTTACATAAACAAAAAATGAAATAAAAAGATCAAAATGGCCACAGACCTCAAAATCTCGTGGTTAGCAATGAAACGTCGCCTCATTTCGCAACAAAATGACCCCTCACACATCTCCGTGCGCCAAAGTATGAAAAAGTATAGCGTCAGAGCTGGGAAAAAATTTTTTTCTTTTTTGTACAATTCCTTTTTCCTTTTGACAAGTATTAACACACCACCATAAAACCTATAAAATTTGGTATCACCGCGAATTTCGCACCGAACCAAAGAATAAATAGGCGTGTTATTTGAGCGGAAGCGTGAAGTCGTAAAAACTGAGCACAAGAACGTTGACGCACAAAATAAGCCCTCACACAGGTTGTACACGTTAAAAAATGAAAAAGTTATGGATTTTTTTGAAAGTTGGAGTAGCAAGAAATTAAGCCGGACAAAAACCTCGTTCCTTAAGGGGTTATTAAAATTTGCCACTTGTACCCCTTAAGACGCAGGGTTTTCCGCTCATTCTGCTCTCCAACTTCTAAAATCCATAATTTTCAGTTTACGTGTACAGACTGGGTGTGAGGGCTTATTTTGCGGTAACAAATTTTACTTTCCCGTAATGTTATTTATATTTTTAACCTGCCGTGTACTGCAAAGTGAAAAAATTCCAAATGTGGAAAAAATTGAAAAACAACGCACCGCACACGCGTCACGTTATTGTGAGCTAAGCAACCGACGGTTTGCTTAGCGGTGGGGGTTTTCTGCCAATGCAAACAACCCCCACTTTGTCGACGAGGACTAGCCGTGAGCCCTCTTCTACATCCTTATACCTCTGCGGCCGTAGAGCTACGCGCAGAGGGTAAGGGGTTAAAGTTGAGTTTGCATAAAAACCATGTCAACGTAAAGCAGACATTTGGCAAATCTTTCAAACTTTCAAACATGAAGTGCAATGTGATATGAGAAAACAATCTCAAAATCCCCTGGATATGTTAAAGCGTTCCAATGTTATAATTACTTATAGTGACACAGATTTTAAAAAATGGCCCATGTCAGCAGGAACATGCAAAATGGTCATGCGCCTGCTCCGGCATATGATTGCCCTGCCTCTGCATTTTCGCAGTGGGATACATCAAGAGGCTTCCACCTCTTGACGTAATGGGGCAGGTGGCTGCACAGTAGGCAGCAGCAGGGGCAGGTGGCGACAGGGCTTGGCGTAGAATAAATGCATCTGGCGACCTTTCACATAAAAAGTTGCCGGCAGCAGCGAGTACGCCGGCGTGGGGCATTATCATCTTCATTCATTAGAGTACTCTTCATTGGAGGGCTATTGTGTGGATTTTTTACTGCTTTTGTATTGAATCTGATGGGCACTTTATTGTCTGGATAGGACTTTATTGCTTTGTTTACCTGTATCACAGCGGGGAAAGGGGAGAGTATAGGAGGGACATGGCTCTGTACTTTTTCCTGTCTTCTCTATAGGTGCTAAATGGGCACCTTTTTAATGGCTTTTATTTTTTGTGTTGTTGCTATATATCATAATTGAATAAAGATTGTGTTTTTTTGATACTGTTCGTTTGATGCATCGCTTTTCTTCTTTCTAATTTGGTACGGATATTTTGATGCATGACCTTGGATAGTCTTAGCAGTGCCGGCCTTACATCTTTAGTGGGCGTGAGGTATTACTCCCACGCTCCCGGCCAGCCGCGTCCTCCCCACCTTCACGCCCTGTTGGCGTGAAGGTGACAGAGAGGGCAAAATAATCGCAAGTGCTAGCAATAAGCTGATGTGGCGCAGAAGCCTTGATAAATATGCCCCTATATCTTTTGAAATATCTACTACTTATGAAGTGGTCTACCATGCTATAAATTGTATAATATGTTATCAAACTGTAATACAGAAGCACTGGCACCACAAGTGGTTCAGTAATTGAGGTGTGTTGTTTTCGCTTGTGCTTGATTGGGAAGCCTGAACTAATATGTATAAATTGTTGTTTTTAAGTTATTTTTATCAAATATATTGTTAAGTACAGAGGTCGCACTAACATTTTTCTGGAAGGGTAATAATACTCCTTTTACCATTTTTGAGGAGTATTTTTAGCCGATGAGGAGTATGGTAATTTTTAGAACAAACATATAACTCCTAGGCGTGTATTATATTTATCATAATGTCTACTAACGATCAATAAACCCGTATTATACAAGAAAATCATTAAAGCCTGAAACACGCGCACACAAGCACCGGCACACTCGGCCACACACAGCCCCTGGCGCACACACATCCCAAGCCCCTGGCCACCAACGCGCACCTAGCCACAATCGCCAACACGGCCCCTGGCCACACAACACAATACAAACAGCCTGGACACACGACGCCACTAGCAACACTCGCCATACACGGCCACTGGCAACACACACGCAACACACGGCAGGGCCACCTAGGCACACTCGACATACACGGCCCCTGGCACACACACGCACACACGGCAACTAGCCCACTCGCCATACACGGGCCCGTGTCGCACCCACGCCAACACCCCACCGGCACCTAGCACATCGCCAACATGGCCCCGGCACCAAACGGCACTAGCGACACATGCCATACACGGGTCCTGGCACACACGGGCACCTAGCACATTGGCCATTACATGCCCCTGGCACACCACACGGCACCTAGCACATAGCCACCACGGCCTGGCACACGCTCCCGACAGCACCAACAACACCGGCGCACACACCGCCACACACCTGGCCACACACGCACCAGCAACACTCGCCACACACAGGCACCTGGCACACATGCCACACACGGGCACCTTGGCACACTTGCCCACACACGGACTGGCACACTTGCCACACACAGGACCTGCACATTGCCACACAGGCCTGGCCACACACACGGCAAGCTGCGCCACCACACGCCACAGCGCACTGGCACACGTGGCCCACTTGGCCCCTCGCCACACCAGCACTGACAAACACTGCACATCGCACAACAGCACCTGGCACACTTGCAATACTACACGCACACTCGCATGCACACTACAACAGCACACCATATAACAAGCATTACGCACACTACACAGAGCAACATACATACCACACTACACACAGGCTCATCACACACAACAAGCCGCCACACACACACTACACTACACACAGAAAACACTACACTACTACAGCACACTATATACTATCAATAACAACAGGAACACACACCAACACCACTACAACATGCAAACACAAAGCATACAACAGCCCTGGCTACTCACTACTAGACTAGATACACACTACACACAGTACACATTAGGTGCAGTGAGTACAGTGTGGGTTTGCGTCTCACATTGCCCTGCTCTCCGGTCCTGCCAGAATAGCACGTATACGCTGATACACAGGCCTGCAGGTTGAGAGTCTGGGTGGAAGCAGCAGCCCCGAACCTGCAGTTCCTCCCGGGGTTGCGCCTTGCTGTGGGGGTCTCTGCAAGACGCCGCTGACACGATCTCACGGCGTCACATGTAGCGGAGCGGCCCCTGCGCTGTGACACGCCGCCACATGATATTTCTCTCCTTGGCGGCGCGCGCCGAACACCTCAGCGCTGCGCGTTCAGGAATAATTGCCATGCGTACTTTGGACCCATGGCAATATTTGGGAGGTAATGGGCCTCATCAATGGCGTTATGTACAGCTTGGTGATGGGTTTATGCGGAACCTTGGTTAAGTATAAATGTATCCTTTGAAACCAAGCATTTTCGTTTTGAAAACTTTCATAACTGTTATGAGAAAGGGTAGGTTAGTAATAGAAGATGAGCGGTATACTCGTCCGAGTATACTGCTCGGTCGAGTATTAGCATGACTCGGCACGGTCGTTACTCGGACGAGTATCTCGCCGGGCTCGAGATCGAGTAAGTAAATTAATAAAATAAATGATTAAAGAGTACCTTTATTGTAAAAGAAAAATATTACACATGTTTCCATATGTTTTACTTGTAAGAACACATTGAAATAACACTATTCTTCACTTTGCAGGTGTTCGCGCGTGTCTCCCGCTAAGTTAGGAGATGTTCGGAACATCTGGTATGTGAAGAATATTGTTCTTTCAATGTGTTCTGCACTTAAATGGTCCTGTATTCACTGTTTTTAATGTTTTAATTCTATTCTTCACTTTGCAGCTGTGCGCGCGTATCTCCGAACCTATCGGGAGACACGCGCGCACACCTGCAATGTGAAGAATAGAATTAAAACATTAAAAACAGTGAACACAGGAGCATTTAAGTGCAGAACACATTGAAATAACAATATTCTTCACATTCCAGATGTTCGTGCACATCTCCTAACTTAGCGGGAGACACGCGCGAACACCTGCAAAGTGAAGAATAGTGTTATTTCAATGTGTTCTTACAAGTAAAACATATGGAAACATCTGGAATTTTTTTTTTTGCACTGTTCTTTTACTGTTCAGTTTTATAAAAAAAATGCTCGGGTCTCCCATTGACTTCAATGGGGCTAGTTATTCGAGACGAGCGCTCGGGCATCTGGAAAAGTTCGTCTCGAATAACGAGCACCCGAGCATTTTAGTGCTCGCTCATCTCTAGTATGTAACCTAATAAAAAAAGGCATTTCTTCACGTACCTAAACTTTTTAGGCCTTTCTGCCTTCTCTAAGCATTTGCATTACAATATAATTGTATGTTTTAACTTATCTGGCTCCCTGACAAAATCTTTGTAATGTCCCAGAGGTTGGGCTTTGGTTGGATGCATTTCAAAAAACAACATGTGGCTTGTTTGTGCTGCTCCCTCCTTAGCCCCACCTTTGTGCTCCTGTGCAGCTTCTCCCTCTTGTTCCTTCACAGAGGTCACAACCTGGTGAGCTGACATCATTGTGGGGCCTGTACAGGAGAAACAAAGGTAGGGGCTGAGAGCTGAGGAGCGAGCAGCACAGAAAAGTCACATGTTGTTTTTTGAAATGCATCTAAACCAAAGCCCCTAGAACTAAACAGAGGATTTTGTCGGTTAAAACACAAATTTTATTGAAATGCAGATGCTTAGAGAAGGCAGAAAGGCATATTTGTAATGCAGGTGTGATGGGCTTCTGCAACCTGTCTTCAGTGAAAATGAGGTCCCTGGTGACAGGTTCCCTTTAAATATATGTTCCCAAGTGCAATGGCATTTCCGGTGGTTTCTAAATGTTCCCAAACTAGAATGGCATTTCAGGTGGTTCCTAAATGATGATAGTATTTTAATTCATTGTTGCATGGTTATCATCCACAGGAATCTTGACATCCTACCACCACCCAGCTAAATTTAACATAGCTGTGAACTGGATGTTTTTTGTGGTTTATGTTACTAATCTCTGACCTGAGCTGTTGCGGAAGATGCTTCGTGCACTGTTACCTCCGTCATCTGTTTATTCTTCCATTCAGATAGCTGTACATTTTGTCTTTCATTAGCTGTGTGCATAAATACTAAATGTCATTAGAAGGGTTGTCACCAGTAATATTTTTCTACATTGGCACATGTATGTGGTTTGCGTTGGAAAAATACATATAAGCCTGTTTGTTTAAGTTCCACCTTAACCAACAGTATTGTTGTGACGAACAAGGAAACAAAAATTATATTCTGTATTCTTTACCGATTTTCTTTGAAGATTCTTCAATTTAAAGTGTTGGAATAAGGTTTTATCCGTGTTGTCTGTTACATTTCTTTTTCCCAATTTCCACATTTCTTTCTGGAATCAATAGCATCTGCATAAGGTTTTTTAAGGAAGGTATTTTAAGTATGGAAATTTATACCACAAAAATGTTGCACTTCCTCCACTTGTGAATTGGGCTGCATCCTGAGGAGGTTTTGCTTTTATAATTAAATGTGATGTTTATAAAGAGCATTGGCGCACACCATAGATGAGATTCATGTCGGACCGTTCAAGATAAATAACGTTTTTATTAAAAAACATATATTTTATTTTTATTTAGCTTTATTTATCTTGAACTGTCTGATATAATTCTCATCTGTGGTGTGCACCATTCATCTTTATACTCTACTACCTACACTCCAGCTGGTCTAGCAACCCAGACTGAAGTCATTTAAATTACGGCTGCACCTGATAAAGACCACCTAAGACGCCTTTACTAGAGTTGTGCCCTATGTGATGCACAACCACTCTAGGTTCGCAGTATATATACATACACATGTAAAATACTATCAGTTACAATATCACCCTATGAGCACTTTGTTTCCCTATTCCCTACTTGCTATCCATCTCTTAAATGTGATGTTTGCATTCATTAGGAACATTGAAATAAGAGCCATAAACTACTGTCGTTACCAAATGTACTGAATGTATGGTTATTTTATGGATAGCTCCTAGTTCAGTCAATGAAGTCAATAGTGTAATAACTGGCATGTATATCTCATACATAAAATATAAGACTGTTTTGAGAATTCCCTTATCTTAATTATGAAAAAGAGATCCAAAAATAAATAATGTGTAAACTAGTGGTATTATCCAAAGACTTCTATGATACTTGCACAGAACGTACAAGATTCTTAGAAACAGTAACTGAAACCTTTTTATTAATGCATGAATTATCAAAAAGGTTAATAAATAATAGATGAATCTTGAGATGTATTATACAGGAGCCATGGATGATGTAAGTAGTGAAGAAGAAAAAAAACATGCCACCTTAAAGTAGTTACTATCGATAACCCATCTGTATGTGGTCTGTTATTGCACCAAGTAGTATACAGCGGTCCCCTACATAAGGACACCCGACTTACAGACGACCCATAGTTAAAGACAGAACCCTCTGCCCACTGTGACCTCTGGTGAAGCTCTCTGGATTCTTTACTATAGTCCCAGATTGCAATAATCAGCTGTAAGGTGTCTGTAATGAAGTTTTATTGATAATCCTTGGTCCAATTACAGCAAAAAATTTTGAAACACCAATTGTCACTGGGGCAAAAAATGTAGGGGTCGGGATGGCCTTTTGATGAGGCTTTTTTGATGGCCGCATCTGGCTCGTGGAACGGGCTCCTAGTGGGGCAGGTGGAAAAATAAAAAAACATCTACTCACCTTTCCGACGCTCCCCCACAGTGCGGCTGGCGATGACGGACTATGACATCGGCAAGCGGCTAACCTCATAGTCTGCCAGCCTGCTTCAAGTAGCGGAGATGCAGGGGGAGCATCGAAAAGTTGAGTACATGGTTTTTTATTTGTATGTCCTAGGGTGGGGGACTGGCTGGCAGGCTGTATACGGGGGGGGCTGTATACAAGGGAGGGGCTGGCTGTAAACAGGGGAGCAGCCGGCAGTATACAAGGGAGGGGCTGGCTGTATACAGGGGAGGGGCTGGCTGTATACAAAGGAGGGGCTGGCTGTATACAGGGGGGCTGGATGTATACAAGGGAGGGGCTGGCTGGCTGTATACATAGGGGTGGCTGGCTTTATACAGGGGGTGGCTGGCTGTATACAGGGGGCTAACTGGCTATATAATGGGGGGCTGGCTGTATACAGGGGAAGGCTGGCTGGCTATATACTAGGGGGCACGCTGGCTATATACTGGTTGGGGCTGACTGGCTATGTATATGGGGCTGGCTATATACTGGGTGGGTTGTCTGGCTACATACTAGGGGGCATGCTGACTAAATACTGGGGGGCTGGCTGGCTATATACTGAGCTGTCTGGCTATATATAGGTGGGCTCGCTGCCATAGAGTCTGATCACCTCTATATTTGTTATTGCAGCTGCTTAAGGACCTGTTACAAAAGTCCTGGTTGGATAACCAGGAAACTGCCAGCCTCCATGTGAGCTTTATAAAATTCCCTGTGGCTGGAAGTTCTGCTTTCTTTTCTCCTGAGCTTCATGGGAGGCAGATGTTTCTGAGACCTGCTGTGTCAGACATGCAGGTATACCAGACCTACTACAGCAGCCCTGACGCCTAACAGGGGCTGCCAAAGCAGCCTACAATCTCTCCAGTTTCAACATTACCATGTGAGCATCCTTTGCAGACTCATCCAACCAGCAACATGGGAAAAGTTTAATTTTTATCCTGGCCTGTTGCTAAAGGAACCGTGAGTTTATGGTTGACATCCCTTGTCTCCATGTGGTCCGTGCCCAAAGCTGCTAACAACAAGGACCTCCTATCTACCATCTAGCCAGGGATCCTTACACACCCATCGTAAGTGCCCCTGGAGACCTTTCTTTTCTTGCAATATACGTGCTAAATACGTGCTCGGCATGGACGATTTGATTCCTCCAGTACCCAGCGGCCATGACACAAGCGCTAGGCCCAGCTTAGCCAGGCACTCAGGTAGCAAAGGAAATCCACCTATATGTTGTGTGATGCATTACAAGCAGAGGCTTATGCAGGATTAGGAAATAGAAATTCTTATCCTTTAATTACGCCCTCAAAAAAATAATGGGGTTTTTAAGTAGTTATTGAGCCTTTTGTTGAAGTACAGTAATAAAGACATTAAGCTACCCATGTAAACATTTGACACTGTTCTTACGTAGCCTGTCAAAAATATTGCAGCAAAAACACAGCGCAAACATCCAGCACCAATAATGGATGTTAACCCTTTACATGATGCCAGCAAAGCTGCCGGCAGCATGTAACAGGACGACGGGTACCAACATCTTTCCTTAGAACAGATATAAAAATTATCAAATAAAATCTTAATCATGTCATGCATTGCCGTGTCCCAAAATACCTGATCCTTCAAAATATAAACACAATTATTTGCTGGGGATAGCAGAAGGAGGGGATAACATTTCCATAACAGAAAAAAGAACGCAAATGTCCTAATCACCAGTTTTTCAGCATCATGCAACACATAATTTTGCAACACAATTTTAATAGTTTTTAGTAGCAATGAAATTGTCCTGCAATTGTCCCCTTACACAGCTCCGTACACCGTAGTATGAAAAAGTAGTCAGAATATGGTGAAACATAGAAAAAAAATTTGAAGATTTAAAAATCTATTAAAACATAGTAAAATCTGTAATGCAGGGTCTGGGAACTGACTATGGACTGTGGACAGTGAACCCTACATCTCCAATTGCTA
The DNA here is from genome assembly GCA_019512145.1 of Engystomops pustulosus. Taxonomy (NCBI): domain Eukaryota; kingdom Metazoa; phylum Chordata; class Amphibia; order Anura; family Leptodactylidae; genus Engystomops; species Engystomops pustulosus. The sequence goes on from CM033641.1 coordinate 195,427,612, forward strand.
CACTGCCACTTCTGGCTACATACTAGAAACCATCCTAAACAATGGGCAGTAACTGGGCGACGTTCCTCCCTGTGGCAAAGTGCAAACACAGACAAAACAACACACATACAGAAAACAGTGTTTGTCAAAGCCAGATCACAATGGAGAGAGCAAACAAAGTAACAATAAGACAGACAAAAGAAATACCAGGAGACAAGCCAAAAGGGTCAGGAGATATCACATATGAACAGACAGATCGCAGGTAAGCTAGGTAAAGTGAGGACTCCATCACAGCAGGTTAACCATGGCTGAACTGGGGCAAAGCTGCAGTGTACTGGGTGTGGTGCAGTTCAATAAAGATGGCCACCAAACATAAGCCATGATTCACACTAGGAAAGTCAGAGTAAATCATAAAAAGGAAATTTAGGCATCCTCATCCACATTCTCTGGGCAGAAGATAATGCCGGCACGCATGTTACAGAATCCTACATGGCGGCCCTAATTGGCAATAAGAATAACTCTTACTTCCCGACCCTAGTCACGAGCCTCTCACTCAGCCAAAGCAGTTCCCTACGCTGTACTGAGGATACCCAACCACTTTGAAACAGTACTGTCTACAGTTGGGAGTCTGTTCCTTCTGGAATTGATATACAGGCAGTCCCCGGGTTACGTACAAGATAGGGTCTGTAGGTTTGTTCTTAAGTTGAATTTGTATGTAAGTCGGATCCATATACTTTATCATTGTAACTCCAGACAAATTTTTTTGGTCTCTGTGACAATTGGATTCTAAAAATGTTGGGTTGTCATAAGAACCAGGATTAACAATAAAGCTTCATTACAGACACCTGTGATAACTGTTATAACTGATCATTGTAACCCAGGGATAAAGTACAGAAAATTACCGATTACCAGAGGTCCGTTTGTAACTAGGGTTCGTCTGTAAGTCGGGTGTTCTTAAGTAGGGGACCGCCTGTACTGGTTTGGTTTAATCCTGCATCATCTCATAAGGCCTCTTGTAGGTCATGCTTGGTGTTAAGGGGCTGCCTTCCAAGGTAGCTAAAAGAGGCATGGTTTTCTTTATCTTAGCCTGGAAAACTTTGCATATTTTCCCAGAATCTCCCTAGTGGAGCATCGGTGGCTATAAGACTCCACATGCCTACATGGCGGCCTTAACTGGCAGTGTCCGTAAGGAGAACTCTTAAGCCCCTTCTACACTGGCGTTTTTCACGCGCGAGTTCTGCGCGTGCATTTGACGGCAGAACTGCATTGCACCTCGGTCCCATTGTATTCAATGGGTCTTCTCCATTGCGTTGTTTTAACGCGCGTGCTTGCGTTCGTTTACACGTGCGTAAATCGCAGTATGCTCATTTGCGGGTCACGCGCGTTTTTCACGCCCCATTCAAGTCTATGGAGATGCATCAAGAACGCATGCACTCGCAATCATTGCAAGTGCATGCGCGTGCAATTGCGTTTTAACGTATAAGGGGTTGCTAGGTGACCATAATAACATTATTCCCCTGCTCGCGATCGAGCATTGAATTAAAAAAAAAACACAATGTGAAGAGCAGTGAAGGATAGAATAAAAAATTGTACACAGTGAACAAGTGAACACAGGATCCATTTAAGCTAACAAAAAGTGCGAACACAGGCAGAATAGATTACAGATGTTCGGCACATCTGGCTACTTGTCGAGGAGATGCGCACGGAACAGTGTGTTCCAAAAGAGATGTGAATAACAATATATATGTGTGAAGAACCACATTGCAGAGGTATTTAAACATCTGAATGTGTTATTCACCACACTACAATATATGTCTTCCATGCTATTTTGTTCGCGCCGTTCCGCCGGCGTATCTCCCGACAAGGTAAGCAGTGTGACGAAATCTGTAATCTATTCTGCAACTGTGTTCTGCACGTGTTTTTATCTTTAATGATCTGTGTTCATGTGTTCATGGTGACAATGATTTATTCTATCTTCACTGTTCTTCAATCTGCTAATTGTCGGGAGATACTATACGCGCGAACAGTGAAGAATAGATCGCAGATAGATGTTGCAATTATCAGAAGAACATTCTTTTCAATTAAATAACACATTTTAATACCAAAACCCTGAGTTCCCTTTGAAAAATGCTCGAGTCTCCATTGAATCGCGCGTGATAAGAGTTTGTTGCGTTTCTTACGCGAATAAACAGGCGAAACAAAAACTGCTAACAACTGTACGTTGCGCGTGTTAAAAACGGCATTTAAAAAACTTTGTTTGTGTCCGCTAATTACCCAAGTAAAAATGGAACAAAAATGCAGCCAAAAACGTCAGTTGTTCACGCATGGGCACCCTGACGTGAAACGCACGCGTGTGGAAGAGGCTTAGGCCCCTTTCAACACTTGCGTTTTTCACGCGCGTTTTCTCCGCGTGCTTTGACTTGCAGAACTTGCATGCACTCTGACCCATTGTAATCAATGGGTCTTTCAGACTTGCATTTTTTTCACGCACGCCACACGCATGGTTTTTTTAGCGCGTTTAGATTCAGCATGCTCTACTTTTGCAAGGCACGCGTATGTGAAAAAGGCATTCATACAAGTCTATGAGATGCATCAAAAACGCATTGCGCTCTGAGACAATTGCAAGTGCAAGCGTTTTTCACGCCTCAATTGCCATTAGAAAGATAGAGATCGCCCTGAGTCCATTTCATGCACATAACCTGTGCATGAAACACGCATTGAAATTGCATTTGAAACGCGCTGGAAAAATGTGACCACTGAACAAAACTCTGAGTGAAAACTGATTGAGCTCTGATGCAAAATGTGCGTTTTTCACTGACCAAACCCTGATCGCACCCTGATCAGACTCTGACGTGATCTGCAACGCAAGTGTGGAAGGGGCCTTACTTCCCCCATATGATTTTGGTATTTCCGTGATTCTAACAACACAAAGAATAAAGGGAAGGTGTGATTTGAAATGCAAAGTGAAAGCAGTAAAAACAGATCCCACCAGAAAATGCCGCAAATTTGTTTGTTCGTCAATTTAACCACAATAGGAATTTATTTCAAGCTTCCCAGCACATGACATGGAGTATTCAAGGAAGAACAATTTGTTATGCAGAAAACAATCCCTCCTAATGTTCTGTACAGAGAAAAATAAGAAAATGATGTATTTTTAAGGTGAAGAGTGAGAAATAGAAACGGAAAAAAAGGCGGGGGGCTTAAAGGGGTTGTCCATTTTCAGCAAATATTTGCTATGGTTTGTGTAAGGAAAAGCGATTAAATTTTCCAATATACCATATGAATATATCAGTTCCACACAGTTTTTTTAGATCACTGCTTGCTGTCCCCCCCCCCCCCCCTCCCCCCGTCCCTCCCCATTCTATAGGAAGCTCTCTGCTTTACTTCCGTGGATTAGAAATCTGTCCATCTGAGGTGTGATGGCCATGCAGATGCAAGGCCGTTAGTATCACAGAGAGAAGGCCTCTTCCCACTAGCGTGCGTTTCACGTCAGGGGCATGCGTGAAAAAACTGACGTTTTGGCTGCATTTTGTTCATTTTTACTGGAGTAATTAGCGTTTTTGCGTTGTTCACGCGCGTGTTGTTAGCGTTTTTCGGTTTTCGGCGCATTTTTCAACGCGCGATTCAATGGGAGGAGAGACTGAGCATTTTCAAAGGACCATGGTTTGGGGATTTTTAGGATTAAAATGTGTTATTAATTGAAAAAGAAATGTCTTCTGATAAATTGCAAACATGTCTGCGATCTATTCTTTCACAACTGTTTCCGCGCGTATATGATCTCCCGAGCAATTAGAGATGTGAAGAACAGTGAAGAATAGAATAAAATCATGGCTACACAGTGTACACAGTGAACACAGGATCTTAAGATAAAAAACAGTGCAGAACACAGTGCAGAATTAGATTACAGATGTTCGGCACATCTGCCTTACTTTGTTTTGGGAGATACGCGCGGAACGGTAGTGAGAACAAAAGCATGTGAAGAACACTCTATATGTGTGTGAAGAACACAGTGACGTGTTTAAAATACATCTGAAATGTGTTATTCAACACATATATATTGTTCTTCACATGCTATTTTGGGCGCAACTGTTCCGGTGGCATCTCCCGACAAGTTAAAGCAGATGTTGGCCGAACATCTGTAATCCTAGTCTGCACTGTGTTCTGCACTGTGTTTTTATCTTAAATGATCTGTGTTCACTGTGTACAATGATTTATTATATTCTCACGTTCTTCATGTGGTGTTTTTTTTTAATTAAATGCTCGATCGCGCGGCAGGGGAAGGAAATAAGTTATTTGCGTCACCCCTAGCAACCCTGACGTTTAAAACGCATTGCACTGATGCACTGCAATGATTTGCCGAGTTGCAAGGGTTCTGATGCATCTCCTAGACTTAATGGGGCGTGAAAAACGCGCGTGACCAGCAAAAAATAGAGCTGCCTGCGATTTTGACGCGCGTGTAAAACGAACGCAAGCAGCGCGTTAAAAACAACGCTGCTAATGGCGAAAGACCCATTGAATACAATGGACAGAGTGCAATGCGAGTTCTGCGCGTCAAATGCACGGGCGCCAGAACTCGCGCGTGAAAACGACAGTGTAGAAGGGGACTTAAGGCCTCTTCCACACTAGCGTGCATTCACGTAAGGGTGCAATGCGTGAAAAAAAAACGAAGCTTTTGCTGCATTTTTGTCCAATTTTTACTTGGAGTAATTAGCGTTTTTGCGGTTTCACGCGCGTGTGTTAGCGTTTGTTCGCGTTTTTCGTGCGCATTTTTCACGCGCGATTCAATGGGGCGACTCGAGCATTTTTCAAAGGGACCATGGTTTGGGATAAAATGTGTATTTAATTGAAAAAATAATTGTCTCTTCTGATAAATTGCAAACAATCGGCGATCTATTCTTCACTGTTCTGCGCGTAATTATCTCTCTCCCGACAATTTAGCAGATGCAGAACAGTGAAGAATAGACTAAATCATTGTACACAAGTGAACACAGTAAACAAAGGATCATTTAAGAAAAAAACACAGTGAGAACACAGTGCAGAATAGATTACCAGATCGTTCGCACAATCTGCTTACTTGTCCGGGAGACTACTGGCTCGGAACGGCGCGAAACACAAAATACGGCATGGTAAACATAATCGAATATGTGTGTGGTAAGAACACACATTGCAGATGTTGCTAAACCTGACAATGTTCTCATCACATTAGGGTTCATACATATGATCTTTGGCACATGCTATGGGGGACACGTCTCCGTGCGCCAGCTCCCGACAATAAGCAGAATGTGCTCGAACTCGCGTAAGCTGATCCTATTCTGCATGTGTTCTGCACTGTGTTTTTTATCTGAAATGATTCCGTGTCGCCTTCACTGGTACAATGTTTTTTCTATTTCAACTGCTCTTCATTGTGTTTTTTTAATGTAAATGCCGAGCGCGAGCAGGGGAAAAAGTTGAGTCTGGTCCTAGCATAACCCTCTACTGTTAAAACGACATTCCTGCACTCGCATTGCACTTGACAAATTGCGAGTGCAATGACTGTTCTTGATGCATCTCCATAGACTTGAATGGGGCGTGTGAAAAACGCGCGTCTGACCCGCAAACAACATGAGGCATCAACTGCGACTTTTGACGCGCGTGTACGAACGCAAAGCACGCTCGTTAAAACAACTCTAATGGGAAAGACCCATGATACAATGGGACGGTGGCATGCGAGTCTCTGCGCGTCACAATGCCGCTCGCCCCAACTCCGTGCCAGCGTGAAAACGCCAGTGTAGAAGGGGCTTAAGGCCCCTTCTTTCACACTACGTTTTTTCGCTTGTTTTTCTGCGCGTGCTTTTGACGCCACAGAACTGCATTGCACTGCGACCCATTTTTTTACGCGCGTTTAAATTCACAGAATGCTCGACTTTGCAATCACCGCGTGAAAAAGCCCATACAAGTCTATGGAGATGCATTCAAAAACGCATTGCAATCTGAGACACCCCCAACTTGCAAGTGCAATGCGTTTTTCACGCATCAAATTGCATAGACAAGATAGAGCTCAGCCCTGAGTCCATTCACGGCAGCATTGTCTGCGCGTGAAAAACGCAGTGAAATTGCATTGAAAATGTGCATGCAAAAACTGAGACACTGAAAAAAACTCTGAGTGAAAAATGAGATTGCATCTGATGAAAAATGTCGGTTTTTCACTGACCAAACCCTGATCGCACCATGATTAACTTCTAAGTGATCGGCCAACGCAAGTGATGGAAGGGGCATAATAGAGAGCTGTGTGATAAAATAACGGCTGTGCACATGCGGTTAACATACATGGAAGATTCTATTCGTTGGCAGTATAGTAAAAAGAGAATGATGCGTGAAAAACGCATTGCACTGCAAGTGTCTCAGAGGGGCAATGCGTTTTTGATTGCATCTCCATAGGACTTGTATTTGGGTGCGTTTTCCACTTGCGGACTTGCAAAAGTAGAGCATGTTCGAGAGTTAAAACGCGACGTTAAAAAAATACGCGCGGGGTGAAAAGGAATGGCAAGTCTGAAAAGACCCATTGGTTACAATGGGGGGTCAGAGTGCAAATGCCATCTGCCACGGAATCCTTAAATGATGTGGCCATGGAATTCTGATGTTGCAATGAGAAGCATAACAACAGCAATTTAAAAGTTGAACTATGATGACAAAGAAGTTAGAAGTTTAAAATGGGTAACAAAAACTTAATCTAAACATATAATATGAAACAAAGCATCTGCCCTAATTTTTTGTATGTTTGTTTGCCAAAAAAAAAAAGAATGTAAAGGAACAAAGTCAGCAGATTTTACCACATTAAATTCTAGCTCAGAATAGGTATGTGATATGAAATATCTTCGGAATTCACTATTTGCACTAGCTATAAAAAAAAATTACGACAAAGTCATGTGATAATTAGATGAGAAGAGTCATATTCGCATGAGACAGGGGGGTCAAGTTAGAGGCTGCAGCTGCCTGACTCAGATGCCTAATCTTCAGTTCTATAGTACTAGTAAAACATGTTTGTGATCCATGGTCATGTGATATGATACAGAGGGCACGACTTGTTATTATCACAGAGAGTAATCAGAGCTGTGTGTTATAACGAGCCGTGCACTGTGTGACCAGCAAGACCATGGACCTGGTGTTTATACACTGGAAGTAAAACAATGAATCTTCATGTTGAAGGACAGCAAGCCAGATCTAGAAAACTGTGAGAGAATTTATAGACAAAGAGATAGATAAGGGTATTTTTTAATTACATGACAATATCTTAAATTTGCTGAAAGGGGACTACCCAATTTTTCCTTATGAACAGAAGTTAGGCTTATCCAACGGATACGAAAACGAGGGGTCTGATGGGGTCCGACGTACCTCCGTCAGACCCCTAATTGGTGTAGAAAGTTAAATGGACCAAATTGCCACGGATGACCTTTCTGATCCATTAACCTCCATGGAGCGGCAGAGAAATTGCCAGAGCGCCGCAACCTAATTGTTTTGGTTGTGGGAAAAAGCCTTTTAAAACGTTTTAATAATTGTCACATTAGTAGATAAAATCGTTACCACAATCATAAAAGAGAATAGTTTTATGTCGCCTTTACTGAATGCTTTAATTGCAATAAGATATTGCCACGGATTTTCAGCATAGTCATTTCTAGGCGTTTCCTGTTGTGATTGACAATACTATTTCAGTATCAATTGTGTAATGACTTAGTGAATATAGTGAAGCTGCAGTTCCCAGAGAGCACTACCCAGAAAATGAAACCAGACTTCGGCACCATTATCTGTTATAATTCCTTTGGCAAAATAAAGCAGAAAGCTTGTTGATTGGACCCCCACCAATTTGATGTCCAATGGATAGGCATCAGTATTGTTAAATGGAAATCATTTAAGCCCTAGCGCTCCGCAGACGTAGCTCTACAGCGCTGGGTCGTTCTGCGAGATTAGCGCTCAGTGCAGTAGTAGTAGAGCTCTGCCGTGGAGGACCTTGGCGGTTCAGGCTCTGACATAGGAGCCGATCCCCATCAGTGTGCAGGTTAAAATAATGTAGACTTTGGACGGGACATTGCATTTTCGTCATTTTATAAAACATGGACATTGGGATGGTTTTTGAAAACATCCCCTTACTCCACATGTGTCCTGTGCAAACTCAAGCCTCCAAAGGCATGTCCTAAAATCTTGGGCCCAACTGATCAACCATTGGAAAATGACTCCATTACATGGCCTTTGGCAGTAAGCTGCATTCATGTGAATGGAACAAGCTGCAATTCCAACGCAGAAATGTGCAGTATGGTGGTGTGCTTGATATGTAATAAGGACCGCATCTTTTATTTCACTACCCTGGACAACCCCTTTACCTAAATACAAACTGGTTTAAGTGATTTGGGGTTTGGAACAACCTTTTTCTGCTTGTCACCAGAAGTATTAGCTGTCAAAAAGTTGTCACGCAGAATATTATCTATAACCACCATGAGAATACAACCCCACAAAAGAGAAAACAAAGATATATGCAATATCTTATTGTAAGCCTCGAAACTACCAAGTGTGTGGGAAACCCTTTATTAATAGTTGCAAGACATACCGGTAATGTGTTAACCAAATACCAAAAGCTACAAAAATGGGATGAGAAACAGAGTGAATGTGACCTCTCAGTGTTTGCTAATTAGAAGGACCATATTCTCCTTAGCCCAAGGGTTTTTTATATCATGGCCAGGCCATGGCAGGTCACAGAGTTTACTGTCGCTAGGGTGCTAGAATTGGACATATTGGGCCACATTTACGTACCCGTCCTGCGAGTTCACGAAAGTCATGCTCAAGGAAAATAAAATAGTTACTAAAAGTCATTCAAAAAAAGCTCTGGCCCACAAATATGGGATTTTCAAAAAAAACTGGTCCTACAAAACAGTTGCAGCGCTCGGCGATTTGTCCGTCAGCTCCATAGAGCTTAATGGAGCAGAACGGTCATGCGCGGCCATCTCGAGATTACTGTGACGGAGAGCGGCGAGGGGTCGGACAGACCCATGTTTTCGCGGATCTGTGGGGGTGGTCACAGAACTGAGATCCAATGATAAGCAGTAGGCCCTATCCCGTGATAGGGCCTATGACTTTAAGATTCTGGGGAAAACCTCTAACCTCAACAATAGTCTCAGTGTCAAGGCGGTTAATAAGACCAATTTTTAGGAGCAGAGACAATTTTACCAATTTTGCCACACACCACTATTTTTAACATGCCAATAAACCAATTTGTCAGTCAGATGCATTACGACATCTTCATACTTTGTGGCATTGCCACCCTTTTAGCCAGTGATGATGTTTCCAGCTGCTTCCAGCATCAGGACTGATAATTGGTTATAATTGGCAGGCCGGCGCCAGCCCCGGCTAACCGGGCAAGTGCCGGGCGGTACTGGCGGGGCCCACTCGGGGTCCCTGGGCAGCAGGACATTCTTGCCTGCTGCCCGGGAGGTTCCTTCCTCTCTCATCGGGATCTGTGTCCTCCAGACACAGATCGCGATGTAGACATGTGCAGTCCTCACGCTTTCCCGGCAGGAGCTGCAGCATGAGAGGTTGAAGGACCTGCATGATGACGTCATGGTCACCATGACTGCCGGGGAAAGCAGTGGCACCACACAGACGGACCTGAATCAGTGAGCGTGAGTGGGGTGAGGGAGACTTACAGGGGCCAGGGAATATACAGGACGAGGAGCGGGGCAAGTGTTACAGGAGGAGGGGGGGCACTGTGTATACAGGAGCGAGGAGGGGGGGCAATGTGTGTACAGGAGGAGGAGGGGGGGCAGTGTGTATACAGGAGGAGGGGGGCAGTGTGTATACAGGAGGAGGAGGGGGGGCAGTGTGTATACAGGAGGAGGAGGGGGGGCAGTGTGTATACAGGAGGAGGGGGGCGCATTGTGTATACAGGGGGAGGGGTGGCAGTGTGTATACAGGAGGAGGGGGGCAGTGTGTATACAGGAGGAGGAGGGGGGCAGTGTGTATACAGGAGGAGGGGGGCGCATTGTGACTACTGGAGGGCGGCCCATAAAGGGGCCCACTAGAGCTCTGTCGCCCAGGGGCCCACTAAAGCCTGGAGCCGGCCCTGTATACTTGCATGCTGTTTTGCATATCCATAAAAAGATCATTACACACACACTTGAAGTGTAGGGGTGTGGCTTCACACCTGTTTTTAGGATTCACTTTTTGGCATTTTTTTATATTTTGTTAACAAAAATATAAGAATAATAATAGTAAGTGTTTTGTTCTTCATCTGAAGTTGTAGTTACCTAATTTCAAGTCCTACTAAGGAACAGAAGTTTTTTTATGTCCTGATTTTCAAAAGGGTGAAATTCATGTAAAATGCTAAAAATTGAAGAGAATAGCTTACTTTTTTATCATGATTGTATTTACTGTATGCTCAAATTGGGAAGCCAAGTACTGATGTCCTTCTTGTGGGTTTACAAGACTTGTAGTGGCATAGTACCCGTATATACTCAAGTATAAGCTGACTCAAGTATAAGCCGAGGCCCCTAATTTTACCACAAAAACCTGGGAAAACCTATTGACTCGAGTATAAGTCGAGGGTGGGAAATGCATTGGTCAAAGCCTCCCAGTATATCGCCTGCCGGACCCTGTCCCCCAGTATATAGCCTGCCACCCCATATCCCCCAGTATATAGCCAGCCCCCTGCCCCAGTATATAGCCAGCCCCCTGCCCCAGTTTATAGCCAGCCCCATGCCCCAGTATATAGCCAGCCCCCTGCCCCAGTACATAGCCAGCTCCCTGCCCCTGTATATAGCCAGCCCCCTGCCCTAGTATATAGCCAGCAGCGGGGGATGCCGGAAAGGTGAGTTTTGATATTTTTTAACTCGAGTATAAGCCGAGTTTGGGTTTTCAGCACATTTTTTCGTGCTGAAAAACTAGGCTTATACTCGAGTATATATGGTAATTCTTGGTCACTATTTTTGGTGGCAGAAAACCTGGACTGGGACCTGTTATCCTTTTACAATACACATCATTAAACAATCCATTGGTGAAGAAAATTATTGATTATGCCTATGTTTATTATCTTTATAGACAGCATCATCAGCGATAAAAGGAACCATTCAGTTGGGAATAGGATATACTGTAGGTAACCTTACATCCAAACCTGACAGAGATGTGCTCATGCAAGATTTCTACGTAGTGGAGAGTGTCTTCTTACCAAGGTAAGAATTCTAACGACAAGCCTCAAAGTTGTAAGCTTATAGAATGAAGTCTTATTAGAATAACTTTTGTTTTGTTTATAATTTGTTTCTGAGATGCTCCCAGTAATGAGATATGTAAAATAAGCACTAGTTTTTCTCAATTTTCTCGAATCCCATAGAAAAGCTATATGTCAGTTGGAAAAAGCCTGAAATAATATCTCTCGTCTGTCAAAAAAACTTGTTTTACATAGCCAATGATATAATAAGTTTCTCAGCCTAAGGTCACATGCACACTGACGTATGCCCGCACTGCTACGGCTGGGCAGGCATACGTCAGCAGCGATGGAGAGGAGGAGGGGTGACACCTCGCTTGAAAATGGCTACATTAAGTTAGCTGAAACGTTGCACTTATCCACATGTGTATAGAGAATTGAACGGTGCGGGGTGCTGCTTCCCTGTTTTGGATACTCTGGCAACTTTGAGGTCTTGAGCCAGACCTTGCATTGGAATATAATCCTACTTTTTACATTGTGCCACCCTTCACTTTTTGCATTTAAATATTTTCCTACTGTAGTCATAATTTTGTGATGTGCACATTGTACAAGACTAAATACTTAACATTAAGTCTTAATATTATTACAATTCATTATTATGCTATGATGTCAGCACCAAGGTGGTTTTATAAATGTGTGTGTTTTGTCATTTGTAAATATGCCATGACTAAGGAAAGACAATCTTCCGAAATGCGTAGGAAATGCCTGCCTTGTGTTCACCTTGTATTTTAATGCACATGCAATAAAAGAAGACATTTTAATTCATCAAGTTGTGCTGTGGTGTAATGTTCTTTGAATACAAGTTTCTTCACATTAAGTATATAGGCTGTGATGTGTGAGCACTTACAGTTAACAGCTCACTGCTGTGTAGAAAATGTTTGGATAGCATAGAGTGTGGAGAAGGTTGTGGCAACTTGAGGTGCAGAGAAAGACAGTGAAAGTTCTGTAGCATCACAGACTGGGATGGAGGGAATGATAGGGAACAGCAGACCTTCTACATCACTATTCTGTGGAGGAGATGTCAGCATCCCCAGAGCAGAACACACTCAGCTCTCTTGCCAGATACACACATGATCTCCACCTTCTCCCTCCAAAGTGAGTAGGAAGCATAAGCTTTTCTATAGTGGGATTTAGGTTCAACAAGAGCCTTACATTAACCCATGTATATATATGATACATATTTATACTGTGTTATATCCTGGGTGGCCTTTTTATAATGAACTAACTGTCTTGCTATAGTTTTACTGAAAACTAATTGAAAGTACTAAAAATAAATATATTTTAATTCTGTATATACAATTGCTATGTAGACCGGTGTGTAACCACAGTAATGTATGGCGCATGGCGCCGCTTTCTGGGGAAAGATAGGACATGTCCTATCTTTCTCCCAGGTATGGAACGGTACCGATTCCATACGGCAACGTGCACCCATTGCTGGCCTATGGAGGACGTGTATCAGATGTATATACGGTTGCCTGCATGGAGCCTTATTCTGTGTGCTACCTTTCCATTTTTTCCTTATACTGTAAATTAGCATTTTTGTAGTCTGTTTCTATGGTTCCACATAATGAAAATGTTCTTATTATATTTGTTAATATTGCAGTAATAAAAAATATTTAAAAAGCAACTGTTTGTGGCCATAGATGGACAGATTGCTTTATACTTATATTTCTACTGACTAAATTATTATGCGGTTTATGCCTATTAGATTAGAATGTTTAATTCACAGCAATCTATTATTTTTTCATTTGGGTAACATTTTGTGGATTTTATAAATAAATTATCATAACATTCTACGGTAGTTATCAACATCTCTAGCCAGTAGTGACCATAGTGATACAGTGACCTCCTAAGGAACAGTTATGCTAACAAAATGTAACTTAAGTATCATAAACTGTTAAATGGAAAACTGTAGTGAGACATGCCAGGAGCAAGGTGACTCACATAATAAAAATAAATATTAGTAATAACATAACATGCTATTAAACCTTGTGTGTTTATTTCCATTGCTGTAATACAGACCTTGACTTAAGCACCAACAGTCAATCTCATTTGAAAGTTTCCATGTGTTATAGAACATGTGAATCTCAAATTGGAAAGGCTTTGCCCTAATTAGTCCTCTTCTGTATTTTAATGTGCATGTATATATGTATGTATATATATATTAGTCTTGTTATAGAGGTATGAATTTTGTTTCTGCTAGATACATTTTAAATGTTGCTATGTGCTGTATATCTGTTTCATAAAATTACATTTTTCTCCCAAATCTTAGTGAAGGGAGCAATTTAACCCCAGCACATCATTACCCAGACTTCAGATTCAAGACCTACGCTCCATTAGCATTCCGCTACTTTAGAGAGCTTTTTGGTATCAAGCCAGATGATTACTTGGTAAGAATTCAGTTTAGCATTCTCACTTTTAGATACGTTGTTGAAATTGTTGTATTTACATGAAAAATATGTCCTTGTTCAGTTTATTAAAAAAATTATACAAAACAGCATGCTATTTCTGTCTTGGCATTGTCTGAAACAACAAATATTCCTAGAAATAATTATGGTAGAAGCATATCAATTACTCATTATTGATCCTTCTTTGCATTGATTGGTTTATTGCAGTAATATATCAAGATTAGGCGCTTCTTATTGGTTAACATTCTTGCCTTAGGGCAGATTCACACTGGCCAAAGAGGCAGCAGTATTGAGTGGCTCTTCTTGTTATTCTGGGAACTAAAGTTTTTGTAAATCCATTATCATATTGATCCAAAGAATTCAGGGGATGTGTCATTTAGGCATAGTAAAAGTTGGAAAAACAGAAACAGGCAGACCACCCCATTGTTTTTAATGAGTACTATGAACAGTATTTCATTATATATGGTAAGCAGAAAAAAAGCACCACCAAAAACACAATGGTCCACATTTATTGAACTGGCTGCACCAGTTTTCAGGTGCATTATGCACATAAATACATGTGCAAACTTCTTCCAAAAGTATTTATGAAGCATTTGCACCAGTTTTGTATCTCAGCTGCACTGTGTCCGTCGCAACACAAAACTGTGCACCAAGGGGCTTTCCGGTGTGGATTCTCACCGGCCACCACTTTTATGACAGAAGTTACAACATTATTGTGGCGCATGCCCATTGAAATGAGTGCATCAAAACATAAATAGTAAACTCAGTTTAAGCATAAGTGGTGCATGCATTAACTCTGATAACTTTGACTCTTTAAGAAAGCATTTTAATATTTATTCAATCTCTGTGACTCTGCAAGGTCCCATCACCTTTTGTAAAGTTTTAAAATTAAAGGTAACAGTAATTTTTTGTTGCGTATATCTCTAATATTTCTCAGACACTTCTGATAAATCTTCCCCATTAAAGGGAACCTGTCACCAGAGGACAATTTTTTTTTACTAGGGACTGGTTACTCCTGACATTGTAAGATAGCAGACATGGTTTTATAATAACTATGTTGCTTTGTGTGAGAAGTTTACCTGACTCCTTGCCAGTATCTTCCTCCAAGTCTAGGGGAAGTTGCATTTTAAAATCCAACCTGTTCCTCCTTGTTAGCATATTTAATTCCCTCACCACTCCACAAATCAATATTACACCCACTCCCCTCCCACATTCTCCCTCTTATCATCCTTTCCCCTCATGACGTCGGCTTACTGCACAAGCATGATGCGCATGGCGGAGGTAGAATTCTCACTGTGCAAACACAAGGTTTGCTTGTGCAGTGAGCTGACATTATTAGGGCAATGTATGAAAAGGGAGGATGTGGGTGGAATATTGATAAGTGGGGTGACAAGGGTATTGAATATGGTAACAAGAAGGTGCACTTTAGATTTTAAAATGACCCCCCCCCCCCCTTTGGGGAAGATGCTAGAATGAAGCAAGTAAATGAAGAAACACACAGTTATTATAAAACCATGTCTGCAGTCTACATTACAGTGTCTATTGGGAACCTGTCACCAGTAATAAGTAGCCCTCTGGGGACAGGTTCCCTTTAATATATATATTTGTAGGTTATATGCACAATGGACTCACAGTCTGGTACTTTAAGAACAATGGGTTAAAGCCTAAGTAAGCTTTTGATGAAGCTATGGCCTTATTAGAAGTTATATTTTTGTAGCCATTGATTATAGTAATTATTTCACAGAATAATCTAATTAGTTTTAAATACCCCAAAGAATATTGCTGATTGCACTCTAATTGAGAGAATCTATGAGTTAATTGCAATCTTTATGCAAGTCATTAAAAGGAATATCTCGTATGTGCGTCTTATACAGTAACCTTGACCTAGAAACATGTACTGCAGATAATGGGGCAGATTTACTTACCCGGCACATTCGCGATCCAACGGCGCGTTCTGTGCGGTGGATTCGGGTCTTCCGGCAATTCACTGAGGCAGTTCCTCCAACGTTCAACAGATGTCGCTGCTGCGCTGAAGTTCCTCGAGGTCCGCCGGAATGCACCATCCTATACCTGGTGAAGGTATGCGGCGGTTTTTCCAAATCCGTCGGGTTATCGTTCGCCCACGTCCCTCGATTCCCGTCGCGTGCATGCCGGCGCCGATGCACCACAATCCTATCGCGTGTGCAAAAACCCGGGGCAATACAGGGAAAATCGACGCAAATTGGAAATATTCGGGTAACACATCGGGAAACCGCTAATCGGGCCCTTAGTAGATGACCCCCAATGTTTGTTGTAGATCATCAAGATCCACATTTATAAAAAAAAACTTTGTAAACTGCACTAGTTGCAGTTTGCCTGGGAAGGGTGCAGGGTACGGCATGAATTGTGATGCACATTCTTCATGAATCTGGTGCTCCCTACACTGCTCCAACAGAGTCCACCAACTTTTTTTGGTACACTTTTGCAACACATTTCTGTTGGACACTGCATGATAAATTTGATGCATGGTTCGACTGTGCAACGGAACGCCCCTTTCAGTGGAGTATTTTGTGTCGCGTTTGGTATAGAGCGTCGCAGACACTTTATAAATATATGTGCAAGCAATTTGCACTGAAAATAATGTGCCAAGTCAGACAAAAAAAAAAACACTGGAGGGGCTTTAATCTAATAAAATGGTGACCACTTCAAAGCACTTGTAATGTTCTATGTAGCTAATCTGTTGGCTCTCTCTATTTTTGATAATTTATATTCTTTTTTAAAGATGGATTGAGGGCTGTATTTACATTTATACACTTGAGGGCCTGTGTCTAGGACATCCAATCACAGACGGGGTGTCTTTAGGATGAGGAATGTGTTTTTTCCCCATTTTTTTTTAAAAAAAAAGATCTTATCCTTGGTAGGCTGACAGTATATCATAAACAATAGAAGAGGTAAGCTGTAGTCATAGAATATAAGAGTGGAAGAAAGGGGTACAGATGGTCCCCTACTTAAGAACACCAGACTTACAGACCACCTCTCTACCCATTGTGACCTCCGGTGAAGCTCTCTAAATGCTTTACTATAATCCCAGGCTGCAATGATCAGCCATAAGTTCTCTTTGATGAATCTTTATTAATAATCCTCGGTCCCATTATAGCAAAAACACCGCAATTGTCACTGGGGCAAATATCAAATTTGTCTGGATCTACAATTATAAAATATCTTGTACGTAACCTGGGGACTGCCTGTGTATAGGTATAGGGGGGAGTTGATAGGATAGTAAAGTTAGAGTGAGGACACAAGTACTAATTATCTCTAGGAGATGGGGTACGCAGGGTTTATCATATATTGGAGTAACGTACAAGGCGTTCAAAGTCTATAGGAAAAGGAGTAAACAAAGTAATAGTCTATAGGAGTGTGGGGGGAGGGGATTATGATTGATTTCTTTAAAGGGCTTATACCACAGGATAGAAGATAATCTGATCTGCTGATGTGCGACCCCCACCATTCAATGAATTGGTGTCTCGTTTTAACTAATTGATAGAGATTCAGGTTGAGCATGCTTCCCACCACTCCATTTATTTCTATGGAATTATTCAAAATTGCCGAACACAGCACTTGCGTATTTCAGGCACTCCCAGTTACGGAGTGCTGTGATCAGACGTTCTGGCAATCCTACAGACAGTGAATTGAACAGTAGGATGTTTTCTTGACCTTCTGGTCAATTCCTTAATTGAAACAAAACCTGCTTCTCCGACCAAGTTGCTACGAACCCATTAAGTGAACAATCATTGGAATACAAACATGCAAGATATGAGACAAGAGTGGCAAATAGAAATAACTTGTATTCAAGTATATTTTTCTTGCTTTTGGGCTAAAACTAATGTACATTTTTTGTATGTTTTATTTTAGTATTCATTGTGCAGTGAACCTTTAATAGAACTGTCTAACCCTGGTGCAAGTGGCTCCATCTTCTTTGTAACAAGTGATGATGAATTCATCATCAAAACCGTTCAGCACAAAGAAGCTGAATTCCTTCAAAAGTTGCTTCCGGGCTACTATATGGTGAGTATGAGGATACCACCCAGTGTCGCTATTTTTTAAAAAAAGAATCACCTTTGGGTTAATTTCACTCTTCATACACTTGACATGAACCTTGGTCTTATTCCCACCCTCCTGTCTACCTTGATTGCTAAACATTTATAGACAAGCTCTTCTAAGGTTCTTGCCTCCCAACAGCAAAGTTGATGATAGATTATTCATGAATTAGCTTCGACCTGCTTAGATAAGTTCAATATGCATAATAGATATGCCTGAGCACCCATAAAATCTCTTATCTCTTCTTCATAAAAGTATCTTTTTTCCATATAGAATTTGAATCAGAACCCCCGGACACTACTGCCCAAGTTTTATGGACTATATTGTCTTCAGTCTGGAGGTATAAACATTCGACTTGTGGTCATGAACAATGTATTACCACGTTCACTCAAGATGCATTTCAAGTATGATCTCAAAGGATCAACATACAAACGGAGGGCTTCTCGAAAAGAACGTGAGAAATCTTGCCCTACTTATAAAGATCTGGATTTTCTGCAAGATATGCAAGAAGGATTGTATTTTGATCCTGACACATACAGTGCATTAATGAAGACACTACAGAGGGATTGTCGGGTAAGAACAACACAAAATAAATAAAAAAATTAAAAATCCAAAAATCCTTCATTTTCTATTTGCTACTTAGCTTAATAATGGTCAATAAGGTTGTATTTAAAGGTGCCATTCCTTTTTGTAACTAGTGTATAGTTACAGTATATAGCTAGAACCTTAAAACGAACCTGTCACCATACTCCCCCCCACACACACACACACACACACAGGTCCCACTAACAGTACCTACTTCTGTAATATGTACTTCCCCTGGAGGTGTTTTTAGCATATTTCTATTTTACAGCATGAATGAAAAATCATCTTTTATTGTTTTGTACGATGCAGTCAGGTAACCCCAACTCCTGCAGTCAGGTAACCCCAACTCCTGCAGTCAGTGTGCTTTGCCCACTCCATGCATCTGGCATGCGGTGTTGTCTGTTCGCAGGAGGCGGTGTTGTCTGTCCCTAGGAGGCGGTGTTGTCTGTCCGCAGGAGGCAATGTTGTCTGACTGTAGAAGGTGGGATTGCCTGAATGTTGTGAGTGCATCGTACAACAGAATAAAAGATGATTTTTCATTCATGCTGCAAATATGCTCAAAAGACCTCCAGGGGACATACATATTACAGAAGAAGGTGCTGTGTTTGGGCTTGGGGGGGGGGGGCAATGTGTCGGCAGGTTTACTTTAAGTAACAATAGGCTCTGGCTGGTTTTGCCCTCTTGTGTAAGTGACAATTCATAGTTTTCTTAGGAACTTTATGAATAACTTTCACCAATGATTGTAGCACAGATATACATGACATATGCAACTATAAACCCTGAAATATACACTGCACACAAAAATATTGAAAAATAACAAAATATTTATTATTTATATGCAGCCACAAATTTATTGCTAGTGAATATGGTCCTTTAAGATTTTAATTAATGTAGTGGATTTGGTTACATGCAGATTTTTAATTTTGGCATCAAAATTTGGCAATTTGGCATTTTGATGAAAATGAAATCTGTTGTTGTTTGTATGATCCATTGTCATTGATATCATAGTGTTCTTTTACTCATGATTGTATATATACATTTTTGTAGCATTGCATATACTACTATATTTTCTGTGTAATATTATTTTAATCGTAAAATGAGTCTGTCGGGAAAGGGTCAGCATTGACATTAATGACATTGAATTTGACACCCTCTCAAAAATATCAGCCCTTTTCAGTAAGAAAATGTTCAAAGTTACTTTTTCTAGCCTATTACTATTTTGCTCTATAACAAGGCCCTTGTGTTCCAAAGGCTGTAATGTTTACTTCTTTCTGAGTCTGAAATTGTTGCTTAGATTGTTAACTATGGTGGTTGCTATTAACTTTAGAGTCAGGTAGCATTTTCTGATCATATGTTTCGCACAGCAATGGCTATGCAGCTACTGTTTTAGTTTGTTCGTAGATGGAAACAAGTAAGTAAATAAAAGTAGTTACGTAAAATAATCTGTCTGCAAATACTGATCTAAATATTTCCACATTGTAAATAGAGACTATTGAGACCAGGTCTTCTTGACACGCACATGCTGGGAAAGTGTAATATCTGCATTTTGGATAAGTTATAGATAGGCTTTGGTAGGATGTTCTCCAGAAGAGAATGTTTAGCATTAACAAAATCCTCAGTTAGCAAGTCACCACTTTCCATCCTATATAAATATTGTATTGACATTCATAGCAACATAGATTAAACAAATGTATAGGAAAATTTCTCTGGTAGATTGCTATTGAGATAAGGTGAACAATGAGTATCTACATTGTTTCCTTTATAGTCCATATACCAGAGACTTTGTGTTCTCATTACATCAGTAACATAAATCCCCTTTGGTTCAGTTTCGTGTATCATTTTGAGCCAAAACGGGTAAAATGGAAAACTTTGCACCTGTTCTGTATTTTCTTCCAAGTTTTCACCCAGTTTTGGCAAATAATCACTGCTGCAAAAACTGGCCAAAACACTTACATTTACGCTGCCGGCGTAAACATTGGCAGATTATTGCTAGGATATTGTCTGGGAATTATGTGATGTGCCACTTTTGCTGTTCTCAGTTTTGTTTTTTTTATTTATTTGGCCCATTATGGCTGACCATAAAAATAACTGCAATAAGCAGTTGTATAGTTAGCCCTGTAATATCCTATATGCTCTAAACAAAGCCTCTATAGTTGTAAATTCCTACAAAATGCAAAAATAATACAGCAGGTCATATTCATGTTCCTATGTGTCCAGTGTGACCCATTTCTGCATAAAAACAAGTCATTGATTCAATCTACTTGTGTGCCAAGCTTTATTGTCCATCAATAAAAATGCTTCCCATTGTTTGAGAAATTGCCTTGGCAGAGACAGAGTATCTGACGTTCTCTCATGTGAATATGTCCTATCAGTGATCTCATGTTCAGCTGCATACACTTTGGAGATAACATCTAGTCTCCATTCTGCTGACATGCAAATAAAGCCACTTTCCATCACTCCATATGGAAGCTTTATTAAAATAATGTTTACAGAATTTTTATCAAGAAATCATCACAATATAAGCTGTGGACGTCTGGGAATATGGTATTGGGGTTATCATGTATTTTCTTAACAGGAAATTACAACAGATAGTGTAAAGCAAACTTCTACTATGTCATCCCATACAAATGCATCATATATACGACTGGAGATACTTGCATGCTTCGTGCTACATGCTATTATTGTTAATATGTATTTATAGAGCACCATTAATTTCATGAGAACCAGTGCAAATACAAATACACAAAATTACAGTGATCAGGAACAATTGGAGAGAGGACCCTACCCAGGGGGCTCACAATCTATATGGGAGGATAGATGGAGATATGAGGTGAGGGGGAAGTGCGGTGCTGTTCTTGTGTATTGTAGAAAATCCTAAACAGGTTTTCAGGTCACGTTTGGAAAGTTTTGGGATACGTTTCCAGATTATGCAGGATACAGAAGAGAAAAACATTATACATACCGTAGGTGAGAAAGGTGAAGATGAAAACACTATTGCAAAAGATGCTCTGGATCTTTGGTACCGAAAAATGTTGACATACCTGAGGATGAGAGAAAGAGGTTAACGATGATAGCAGAGTGAACGCTCATTTTATATAATTCTACATTCTGGTATAATTCAGATATGCACTTATGTGACTGTGCTGTAATGCTATATTTTTTTAAGACCTTAAGAACACAGCCAGTTTGCAAGTTAAGGCTCAGCCAGTTTTTTTTTTATCTGACAAGTGTCTTTTCGTGTTGTAATAACTTTTTAACACTTTAATTTATCTACCGTATATACTTGAATATAAGCCTAGTTTTTTAGCACAAAAAATGTGCTGAAACCTGAAACTCAGCTTATACTCGAGTAAAAAAAATATAGGTTTTACCAGGTTTATGTGGTAAAATTAGGGGCCTCGGCTTAAACTTGGGTCAGCTTATACTCGAGTAACTATATAGGTATAGGAACTACCACCTCCACACGGCATGCACTACTACCACCTCCACATACGGCGTGCACTACTACCACCTCCACACATCGTGTGCACTACTACCACCTCCACACCGCGTGCACTACTAGCTCCTCCACATATCGCATGCACTACTCCTACTTCTACTATCACAAAGCACTTACAAGTGCAGTTGGGGGGGAAGGGAAAATGGACAATGGGGGGCATAATGCAAGGAAAAATGGATGGTGCTGGGAATAATGCAAAAAAAACGTATGATTGGGGGGGTGTAATAGTGATTGTGTAACAGGACCTACAGGACAGATCACACCTAGACTAGTGGCGTTGGAGAGCGGATCTGTCATCACTGTAACTGGCTAATCTGCAATCAAATTGTTCCTGTGATGTCAGCGGGTGGGTGTCACCTTGCGGTCCCCACCCTCCCCATACACTCGTCACCCTGTCGCGAGACAGGAAGTGCTCGGGTCCAATATATCGGATGCTGAGCGCTGAGTCACTGTGCTCAGCATCTGATATATCGGACGCAGAGCGTGGAGAGGTTAATTAATGCGAAATGTTCTCCTGAAATGCTTTGCGGTCAGTTTTTTTTTCATATGTTTCATTCTATATGGGTATAATAACAAGGGATATGAGCGTCGCATCTGCTCATGAGGCGATAATGAAATCTCGCTTACAGGCGGCAGAAAGCGGGTCCCTGTAAAGGGCGGCGAATTCGCGCGCTCTAAAGAGAAGTGGGGCCGATCGGGCGTCCTATTAATCGCCCTTAATGCGCACGCACAGCTAAATAAATCGCGCTGTTCTCTTTAAAGAAAAGACACGGCGCGATTTTATGCGGAGCAGACGAGCGCCTTTTTTTATTTTCCCTGCGGCTGCTGTCGCTCCGTTCTTAAGGCAAGTGACACCCGGCCGCATGAGGGACGTCATGGCGCGGCGCCTTGGTCACTGTGCGGAGCCGCGTCCTTCACAGTAGAGCCGCGTGAAAACAACGCGAGCTGCCCGCGCCGAGGAGCAGCTGCCTGGCAGGTAGCTATGATTTTTATTATTTGTTCCCATGTATTTGATTAAGATTTTGGCTAATAATTAATTAATATACTGCGGGGGGGGGGGGGGAGGGTGGGGGTGCGGGGGGCTATATATATCGTATATGGGGTCCAGAATTATTTTTAAAAAAAAAAAAAAACGAAACAAGAAAAAAAAAAAACATCATAAAAAGAAAAAATAACAAAACAACAAAATAAAAACTAACAAACAAAAAAAACGAAAAAAAAAAAAAAACGAATTGGTGTGGGTGGATCATTGGAATGGCTTCTTTATTTTGGGCTATAATTATTATTTCTTCTTTTTATCTTTAATATGTAGCTGGGATGATGCAATCTATATTTAGATTTATTTGTTGGGGCTATAAACTGTATTATTTTAATATAATACTAGGGGGAATGCTATAATATATAATTTTTTGTGGCTATGATTGTTTAAATCTAGGGGGATGCTATAATATAATATATGGGGCCAGAATTATTTTTATAGCTAAGTGTGGGGTGGAGGTTCTGTTATATTTTATTTGGGGATTTGGAGCTATAATTATTTTATACTGGGGGATGCTATAGATACTTATTTGGGCTATAAATTTTTTTATGAACGGATGGGGGGGATGCCTATATATAAAAGATATTTTTGGCTATAGATAATTATTTATTAAACATTGGGTGGGGGGAGGTGATTGCTATAGATGAGATTATTTGGAGCTAACATTTACATTTTTTATAAATATTCTTTTAATAATAGAACTGGTAAACTGGGGGGGGTGCTATAATATGTATATTTGGGCTATAATAAATTAGTTTAAAAATAACTGGGGGGGATGCTATAGAAATATTTTTTGGGGCTATAATTAGTTTATATAACTGGGGGGGATGCTATAAAATTATTATTTGGGGCTATAATTATTTGAATACTGGGGGGGGGAGGGATTGATGCATAGATATAATTATTTGGGATTGGGGCTAAATAATTATTTTATAAAGTACAAATTAAAAAAATAATAAGACGATGATTTTTATAATAATATATCTAACAAAGATCCAAATTAACCCTGGGGGGGTTGGGGGGGGGGGGATGCTATATGTATTATTTGGGGCTATAATTATATTTTATACTGGGGGGTGCTGTATATATTATATATCCTATAAACTATAGAATAACAATATTTCAAACTATACATGTGGTGGGGGTTGTCATAATGGAATAACAGTATATTCACTAAGCTGGGGGGATGGTCTATGGATACAGTATATTACTTAAGCTGGGGGGGGCTGTATATGGGCTACTATATATACTTACTATGGCTGTGGGGGGGGCCTGTATATCACATGCCGGGTACAGTTAATTACTCTAGCTGGCCAGGGCTGTATGGGGATACAGTATAATTCTATGGTATATAATTTTATCCGCTATATAATGAAGAGATGTGGTATCATGGGGGGAATGTTGGGGTAGCGTGCGGTCATTTTGTGTGTGAGGGGTTATATATTAATGAGCACATGTTGTGTTATCCAGGAGACTTTCATAGCTGTAAGTGCTGTGTATTTTTTAGGGAGCGGCCGGTTGGAGATGCTGCACGGGAGCTGCAGATATCTGCCCCGTGAGGGAAACGAAAAAACGCTAAATCCCACGAGTAGAGAAATTCGAATGCAAGAAGAAGAAAAAGAAAAAGATAAAAATGGAGGGGGAAAGGAAGAATGTAGAATTCAGCATCCGTTACTACGTCATGGATGGAGAAAGCGCCCGGACTAAGTCGTCCGATGGTAAGAAATTGTCCATCTATAAAGGTACTATTATGGCCCTAAATAGACTCCAGATCCTGTAGAGTCAGTTCAAGTCATCAACAAAGTGTCAACAATGTGTACAGTGTCAGGGGAGGCTGTCTGTTAGGGTGTTAATTTGTTAGTGTAAAGTTTTTCCAAAAGCTTTTTATTTTTATTTAAATTTTTTTTCCCCCCTTATTTACACCTTTTTTTTTTTCTTCCTTTTTCAATTCCCTCCTTCTTCCCCCCTATATCCTTTTACTTAACAAAATCAAGGCAACCACCAACATATTAAACCAATACAGGGAGCTCCAGGGAGGGCGGGGGGGGGGGCAGCATTTTAATATTCGCCTCAGGCAGCAAATATGCTAGAATCGGCCCTGGGTATATACACAATTATTTCACACCTACATTCTTTTACATTACAGGAAACACATGCCACTGACCATACTTCCTGACCATGATGCAGGATGACAAATAAACCATGGCCTGCACCCAACTTTATTTTAAATTCTGACTCTGTTCAGGATATTCCATATTTTTCCTGCCATGACATAAAATACAAATTGTTTAGCCCATGAAATCAGACCTGTATATTGGTCTAATCCCAGGGACTGAATGCATTGCACAGGACAGGAGTCTTTGTATCAAACAGAAATATGATACAAGGATTCCCCCCCAGTAAGAAGCCCTTGAATCATATTTCTATGTGACTCCCCTCCTCTGCAATGTGTGCAGTCTGTGGTATTGAACCAACATACAGGCCGGTTTGCGCCGCCTGAACACATTTGCGGCCTTGAAAAGCAAACCTGCAAGATCATGCTACACAGGGTTTATTTGTAGCCTGTAAGTATGGAGCAGGAGCCAGTAGGTAGGTCATCTTAGCTAGTCCTATTTCATGAAGATGACCAACACATAAGCTATAGCACAGAAATAAGGTTTATTCCTGTTTTTAGAGTCCTCAGTGTGCAATAATAGCTTATTATTCATGCTGTACAGAAAGGTAAATCAGTGGAGACAGGGTTGATTGTATTCTATCAAAACAGCTCAATTTGGCCGGGCAGTAGAAATAGATCTCTCTGCACACAGACATTTAATTTTCTTCAAAAGAAGACAGACCTGATTGTTCTCTTTCCCTCCGCCAAAAAGTCACCTGTGCCCTGCCAGAATGCTTCCTGAATTTAAAGTCTCATGAGCCCTTTTGTTTTTTTTTTTATATTCCTATTGCTAGATTGTATAGAGTAAGCTTTTACAGTTTTCTACATATAGGAGAGACACTATAACTACATATACATTAAATCGTCTCTTTCTTATTGGCTGGCGATCCCTTTTCACAAAGGCACGTAAAGTCAGCAGTTACAAATGTTTACAGAAGCTAAGCAGTTCACAAAGATAGGCACCACTATAATAGGCTCTATAACTTCTCTCTTGCCAGAGGATTCTCTATAAGTAGCTTTGTACCTGGAAACGTTTGGCATAACTGTGATTGGATAGCAGGGTAAGGGAGGCCGTTGAAGCCAATCCTACGCCTCGGCGTTATGACATTTCCCTGCAAGCCTACTTTGGCAGGGTAAAGTTTCCCATTGTGCAATCTATTGTCATATAATGGGGCAGATTTGTCAAGCTGTCTGAAAGTCAGAATATTTCTAGTTGCCCATGGCAACCAATCACAGCTCCCCTTTAAAATATTCTAGCCTTTCAGACAGCTTGATAAATCTGCCCCAATGTGTATTTCTAAATAGAAAGTGTAACATGCCATGTTTTGCTTATTTCAGGGATTTTTTTCCATAATTTTTGATGGGAAAATTAAAATAAAACAATTGTTCTTGGGGCGACTAAATAGTGTCCTATTTTGAAGGAGTGGAATCCAGTTCCTAATACTTAGGTTTAAAGTAACTGTGTGAAGAACCAGCCTGGAGGCTCACTTTCTAAATTTTTTTTGCTTACTAATGTAAACTCTGCATCCCATCGTGAATTAAAAAAACTAGAAATGTAGATATTTTTGCTAATTTATTAAACAAGAAAAACAAGAAAATTTATTAAAAAAAAAAAAAGTATTCAGACCCTTTGCTCAGTATTGAGTAGAGGCCATTTTTGAGCAAGTAAAGTCATGAGTTTTCTTGGGAATGATGAATGATCAGGGCCAGATTAAGGTTGGTGGGGACCCCTGAGCGCAAAATCTGGTGGGGGCCCCCATTGAATGTAGTCCAGACAGGGAAAAGCAATCGCTATACACAGGCCCCCAGCAATAACTATATACAGCTTCCCCACTAATAACTATATACAGCTCCCAGTATTCCCAGTATTAACACCCCTCCAGCAATCACTATATACAGCTGCCCCAGCAATCACTATATACAGACCCCCAACAATAAATATATACAGACCCTAGTAACTACTGTATACAGCCCCCAGCAATCAGTATATACAATCCCCTAACAATAACTATATACAGCCCCCAGTAATCACTATGTGCACCCCCAGCATTAACAATATAACAACTATATACAACCCCCTATAATAACTATATACAGGCTCCCATAATAACTATATACACCCCCTATAATAACTAACTATATACAGTCCCCCATAATAACTATATACACCCCTATAATAACTATATACAGTCCAAGGTAAAATAATAAAATTGTACCTCACCTTCCTCTGTTCCCCCGATGCACGCCGACTTCATCTTCTTACTTTACGGTTACCCCCGGAGGTGTACCAAGATGGCGGCGCCCTGTCGGCAGGGCGCCGCCATCTTGGTTTACCACCGCTCATCTAGTAGCAGAGCAGGGAACTTATTGTTCCCTGGCTCTGCTATAGGCTGAAGTTTGGACATGCCCCATGTCCTCTGGGTGTGGCCCGGTCAGCTCAGACCCAAAAATCATGCGACCACCTGATTCCCAACATTTTGCCCTTTAAGGGCAAAGTGGTGGTGGCTACGGGGTGCCCCCCAGTGATCCGGCCTTGTGAATGATGCAACAAGTTTTTTACATGTGGATTGCCTCTGCCTCTTGCAGAACCTCTTCAGGTCTGTCAGGTTGGATGGTGAACATTGGTGGACAGCCATTTTCAAGTCTCTCCAGAGGTGCTCAATTGGGTTTAGGTAAGGGGTCTGGCTGGGTCAGTCAAGGGTAGTGACAGAGTTGTTCTGAAGCCACTGCTATGTTATTTTAGCTGTGTGCTTAAGGTCATTGTCTTGTTGGAAGGTGAACCTTCGGCACAGTCTGAGGTCCAGAGAACTGTAGAAGAGATTTTCATCCATAATATCTCTGTACGTGGTCGCATTCATCTTTTCTTCAATTGCAACCAGACATCCTGTCCCTGCAGCTGAACATCCCCCCTCCTATAGCACCACCATGTTTCACTGTTGGGAATGTATTTGGCAGGTGATGAGCAGTGCCTTGTTTTCTCCACATATACTGCTTAGAATTAACACCAAAAAGTTCAATCTTCATCACATAAGACCAAAGAATCTTATTTCTCATGTATTAGTCCTTCATGTATTTTACTTTATCACCAATGCTCTTCTCCCACTATTTCTTAGTTTGGCTGAATGAACAGGTCGAGCAAGAGTTGTGGTCATCCCAGACTTCTTCCATTTAAAAATTATGGAGGCCACTGTACTCTTAGGAAACTTGAGTGCTACAGAAATTGTTTTGTAACTTTGGCCAGATCTGTGCCTTGCCACAATTCTGTCTCTGAGCTTGCTAGGCAGTTCCTGAAACCTCATGATTCTCATGTGCTCTGACATGCACTGTGAACTGTGAGGTCTTATATAGACAGGTGTGTGCCTTTCCTAATGAAGTCCTATCAGTTTAATTAACCACAGCTGGACTCCAATGAAGGAGTTAAACCATACCAAGGAGGATCAGAAAGAAATGGACATTATGCAAGTTAAATATGAGTGTCACAGCAAAGGGTTTGAAAATTTAGGACTATGTGGTATTTCAGTGTTTCTTGTTTAATACATTAGCAAAAAGAGTGTACATTAATAAGCAAAAAAAAAATTTTTTCTTACCAATTGGCAGCAATGAACAGAGTGAAAAATTTAAAGAGGTCTGAATACTTTATGTACCCACTGTATAAGATTCAATGCCTCTAGTCAGCAGATATATTTAACATGCAAGATGATAATTTAACCATGTCAGACATGAACACTACCTGCTGCCAGATCTGTACAAAACTGATAGGTTAAAGGTTTGCTTAAATTTTTTTAATGTGTGTAGGCTCTTGGAGTGTTGATTGACCATGTTGGCCAAACCAAACAAGTCTGCCTGGGCCCATGGGTGAAACCTGTTGGCTGCCAGAATGACAAGTAGTACATATAAACAAGGGTTTTTATCAGTATAGAACAAGCAATAGGAAAGAGCAAAGGGTAATTGCATTAGTATGTCTTTTTCTTACTGAACTCTCATTTTTTATATACATAGTACTACAGTTATTACTTATAATGGTCTTTGTGTTTTGATGTATAAAAAGTTGTATGTTATTTTATGAAAATTGGATGCAAATTTATCCACGTCAGTATTTGAATAGTTCTTGTTTTGAATAGCAAACATGTGGCACAGGAATATAAAGTATATTCTTGTAATGACAGCTTTCTGGCGACATGAACACTTTATAGGACAATACATGGTAGATGTATATAGCTATACTGAAACCATTCTGCAGTTAGAGAAGCCTGTGGGCTTATATAACCATAACAGTCCTTATGGCAGCTTCAACACCACCGCCAGTGTCTACAGAGCTTATCAACAGTCGTTTAGATGATACCAGGCACACCCAACCTGGATACAGCTCAACCTAAAGATAGTAGGCTTTATTCAGCTACTTTTTTGTGACAGTGTTTTTTGCTTGTCAAATAATGTTGTTGCAACATTTGCAATGAAAACTGTTATTTGGGTGGCACTTTTTAGACATATTGGCCCACATTTTCTGCGAAGCTTGCGCCAGTTTTTGGGCGGACTTTGCACGTTCTTTTCGCATGCGACACAATTGCGGCGCAATTCTGCACTGAAATGGGCGTTCTGGTGCTCCTTCGAACCGTGCGCCACATTTATCATGCAAAGTTTGACAGAATTGTGTCGCAAGCCCTATGTTAAAGGTGCACCAATAAAAAAGTGGTAGTGGCTGTGCAGGGAGCACCAGATTCATGATGAGCGTGCGCCAAAAATCTAGAATCTACCACTCCTTGTATGCTACACAGGCAAACTGTACATAGTGCAGTTTGCACTGTTTTTAGTAAATGTGGGCCGTTGTTTATGACGTAAACAAAATTTGTGTACAAGCAGTTTGCACGTTCTTTCTAGTGCAAAGTCGGACAGAAATTGTATAGGGAAGGCAGCTAGGGTCTTTTTTTAATTATTAAAGGGAGGCTGGGGCTTTTAATTAGTTAAGGGGGGGGGGGGGCCTCTAGGGCCTTTTAATTAGTTAAGGGGGGCCTTTTATGACTGTTTTAGTGTCATTTTGTGCTATTTTGGTTGGTGGTGTGCCCCAGGATTTTCTAAGTATAAAAAGTGTGCCGCGGCTCAAAAAAGGTTGAAAATCACTGCTGTAGAGGGTGCAGTGTGCAACAGATTCATGAAATGTGTCACACACATTTAAAATAAAAAAAAATTTGTGGGTGCATTTTCTTTATGCAAATTGTGGCGCATGATACAACTGCGCATCGTTAAGCCTCTTTAGGTGCACGTTTTTTCTGTCTTGTCAGACTCAGCGCAGCCGTGACACAAGACTGGCGCAGACACATTATGAATACATGTACAAGCAGTTTGCACGTTCTTTCTAGTGCAAAGTCGGACAGAAAAGTGGTGCAAACACGTTAATAAACGTGGGTAAATTGGATACAAGAATGTGAAACAAAAGCAAAGAAGTTAGCAAAAATATGCAAATGTTTTTTCCTCAAAAAAGTGTCAAACCACCCTTACATACTTACTAACATGACACTTTGCCCTGTCTCAAATTTGTTGTATAATTAGGTCCAATGAATTAAATTCATTTTAGAAAGAGATCTGTGATACATTTTTCCCTATATTAAATTATAAAATTTCCATTCTGTAATTACTGTTGCA
This sequence comes from Engystomops pustulosus, assembly GCA_019512145.1. NCBI lineage: Eukaryota > Metazoa > Chordata > Amphibia > Anura > Leptodactylidae > Engystomops > Engystomops pustulosus. The sequence goes on from CM033641.1 coordinate 195,458,218, forward strand.
TTTATCGACTCCTTACTAACTTTCCTATTTACTAACTTTTATTGTGTTTTTGGCCACCTGGGCTGAAAACAGTAGCTGCATAAATAGGTATGGCATAAATTGTAGAGCAAAATGGTACAAGGCTCCAGAATGGCAAGTTATCATCTAACCACTTCAATGCTTGTTTATTCTGTGTTCCATGTAGCTTCAATTCCTTGAAACAAATGGCACAATGATAAAAAGAACACATCTTGTGTGTTTGTCTGGTCAATGATAACATGTAAAAGTTCCTAGAATATAGATGTGTACTTTATATCTTGCTGTTACAAAACCCCCTGTATAACTGTCACTAACCTGCTTAGTAATGCTCAGAAATTAATATTAAATGTTGTTTTACAATCATAATGGTGTTGGAGAGTCTGCCGTCTTGGGCAGTCCATACTTGGGTACGCTTACCAGAAAATGGACCTCTGCACGTAACCCCAGAAAGCAACTGTTGTAAATGAGGATATCTGCTACTAAATGTTCAATCTGCAGCGCCACCACAGGGGAAATCTAAACATTACACAAGGCATATTCATATCACACCTAAATAACATTGATGGTTATGTTACCGTATATTCCGGCGTATAAGATGACCTGGTGTATAAGACGACCCCCCTACTTTCCTGTTTAAAATATAGAGTTTAAGATATATTCGCCGTATAAGACTACCCCTTTTCCAACGCATACAAAACACCGGTAAAAATTAAAAAAAACAGATTTGAATTTAACATGGTCCTTTTTTTAATGTAAATTCTTATGACATGCAGGTATATAGCAGGAAAACTGTCGCTCATAAACATAAGGCATACAACAACAACATTACCATTACAGCACAGCCCCCAGTAGTATACAGCACAGCCCCCAGTAGTATACAGCACAGCCCCCAGTAGTATACAGCACTGCCCCCAGTAGTATACAGCACTGCCCCCAGTAGTATACAGCACAGCCCCCAGTAGTATACAGCCCCCAGTAGTATACAGCACTGCCCCCAGTAGTATACAGCACTACCCCCAGTAGTATACAGCACTGCTCCCAGTAATATCCAGCCAGCCCAGCATTAATAGAAAATAATAAACTTATATACTCACCCTCCGGTGGCCCCGACCTGCAGCGCTGCTTCCCCGATGTCCGCGTGGGTCCTCTTCTGCCTTCGGCGCCCGTCTTCACTAACTTCGTGCCGGGCGCCGCCATTGTTCTCCCCTGGACGGCGCCTAGTATGACGCGCCGCTGCTGACGTCATACTAGGCGCCGCCCCGGGGAAAAGCATGGCGGCGCCCAGCAGAAGAGAGAAGACTGCGCGGAAGACGATCTGCGCGGACATCGGGGCCAACGGAGGGTGAGTATGCACCCGATGTCTTTTTGAGGCTGCCGGCAGCTTTTTGAGGCTGCCGGCAGCCATCGCTCTTTTTTCAACCGTATAAACTATGAAATTACTATTTATACTGTGTAATGCTAGAAAACAAAGGCCTTTCAGTACTAGATAAGCTCTCTGTTTATGTATTATTATCTCTGTTTATGTATGTACTTTCGTAAAGACTGGAACACTGAATGACTTATAGGGGTTGTCCACTTTTAGCAAAAGAGCTATTTGTTATAAGGAGCCGTGCACCTGTGTGACATCACATGACCATAAACTGGTTTTTATCCACAGGAATTAAATAATGAACCTTCCTGTTGAATCTCTGCAAGCAGAGATATAGAAAAGCATGAGGAATTGATGCAGAAAGTATACTGGAAAATAGTTGAAAAAATTTCATTACACTAATCAAATTAAATATTTGCATAAAGTGGATAACCCCTTTAAATTAAAAAAGTCTCCATCCTTGCCAAAAGCTCAGTTGGGGTGTTATCTTCTATTGTATTTCTGTCTACGATGAAAAGTTGCTTATTCAGAAAAAGCAAGTGTTGGTGTATTATTAGTGGCTTATATTATGCTATGATAAGTGCTTATACCTACTGCCATAAAGTAGCTTTTGCACATTAGAGGGGAGATTTATAAAACAGGAAACATGTCTTTATTTCTTTCAGTAACTAGTTAAAGTAGCCAGTTAAATCACAACTTTTATTCTTCATTTTCCCCATTTAACTGGCAAGATGACATTGCTTTCCTGACAAAGGAAGTGCTTGCAACCAAGCTCAATTCATCTATAAACAGCTTGGCTGCAATACCAGGACAAACCATGGCCAGGTTTGGTGATGTTTTTGAAAGAAAGCAGCCATATTTTTTAAACTCCAGACAACCCCTTTAAGCTATGCAACTAGTAATGAATATTCTGTCTATTTAAACAGGTGTTGGAAAGTTTCAAGATTATGGACTACAGCCTGCTCCTTGGGGTTCATGTACTTGACCGTCCACCCAAAGAAAAAGAAGGAGAGACTTCTCATTATTCTATAGATAATAAACGTCCATCAGTACAGAAAGTTCTGTATTCCACAGCCTTAGAGTCTATACAGGGTCCCGGGAAGGCTGTTGATGCAGTCACAAAGGAAAACACGTAAGGCTTTTTAAATTTATTGGTAAAGTGATGCATCTTGCAACTAAAGTCCTGATCAGCCTGTTGGTGAAAGACTTTACAGCAATATTAAATGCAGGAGATACAAAGCACGGGACAACCTTATTGAGAAACAAAATTATTATGGACTAATTGGAAAAACAAGAATTACTTTTAAAGTTTTTTAGGGATGTACAGATCCATGACCTATAAACCTGCACAGTACTAAAGAATATTAGTTGTGGTGCTGTAGACATTACTGACATGTATTTATAAAAAAATAATACTAACTTTTATTCATATAGTGCCAATATAACGGTGTGTGCTACATAAATAAAGAATTATTATTATCATTATTAACATTACAGACACCACATGGGTTTTTCTAGCTATGGGACCCTGTTACCATTTGACTACAGGTGGTCCCTTACTTAAGAACCCCGACCCCTAGTTACAAACGGACCATTGGATGTTGATGATTTACTGTTCTTTAGCCCTAGGCTTCAATGATCAGCTGTAACATCTATCAAAGGTGTCTGCAATTAAGCTTTATTGTTAATCCTGGTTCATTTTTTAAATCCAATTGTCACAGAGACCAAAAAATTTGGCTTTGGATGCAATTATAAAATATACAGTCCCAACTTACATACAAATTCTACTGAAGAACAAACCTACAGAACCTATCATGTGTGCAACCCGGGGACTGCCTTGTATACACAAAAACTTTAAAACTGTAAAAATTAATAGATGGTAATTGATGTAATGATGGAATATTTCTCATTATCAAATTGCATAATTTGGATAAACTCTTACTGACCATAAGTTATGTTTTAGCCACTTAAAATATGACAATGTTCTCATTTCTTAAATAGGATGGGTGGTATTCCTGCTAAAAACCATAAGGGAGAGAGAATGCTGCTTTTTATGGGTATTATCGATATTCTCCAGTCTTACAGGTATATAATGTACTTTGTTTACTAAAATTCTGTTGCATTTAAAGGACTCTTAAATGTTTCAATAGTTCTTTCTGACTGAAGAAACACAAAGAGCATTGATAACTACAGATATATTGTTTTATCCTTAGGTTAATAAAGAAATTGGAACATTCATGGAAAGCTTTAGTTTATGATGGGGTGAGTTTCTCTGTCTGAAATATATTTACTAAAACAGTAAATTGTTGGCCTTCGTTCATTCTTGTTTTGTGCCTACAATACCTTGCTTTGAATATACTTACATAAAGGAGTTGACTCACAAGAGAAGCCCTATTCTTATTCCATTGAATGGATTGATAGGACACATATTAATACAGCTCAATTACAGATGCTCCTCACTATGACCATATAGTGAGGTTGAACTAAGAGGCTCTGAACTCCTATTCTAGGTTTTTGTGACATTCAAGATAGGTGATAAATATCTGTTGTGGGGAAAGCCCTTTAAGGAAGTCTTCAATAAAGAATCTAATGCATTTTGGTTATCATAGACTCAACTTGAGTCAACTGGAGAGAGAATATTCTGTACTGTTAATGTAAATACAATGAAACCTCTGCCAAAGGCCATTTCTTTGATTAGACTAGTCCTTTAATCAAACCTGATGACATGTGACATATTTTTTGTTCTTTAAAAATACCACTCTTCTAGAAGACCATTTTCAGTACAGTTTAGGTAGTTGTCTGAAAGAGGTTTCATTGTACTTCACTATATATTAGGGTGTTCAGATGGCAGAAAACAAAACTGACTACTGTCACCTGCTAACCTGGTCACTAATATGTCAACAAACTTTTCAGAAATCAGTATTACAAGTGACTACGCAAAACTTTCTTATATGTCTTATCAGCAAATGTGCATCCTTATCCACTTACTTTGGCTCTTAAACTCCCATCTTCCCTCCTTACCTGACTCACAGAAGCAATGTATCCTCTTCTACAAAATAAAGGCTACAAGTCATATGATGCCCAGTGTTATTCTCATGTACACACAGTGGTCTATTGATTTCTGCAAAGTTTGTTGAAAGTTTAGATGTTAGATCACTATGAATATTCAGCAAATTTTTAGATATCACACACCTTCCCCCCTCATAGCAAGAAGTATTTTATTGACACTCGAAAGAATAAATAGCCTGGAAAGTTCAATTATATGGTAGACATGGGCAAACATTTGTTCTCAATACACACCTTGTATGACAACATGCCTTCTAGTTGCTAAGAGATCTTTCCATTTAAACAGTTTTGTATCTAAACTTAAAGCTCACAAAGTCAGTTCCATAATGCTTGACCCTTCTGGAAAGATAGTAAAAGTCTTTGGAACATACTTTATATCTAGCTATATCTTACATTGCTCCATAGGTCAAAACAGGTCTTGGTAGGCAACACAAAATAAGATCTTGCTGGGTGGATGGGCTTTATTCTTCCCGTTAAAGCAATCCACTGGATTTACTTTAAAAATCCCCCAGGGAGCTAAGCGAGAATCTTGTATAACAGGATTTGCTTTCACAAGAATTTCATTGGGAAAAACTGTTCTCATGGGCTTATCAGAGGAATTTGCATTAGCAGGATTTACTGTTTTATAACATGAATGCTTGTTATTTTCTTTCTAGGACACAGTGTCAGTCCATAGACCAAGTTTTTATGCAGATAGATTTTTGAAGTTTATGAACTCCAGGGTCTTTAAAAAAGTCCAAGGTAAAAAATTGTATATATATGTCATTGTATTTTTACTTCCAGTAACTAACTTTTAAAGTATGTCTGAAATTTTTACATTTTAAAATTATGCGAATGAGCCAGAAGGGCTCTGGTGGGATCTACCAGAGCTACTCCTTGCTGTAGCTTTACAGTCTGTTACACTGTGAGGCTGCACTACATTTATTCTGACAGAGTAAAAATGCTACTCTGAACATTTTGGAGGATTATGTTTACCAGAGACGGTGTAAAAATGCCATATTTGGGTAATTCTACATTTAAGGACTTAAGCACACTTGCACTTCGGCCATGAACTGCCCGCCAGGACAGTTTCTAGGTATGTTGTTCTACAGATCGAATCTCAAAAAGTCACCCCAGCCCCCTTCCCCAAGGTCATTAAAGTATAAACTATGGTTCCGATTTGAGCATAAACACCAAATTAAAAATGTTAGAGACATGCATTTATGTTTGGATTATAGTGTATGAAGCCCTACCGCAGCCTGTAATATGTAATATGAAGAGGGATGGGCATGGCCTTGGTAGCTCCACCCACCTTCAGGAACAGCCAATGGTCTGTGTATACAGCAATATCTGTTTTAGAGAATCTTGACTAGATGCTTCCTTGATGCTCATACAACTCCTCCCTGCTAATTTCTGAGAGTATTGCTGTGCAGCTATTCACATGGCAACCACAGGAATTTATAGGCCTATGTGGCCTATTCAAAGAAGTAAAACTCCTGCACAAGCATCTATGAAGCTTGTACAGGCGTTAATGTCACCTCTGTGCTAATTTGTAATAAATTTAGTTTTAAGAAGTCATTTGAGTGCACATAAAGCTGTATCCATTAAGGGTTAACAATTAATATTGAGGTGCAAAGGTATTAGATACACCTGGCCCTACTACCAATGATGGTGAATAAAGTAGATAAGTCTATGTTCCTCATCATCGCTTATATCAACTTTATGATTTCATATTTAATCGGACATCCTAATATAAAAGCCACACATCATTGTATTCAATTTTTAAAGATGTTTTCTTACACTTTGATACTTTGCAAATGATAATTGTATTCTAAATAATAAAGTGAAATTCATTGTAAAGTAGGTCCTTGACCAAGGATGAAACACCAAGGAGTAACATGCAATTTCTCTTCCCCAGCTATAAAGTCATCACCTTCTAAGCGACGGTGCAATTCTATTCCAGCTTTGAAGTCTTCATCACAGGAGATATTGTCTGCCAACACACAGGAGTCCATAGAAGAGAAGAACAACAAGATGACAGAAGGTCAGAGTTTCACCAGTTTGGATGAAGAGGGTAAGAAGAATCAGGTGACAGATTGCAGAGAAACTGCCCCATTTCAGCAATGTTTACTGCCAATTCCAGAAAAAACATTCTTAGGTTTCTAAAAGCATAGTGTAAAGAATCGATAGCCAGAGAATTTTACTTCTATACCCAGTGTGAGTTTTTTGACAGCTTTGTCTGCCTCCATGCCAAACATCTTTAAAGGTACTCCAGCTTTTACACCAGTAAGACCTTTCTAGCATTCCACTTTTTTCTGTTTAACTCACTCACTGGGCTATGAAAGACCCATCCAAAGTCATATGCAAATGAGCTAAGAAGAGTCACTTTTAAAAACTGAGTGCGTCTTTCTTCTTTGGCTCTTTGTAACATGCTTATGGTATCATATTAAAGCAAATATTCTCATCTTTCATGTTGCAGCAGTTTGTGTTTCTGTGTGGCACAGCAGTTAAAGACATAGGTTAGAATTTTTCCTAGAAAGCTTGGTTCCAGGTACTACATAGTCCGAGATATGTGTGTCTAAAGTGAAGCTCCTATTTCAACCTTTAGAAGTAACTCATTTCAGTCAAAAGGTGACTTTTTATATGATGTTTTAGCATATTTTATATCTAGGAAAACAAGTGAGTTTTAACATAAAAGATGGAATGATAGAAAGGTCAATTCATACCCAACCTTAGGTAGGTGCTGGTGATAGTATCCCTTTAATCAGTAAGAACACAGTTGAATGCTGTAAAAGTAACAGCTCTGCTGCTCTGTTATGGGGAACCATTTATCATGCTTGAAAGACCCACAGGGTTAGGTGTTTTTCAACCCTATACTGATCGATCAAGTAATGACCATTCCTGTCCTCTAAGACACACAAGATATTTATGACTGCTCAGGAGGGCATTGGGATAACTTCATATAGAGAGGGACATATCAATGAGTCCTCAAAGGCCCTGATCTAGACAGAATGAACAGATAAAGCTGCTCCCTGCCCCCATTGATCAGATAAATTTGCATATGCTGCATACAAATAATATCTAATAAACCTGTCCTTGTTTATTTTTCCAGCATTAAATTCGAGGCAGCGGCCTGACCTTGTGCCAAGCACACCATCCTTGTTTGAGGCTGCTTCCTTAGCAACAACAATATCCTCTTCATCATTGTATGTTGATGATCAGTATCATCATGAAGACACAATTCACTATTCTAGCAGGTAAACAACCATAAAGTAATATCCTTTCTTAACATATGGTATTAGGAAGTTACAGAATAACACAAAGATTGTACCGTTGAAATTCAGGTGTCATTTTTATCAGCCAAATGAATAAGGCTTTGTTCACAATACAATTCCAATACATGTAGTATATTAAGGATTTTTGAATGATTATTATAGAAGGCCCAAACGCCCAGTTCCATTAAACTCAGCAGAGGAGGTCTGAGAGAGATGAAGGACCCCACTGTAAACCTTTGAGGTTGCATATTTGACTAAAATGACTCTTTGCATTTGCCCGTCTCCAACTTCTAAATATAATCATGTCATAGAAGGCAGCATTTATATATAACTTCCAGTTTCTGGCAGCCCACCCATGTCCTATGCCACTGGTTGCCCACCCATGTCCTAATGACTGCAGTAAAGTCAGAGGAGACTGTGGAATCAGCATGAGAAGAGGCTTGGATTTTACATATCTATGCAGGTAGCATGTATTCACATACTGAGACAGATTATAATTTGTGGCTGTGGAGTGTTGGGGTCCCCACATATTCTAAACATCCCATTTACAGTAGCCTTAACCCGCATCAGCAATAAAAATGTGTGGCATTGTACCTAATTTCAGATAATGAAAGAAAGTGTATATACATGTAGAATCACCTTCTAATAATTGTTGTTGGGAGTAGTGAAACACTGTAAGATGAGTCAGCACCTCGTGCTGGAAAAGATCTTTCATCACACTCCACCCTGCTCGACATTTGGAATCTGAAGCCAGAGTATCCTTTCAAATTGGATAAACTTTTTTTGTGAGAAATATATCCTGTTTATGAAAAATGATCATTTTTAAGATGTTTTTATTCCAATGTGAACATCATATTGCTGCCTTTCTACAAACCCTAAATGCTTTTATATAGTGTTTTTCAATGGCTTTGGTGATTGCAATGACTTTATGTCCTTGTTATATAAATGGTTATTGATCCATATAGATCATTTATTAAATGAGGTTAAACATTTTCAGATATTATAAAAAATATAACATGCTATAGAAAAGAAAAATAAACATGTTAAGTTCTTCGTCAATCAGTGCCCTGACACATTCTGCGTCATCATTGCACATGGTCATGCCAAAAGTATGGTATGCGACCACAAAGATCATGGATTGGTACTTGACAACCTTGTACACTGGTAATATGATGTAATTTCCAATTTTAGTTCATTCAAGGGGATTCTTTGAACTTTCATTTTGATCACAGATCATTTTCCAGGCACCCCCACTGATCAACTGAATAATTCTGCTGTTCTGAAAGCATTCAAGGTTGCAAACAATGGATTAATGTCTCATTGCAGACTTCAAAATGTCTCAAAAGCTTGAAACTTCACTTTTCGCTTTGGACTTACTTCTGATGTGAATCCAGGCTACATTCTGAAATGTTTCATTTGAAAGGTTGAATATGTAGGCACAAATTCACTTTAGTCCCCCAGGTGCTCAGGAAAAACTTAGGAACTACTTACAATTGTTTCTGAAACCACAGTCTAAGCCACTATAATAAATCTCATGTGAAAATGACATCTGAAAAGTTACAAAGGTACAGGCAGTCCCCATGTTACGTACAAGAAGGTTTCGTAGGTTTGTTCTTAAGTTGAATTTGTATGTAAGTCAGAACTGTATATTTTATAATTGCAGCTCCAGGCAAATATTTTTGGTCTCTGTGACAATAGGATTTCAAAAATGTTGGGTTGTCATAAGAACCAGGATTAACAATAAAGCTTAATTGTAGACACCTTTGATAACTGTTATAACTGTTTATTGTGGCCTTGGGCTAAAGTATAGAAAATGACCAACATCTAGATGGCCGTTTGAAACTAGGGGTGCTCTTAAATAGGGGACCGCCTGTACTCTAAAAACTGCTTAACGATAAATCAGCCCCATTGTGTCTTAATGAGAACTGCTGGGTGATTTGAAGAGACTTGCAAGAAAAGAGGTTGTCAGGCTTGCAGGTGTGGATCCTCTGGACCACTGCAGACGATGATGTAAACCACTACCTGGGACCGGAGTCTAAGTGGTACCCGGTTTTCACCAGAGCCCGCCGCAAGGTGGGTTAGACAAGATGCGGCGTGGTACCACCAGGTCGTTCCTCAGGCGTGACTTGTCTGCAGTGGCGGCCAAGGTAGAAGTACAGAGACGGCAGACAATCTCGTGGTCAAAGTCCAAGCACAATGTCAGGGCAGGCGGCAGAGATGCAACGTCAGAGTCTGGTCCGGGGTCAGCAACAGGAGGTCCAAGCAGAAGGGTACGGGAACACAGCACACAGGACAGCAGCACGGAGAAACACGGAGGAGGTCAGGTAACACAGGAACACGGAGGGAGTCAGAAACGCAGGAGACACTGGAATGCAGGAGACACTGGAACGCAGGCAAATCGCAACTACGCTTTCTCTAAGGCTGTGAGGCAAAAAGATCCGGCAAGAGTGTAAGGAAGGTGCAGGGTTTTTAAAGGGGAAGTGATCAGCCAGTGCACCAATTAGCGGTGCACTGGCCCTTTAAATATCCTGAAGATGCCGCGCGCACGCCCTAGGAGGCGGGTGGACGCACGCGTCCGGAACCTGGCAGCGATTCCGGAGCGGGGAGAGGTGAGTCGCTCCGGCACCGCGTCTGCGAGCCCCGGGAAGCATGGGTGAGCCCGCGACTCGCGATATGGGTCGCGGGACCACCCGTGACAGAGGTAATGCCAATTGGAGTCTAGTAACCAAGGTGATCTCTCAACAGTCACAAGTAGTCTTGGGTAGTCAGGATTTGATCTTTTACCAGTCTCATATATTATTATTATTGCACAATAAAGGCAATTGAATAGAATCCGGTGCATTTCATGTGCAGGTTCTGTCACTACAAAACTACAGAGTATAGTAAATTAGCACGTATTCTATTACACTATATAATACTCCCTTTGAGATCCTGCAGAAGGGTATATGAAAAGTGAGTGTTAGCCAGCACTACACACATTACTTTGAATATTCTAAACACATGTAAACAGTTATAACATGTGCACACAATCACATTAAGGCCCCTTGCACACCAAAGTATTGGGGGCATTGCGGCAGAAGCAAGATGGCCTCTATAGATGTTTATGGATTTGGTGAGTTGGGCGGCGGCACAGAAAAATATAGGACACATCCTATATTTTGCACTATTACGGCTTTTAATGGAGCGGGGTGAGGAGCTCTCACCCCTCCTCTCTCCTACACATGGCTGTATGCTGATCATACATTCAGGTGTAAGGGGCCAAACAAGTCCAACAGCAGAAAGATATGTATGGTGTAGGGAAGCATGTATAGTTATGAACCTTGCTCAGATCAGGGGGGCTGCTGCAAGATGGACCCACAACAATATGATATTGATGACCAAATGTAAGAAGAGGCCATCAATTACAGTCTCAGAAAACAAAAATTCAAATGCAAAGGATTGCAGTGACATATTACATGCAGTTTCCTGTCATATTAAACAAGCATTTTTCTGACGACACAATAAGGTCATATGTGCAGTCTGAAGATGATTGTCAAAGGTTTAAAAAAGGATAGGAAACTGCAAACAGTTCCAGTGCTGGACAGTATATTAAATATAATGTAAAATCCTGCTCCTGACTGCTCATACCCAGAGATAAATGAACTGTATGGCATAAATCATGGTACATTTCCAAAAAAGGTCTGACTGTCTTAGAAACACTCCTGAGATAGAGACTACCTGACAGCAGCTCTCCAAGGAACACTGCTTATTATCGAAATTAAATTAACTTTGCAAACCTAATCCTTCAGGAAAGAAAAGGCTTCTGAAACAAAATGTTCTCCTGTGTTGCAGTTGGCATGGTAACCTTATAGCGAGAATCTGCCAAAGAGTCTATGACACTAAGTAATTTGGGATAGGAATAAGAATCGCTGTCACACTTGTCTGTCAATGCAAGACTGTGGAGAGTTCTTTATTAGGAGGCTCGCTGCAAACGACCGTATCGGAGCCCGTGAACCAGACGCACAATTAACGGCCAGATCACGGTCCCCATAGAGGTCTATGGCACCCAGCCACAGTGTGGTGAGCATATTGGGGGTCATTTACTAAGGGCTCGATTCGCGTTTTCCCGACGTGTTACCCAAATATTTCCGATTTACGCCGATTTCCCCTGAATTGCCCCGGGATTTTGGCGCACACGATCGGATTGTGGCGCATCGGCGCTGGCATGCACGCAACGGAAATAGGGGGTGTGGCCGAATGAAAACCCGACGGATTCGGAAAAACCGCCACATTTAAAACAAAAAATGTGTCACGGAGCTTGCACTTACCTTCACTTAGCCTGGCTCGGTGTATTCCAGTGCGTTCCGATGCTCTTCAGCGCAGCAGCGCCACCTGGTGGACGGCGGAGGAACTGCCTTAATAAATCCCGGCCGGACCCGAATCCAGCACAGAGAACGCGCCGCTGGATCGCGAATGGACCGGGTAAGTAAATATGCCCCACTCTGTCTTGACTTTAAACATTTGCAAAAATAAGTTATATTGAATCTAATTCTACAAAACTGTAAAAAGTAAAAATCTATTCTGCTTCGCCTTCTGTATAATATGCTGCTGTTGATCATAATTTTATTTCCCAGCAACAAGTTCCCTTTAAGAAGGCACTTGTTTACAATGGTCTATAAATTACAGTGAGGTTATTATAAAGGATATACATATTGACCAGTATATAGGTTGTTAATATCAGAAATGCCCCAACCTGCCCAAGACCAAACTGGTTTGGGACTGCTCTTCAAAAACTCAATTTAAATTTACTGGGATTATCATGAAAATTTGAGACAATCCAAGCAAATTTAGGACTATTGCCAAGTATAGTTCCTTTATATGGCAGTTAAGAAAAACAGATATACACTCACCGGCCACTTTATTAGGTACACCATGCTAGTAACGGGTTGGACCCCCTTTTGCCTTCAGAACTGCCTCAATTCTTCGTGGCATAGAGTCAACAAGGTGCTGGAAGTATTCCTCAGAGATTTTGGTCCATATTGACATGATGGCATCACACAGTTGCCGCAGATTTGTCAGCTGCACATCCATGATGCGAATCTCCCGTTCCACCACATCCCAAAAATGCTCTATTGGATTGAGATCTGGTGACTGTGGACGCCATTTGAGTACAGCGAACTCATTGTCATGTTCAAGAAACCAGTCTGAGATGATCCAGCTTTATGACATGGCGCATTATCCTGCTGAAAGTAGCCATCATATGTTGGGTACATTGTGGTCATAAAGGGATGGACATGGTCAGCAACAATACTGGCTGTGGGCTGTGGCGTTGCAAAGATGCTCAATTGGTACCAAGGGGCCCAAAGAGTGCCAGGAAAATATTCCCCACACCATGACACCACCACCACAGCCTGAAACCGTTGATACAAGGCAGGATGGATCCATGCTTCATTTGTTGACGCCAAATTCTGACCCTACCACCGAATATCGCAGCAGAAATCGAGACTCATCAGACCAGGCAACGTTTTTCCAATCTTCTACTGTCCAATTTCGATGAGCTTGTGCAAATTGTAGCCTCAGTTTCCTGTTCTTAGCTGAAAGGAGTGGCACCCGGTGTGGTCTTCTGCTGCTGTAGCCCATCGCCTAAAGTTCGACGTACGTGGCGGTCAGAGATGCTTTCGCCTACCTTGGTTGTAAAGGGTGGCGATTTGAGTCACTGTTGCCTTTCTATCAGCTCGAACCAATTGCCCATTCTACTCTGACCTCTGGCATCAACAAGGCATTTCCGCCCACAGAACTGCCGCTCACTGGATGTTTTTCTTTTTCGGGCCATTCTCTGTAAACCCTAGAGATGGTAGTGCGTGAAAATCCCAGTAGATCAGCAGTTTCTGAAATACTCAGACCAGCCCTTCTGGCACCAACAACCATGCCACGTTCAAAGGCACTCAAATCACCTTTCTTCCCCATACGGTTTGAACTGCAGGAGATTGTCTTGACCATGTCTACATGCCTAAATGCACTGAGTTGCCGCCATGTGATTGGCTGATTGGCTGCTCGTTAAGTGTTAACGAGCAGTTGGACAGGTGTACCTAATAAAGTGGCCAGTGAGTGTATGTGGTGTTAGGGAAGAAATGTCACACATATCATTAAATAAAGAAACCACTTTTTTACTGTATCGTTTAAAAAGATACCATATGAAGGACCAGTGAAGATCCTTCCATCAGGTTTCTGATGGTACCTTGCGGTTATTATATATAGACAGACGGAGTGAAGATGCAGTGTCACTTGAGAACATTAGTTGCTTCCATAGGAATAATATTATTTGTATTATAGCTTGTTTTTTTTTTTTCAAAGCCGAAACGTGTTGCCATTGCTTAATAAAAATCTTCAAAGGAAGCGCTTTTGGAGAATTAGAGTTGAGCAGCAACCCGCAGATTCAGACTTCAGATAAGGGCAGGATCTTTAACTCTTTAAATACCTCAAAAATATTTCCCTGGATGATTCCCATCCGTAAAGAGATTAGACTCTCCAGTGTTGTCATTGGACACTTTATCTGGCTTCTTTATCTCTGAGCTATCAGTAGCGTACAGAAAGCTGATTTACACAAACTGCTTAAAGCGTAACTAAAGTTTTGACAAAAATTTATAAAGCACTAGTGCAGATGATAATAGATAACTTAGTAATATACTGTATTAAAGACATATTTTGATTTGTGTTTCTTTTCATCTGCCTTTCTAACTTTTATTTAAACAGTTTCTAGAAATCAGCTTTCTTTAAACCAGTGAGATAAAGCAGTCTAATATGGTGCCTAAAAAATTAGCTCCTTACACAGTCCTTGTATAGTCCAATCACTGCAGAGAGCTGAATCATCAAGGCAAATATTCTCTAGGTATGGAAAGAGTCAGTCATTAGTCTTCTTATCTGCCAAAGGTAGACATGACCTTTGAAGGCTATCACATACACTGCTCACTGCAAAAGTAGGATCAGAAAAAAGATACAGAGAAGCGGGATCCTTAATGAACTATATTAAAATGTTTACTGTTATCACTTTCTAGAATAAAAAAAATTACTTCAAAGGTTTAGTTATGCTTTGAATAAGGAAATAAAGACAATGGAAAAAGAAGGACATATGAACATATTTCTTTAATAAAGTGTATTACAAAGGTCACTATTTATGCATTTTGTCAAAAGTTTCATTACACATTAAGCCATTTTTAGATACTGTATGTATCCTGATACTGAGTGTGTATTCGATAATAAAGGGCTTTTATCGCCTCCTGGAAGTAAAAGGAGAGTAATTAACTAAGCAGTATAATTGTGTGATTGACTGATATTATTGTTCAAGTCTTACCAGCCATAATAGCTGTCTGTCAGTGGTCACCTAGGGAAAGAAAGAACTGTATACATTCTTGAGAATGTTTCATAAAAAACAAAACTCTATAGTGTTGGGGAAGCTGTATTATTTGTCTGACGCCAAGTATAGTCATAGTATACGTCTGCAAATATTTTAAGGTGCTTTTCTATGTGGTCATCCCTTACAACAGAGTAAACACAATAACTAATAGTTTTAACATGGTTATTTTGCCGTATGGAGTACATTTAACAATAATACCATAATATTGCTTTTGATCCACCCAGCCATCTCCCTGATCCACCCACTCACACATCCTACAGCCCTGGCTGCACCCATCATTTAAAAGCCATAAAAACATTGGTAAAAAAAATATATATATACTTAACGGGGGTGGATGTGATGCGCAATAATTATTTGTTAGTGTCAGCTGGATCACCTTTGTGACTACACAGTAAGCTCAATGCTGGGGATTATCAACAGCAAACATATCAATATCTAAAATATGTTGTGGTTGCAGGATCTCAATCAGTAATCTATTCACAGACATATCAATACCCTATAAGCATGGAAAATAAGATCAAGAAATAACCTTTCGAAAATGTGTTTTCTAGAAGAGGACTACCATCAAGTTCTACCTTCACACTAGAAGACAGTGCGTACCAAACATCTGAACAGAGCACAATAGAAATGGACAATGACAACGATGCCTTTGATGTCTACTTAGTAAGTCATTTCACACATGGATATATACACTAGAAGATTCCTAGCATCTAGACTTGACTAGTCTTTAACTACAGCAGATTTCTCATCAGCATCTAACACTGTGATAAATGAAGAGTTAAAACTGACCATCACTGGTCCTCTAGAATGAAAAGCAGACAATCCTATTCAAATAGTAGAGTTACTTCACAACACAACTGTGTATGTGAAGCCCTGTTTGTAGATGCCTCCACATCTATACCATACCATGCATGAGTGAACTGGCTGTTCTTTGGGCTTCCAAAATATAATGACTAATGATGGGCGGATCCATCAAAATTTGGCCTTGTTAAAACCTCACTTGGGTTTGATTACTGACCCCCCATTAGTGACACCTGTGAACGGTGCCATCGCTGTTTGCAGGTATTCAATGTTTAAACGCTGCTGGCAAACTCGTCAATGGCATTCAAATTACCCTGGCCACGTGTTGGCCCTAACATGCCGGCCATCCTTGGTGCCGCCATTTTGAAGAGGATTTTTGCTCCCTATTACATTATGTGGAAGCAATGATCTTCCCCAAAATGGCAGTGCCCTCCGCCACTCGCTAGTGTCAGTGTGCAGGGTTTAGTCATTTAAATGCCAGCGGCATAACCATTGGCGGCTGTTAACGGGGGAAGTTTTGAGTCAAACCCAGGCCAGGTATCAAAGTTTGGGGCAGGTTGCGAACAACTTGAACCCGAACTTTGGTATGAACTACCATTTTTTTCTGACTATAAGGCGCACCATCAATAAATGCCTGTTAAAACGTCTAGGTTCATATAAAGGTCCACCGGATTATAAGGCACACCTGATTATAAGGATAAATGACCAGAAGGTGGCAGACCTGTGCACAGTTCAAGGCAGCTGTTGTCTGTAAGTACAGTTCATATATAAGGCGCACCTTTGATTTCTGAGAAAATCAAAGGATTTTTTGTGCGCCTTATAGTCCAAAAAATACAGTAATAATGATATATGTGATGTGTGCCATTTGGGACCGCACTTAGTTAGTCAGAGCATATTGGAGAGTTTAAGCTAACTTAGCAACTTTTGAATGTGGCATCTAACTTTTAAACATAGCAATTTTACCTGTTGTTGCACTGAAAATCACAAGATACCACTACTTTAATTGCAATTATCGAGCTGTTGCATCTGTGACATAATTGCATAAAACTTGGTAGTGGTGGTAAACGTAGCAAAACCCTTTGCCAAATGAGATAATCTCATGAGATAATCAAATTCCATACTGTCACTCTCTTTGGTTTCATCTGTGATGGAAGATGCCATCAATATGAAGGATACATTCAGAACAGTACTGCTTTATTGTGGATCCCTTCCCAATTGATGGAACAACAGTTTGTTGAGGCAGTTAATCCAAAAAGCTAACAGGGCTCTGATCAGTGACCTATATAACAAAATAGAGCCTTCATAAAGTGCTGTGCGCACCAACAGCATTTTATCCTGACCTAGCTTTTTCACATCCAAACATGCTGTGTTAGTTAGACTATTGATGCAGCGCTGAGCTGGCTGCCACTTATCTTTTCGAATGTGTGCTCTTCCTGTATGTTCGCTTTGTCAGTACTGTCCATATTGTGATACAGTTGGAGCCGAGAGATAATACAGCAAGATGCCACAGAGAATGTTAACCACAGCCCTGCTGTTCATTTGTCCTGGCCCTCTGTCTACGTGTGTTCCAGGATATACAGGGTGTTGGCAGTCAAGTTCCTTCCTTATTTTCACTAGCATGAAGTCAAGTTTGAATAACAAATAAAGAGAGGCCAGAAAAAAGCATTAGTCAAATAGTGTACAATCCCCAGTCACATCCAAATGACTTCATTTGTTAACATATGGCAGCATTCTGCTCCAAGATAACTATGTAGCTGCTGGAAAAGATTGTTTTCACTTCATATTTTATTACTTTTTATTTGTGATAATATATTTTAATGTGAGTGTGTGGGTGAGTGAGATATTGGGAAATATTATGAAAACATACAATATTATACTTAATGCTTATGCTTGACTCTTTCAGCACTGAAAACTACGGTCATTTAAACTTAACTTAATGTGATGTCCATTAGAATACAACAATTGTTCCTAAAGTAAACCTTTAGACTGTCACCATGGCATTGCAGTCTAATCTGCAAGCAGCAAGTTATAGAGCAGAAGTAGCTGAGCATATTAATATATAGTGTTGTAGTATAAGATTCTGTATAACAATCATTTGGTTAATTTATATCTGTGATACATTTGGATAAAGATGTCCTAAAGTGGCTGAGAGACTTAAAGGAAATCTACCCGTTTGTGAACCAAACATACCTTGAAGAATGAAGAATGCTGCAGCGACTCTGATACAGAAACATATCTTGTTTAAACACGTTACACTGAGCTTCCTAAACTGTCCAGACAGGACTAATCAACCTGAGCTGCATGACTCATATATAGAAGCAATGGATTACTTCTTCCTGTCAGGGAAAACACAGTGATTACATCATTCTCTAGAGTAGTGCATAATTAGGGTAAGAGGAGAAGCGCAAAGCCAGCCACAGCATCGAAAGCAAAAACCACTCAATTCAGGAAATAAACAAGATATGTTTCTGCATTAGTGTAGCTACAGCATTCTCAAGGTATGTTAGGATCACAATGCATAAAAACAAATGGTAGATTTCCTTTAAAACCATGTATCCAGAAAGAGGAGTCAACTAAAGATACTGCCTACGGTATTCCTAAACCCGGAATGTTAGAATAATGAGATTACATATTGATGTATAAGTGACAGGTTCAACTGAATCTTTTCTGATAAAGCTATACATCAAGTATAGTAAGTTGCACTACTTTAGTACCAGCCACTAGCTCAACTATAGTAAACAGCTGCACAATAGTATTAGTAATCAGGTATAGTAAGAAGCAGCATTCTAGTACTTATTCTCAACTACAGATTTAAACTTTACTCTAGTATAAGTCAAGAATAGTAATAACATGTAGTACCGTACTACATAGTATGTTATACCATAGCACTCAAGTATAGTAATAAGCTGTATTCTAGTACTAGTACTCAAATATGGCAATAAACTGTGCTCTAGTATTAGTATTCAATTTTAGTAATAAGCAGTACTCTAGTACTAGTACTCAAGAATATTAATGATACGTACTCTAGTATTAGTACTCAAGAATAGTAATCATATGTACTATACTGAAGTAAAGTAATGAGCTGTACTCTACTACTAATATGAAAGTATAGTAATAAACTGTACTCTAATATTAGTACTCAAAAATAGTAATAAGCTGTAATCTATTATTAATACTCTAGTATAGTAATCATGTGTACTCTGGTACTGAAGTAAAGTATTCTCTAGATATAGTACTAAAGTATAGTAATAAGCTGTACTCCAGTACTAGTGCTGAAGTATAGTACCGTATTTTCCGGACTATAAGGCACACTTAAAAGCCTTGGATTTCCTTGGAAATCCAAAGTGCGCCTTATAGTCCGGTGCGCCCTATATGAGGGCAGCGGACCCTACTTACATAGGTCCCCGCTACCGGAGACAGCAGATCTCCAGCGGGAACTGCAGACCACGCGGCACGAACCAACTTCTGCTGCGTGGTCCTGACGTTCCCGCTGGAGATCTGCTTGTCTCCGGTAGCGGGGATCTATGAAGTATTCTATTCTTTACCTCCCCTCACCTTCCGCTCACCTTCCCCGCGTTCCGCGTCTCCTTCTCGGCGTGCGTCCCGTCGGGTTCTTCCGCTCCGCCCCCCCGACCTGCGCCTTATAGTCCGATGAGCGCCTTATATATGGAAGATTATTACATATATTAGGCGCATCGGACTGTTGACGCCTTATATTCCGGGCGCCTAATGGCCCCGGAAAATACGGATCTCTGATAACTGACGTTAGGAAGCAAGTAGAAGAAACGCAAGATATGGAGGACCGAGTAGGAGTAGTCAAGAATTAGGGGGCAGTATTATAGTAGTTATATTCTTGTACATAGGGGGCAGTATTATAGTAGTTATATTCTCGTACATATGGGAAGAATTATAGTAGTTATATTCTTGTACATAGGGGGCAGTATTATAGTACCGTATTTTCCGGACTATAAGGCGCACTTAAAAGCCTTGGATTTCCTTGGAAATCCAAAGTGTGCCTTATAGTCCGGTGCGCCCTATATGAGGGCAGCGGACCCTACTTAAATATGTCCCCGCTACCGGAGACAGCAGATCTCCAGTGGGAACTGCAGACCACGCGGCACGAACAACTTCTGCCACGTGGTCTGCAGTTCCCGCTGGAGATCTGCTGTCTCCGGTAGCGGGGATCTATGTAAGTTATTCTATTCTCTACCTCCCCCTCACCTTCCCCGCTCACCTTCCCCGCGTTCCGCGTCTCTTCTCGGCGTCGCGTCCCGTCGGGTCTCCGCTCCGCCCCCGACCCTGCGCCTTATAGTCCGATGCGCCTTATATATGGAATTATTACATATATAAGGCGCATCGGACTGTTGCGCCTTATATTCCGGTGCGCCTAATGGCCCGGAAAATACGGTAATCTCCTATACTCTACTGTTAGTACGCAAGTATAATAATAAGCAGTACCTAGTATTAATATTCAAGAATAGTAATAGACTTCAGCAAAAAACAACTTACTTTCGCCTTTCTGCCATATGGGTTGGTGGTGCACGGAAATTCAAGGCAAACACAAATAGACATAGAATAGAATCCAGTACTTCATCCTCCTTCTTATACAGAGGTATATTGGCATGGATTATACACATCAGATTTAAAACATAGAAACAAACGACACTATTGCCCATGAGCAAGTGTGATGTGAGCAGCATAAGCTTACCTGAATGTCCAGCCCGAATGTTTAGAGGACCGAACTGAACTCAGTAGTGGCCCACATTTATCAAAAACAGGGGGCACTGCTTCCTTTTTGGTGCACCTTTTACATAGAGCGTGCAACACAATTCTGTCGTGTCACAGTAATAAATGTGGCGGCCGCACATTCTGACTGCGCTTCAGAACACCCATTTATGAGAAGAAATTTGTGTTGTTTGGGTATAGTACATCCGGGACCCTTTTTAAATACATGCACAAGCATTTTACATGTTCTTTCTATTGCAAAGTTAGACAGAAAACTGGTCCAAAAGGCTTTAGTAAATGTGAGCCAGTATGTTAGTTCAGTTCCGGTCTCTAAGCTTTTGGACTGGACATTCAGGCAAGCTTACGATGTAAGTGTGATCTGAGTAAATCACTCACTTGTGCGCAATAGGCCTAAATCTTGATCTGATCTTGATCTAAGGCCAACGCCAAAACGTGTCGATCATTTCTATGTTTTATATCCGATGTGTATAAACTATACTTCGAATAAAGATTGCCATATATGTCCAAGAATAGTAATAAGCTGGAACCTAGTATTAATACTCAAGTATAGTAATAATGTAAATGTATAAGTTTTTACTACTGGGATTGTGGTACCATTATGAATAGGAATGTCTATGTAGGAGATAAAGTACTGGAGAACACCATATATAAATATCCTCACCCATATTTTAAGTTGAGTATCACTAGTTTAAAATAAAGGCATATTGTTGAGATTGTTTCTCATGGATTGTGTGAGAATAAAAGTGATTACTTTTAGAACAGAGTATTCCTAGAAGTGATATAAATAGCTCCATATAATAGAAAGGAAGCTGCCTATTAAAATCATAAAGAATAATCAGCTATTTAATATATGAGCTGAAGGCTTTTGTGTCTATTCTACTTTGAACTAGGTATTACAGAATGGAGTCATGATGTAAACCTGTGTGGTAACCTTATTGTTATTAAACACTTACAGAAGCTACCACCAATCTAGTAATATGGTGCCACCTATTGGTGGAATGGTTATAAGCACAAGACGGGTCCTAGTTCACACCTGGGATGTCTGGCTTAGATCAAGACATAGATCTAGAAGATTTTGTCTATGAAAGAAAATGAACATAGCTTTATCAGATCAATTCCTTGTGGATAAATGCGCCCTGGACATCTTTCTAGAGTGATAATAAGGCGCCAGAAATAATAGCATATTTATCCTCTTGTTATTGTGATTGCGCATTTGGTTTCTTACCATACTCTGCTTACTACAAGTGACTACCAGAATCTTACACACAAGCCATCTGGGTTCTAGTGAGAATATTAATGCCAATGTTCATTCCCCATGGAAATAAATAGTCTGATGTTTAATCAGCATTTAATATAAAATAAAATTTAAAAAAACAAGTGTTACTTGGGTTTCATACTTTCCCACAAATGGGTTACATGTGGAGTTTAACTCACATTTTAGTGTAGGTTTCATGCTCTATGCTGTCAAAGGGGATGGACCAAGATGGAACAAGGTGTCCTGTGTACCATATATGAACAGAGCAGCAAATGATGCAGACAGATTACTGTTCTAATAAGCGCTTTTGAACATTTATTCATTATATACTGAGGGTCCTATACTCAGAATTACATAGTAGGGTATTCAGAAATGTCTGCTGCTCTGAGATGTGAAAACAGTAGTGGATATATAGGTGGTTTGGGCAGTAGCCCGGGCCCAAGCCTTCTAGTGGGCCCATGGCCGCCCAAACAAACCACCAAATTTTATGCCGAGAAGGACCTCCACACATGAAATCTTCATACATCTGTTCATGCTCTCTATACACATGTACACAAGAGCCATTTTAAGTCCTTTGAAGGCCCCCCAAAGGTCCTGAAACTGCAGATTGAAAGCAGGCAAAAGGGAAGCATGTAGGGACTATAATACTCATACATCCCATGGCCCATGGCAGTCTGTGTGAAACAGAGAAAGGAGCAATTTCCATTTTACTTAGTTTTCTGCCTTTGGGGCATAGAAGAAGTCTTGACAATTGTGCTGCTCTCCCCAGTCTATGTTTCGCATGTTCTCGGCACAATGTCACATGCTCATTTTTCCTTTGGCAGTCACTGATTAAAGACCCACTGATGCTGAAACGCAGCATGGAGTTGTATTGGTGGGAGTCTTTAAAATGGAACAAACATATGTTTGTGTGTTTGCATCTGTTGTGCTTTTTAACATCGCAGTAGTAGATGTAAGTTGCATGTTAAATGTAGCGCAATGTGCATCTGTGTCATGTGAAGAATCGTGCACTAAAGAGACAAAAGGGTCGTAGGCGACACATATGTTCCCCCGGGCCCCCACCATCTTGCCCCCCCAGGGGCCCCCACCAGATTGCACCCCCTCCTGGTGCCCGTCACCATCCCTAAGTCCGTCCCCCCCTCCCCCCCCCCCCCGCCCCCCCGCCCCCCCCCCCCCCCCCACCGCCCATCTCCCTGCAAGGCCGAGTCGCACACCCCCAGCACAGTCGACCACCAACTCGCCCGCCCATCCACCTGCATGGCCGAGCCACCACCACCCGCACGAACAAGCAACTTCGCTACAATGCTAGTACTCCCGCCGCCCCCCTCCCAAAAAGCACCCGCCCCCCGTAACTCCCCCCCCCCCCCCCCCCCCCCCCCCCCCGCGCTTGAAAAAGCACAAGCTCTCCGCAATTCTCTCTGCCCCCACACCCCCCACGCTGGAAAAAGCACCCGCGCAAACACCACCGCCCCCCTTGCCCGAGCAAGCAACCCTGCCTCCCCCCGCCCGAAAAAGCACCCGCCCTCCGCAGCTCCCCCCGCCCGAAAATGTACCCGCCCAAAAAACACTGTCCCCCCATCCACCCGGCCTTACAAGCGGCCGCATATACATCCCCCCAGACGGCCGTGTGAATGAGCCCTAAATATGTATATACTGTGTATATATGCATCTACTGTGTATATATGCATCTACTGTGTACATATGTATATACTGTTCATATGTTTATACTGTGTATATATGTATCTACTGTTTATATATGCATCTACTGTGTATATATGTATATGCTGTGGATATATGCATAGATGCATATACTGTATTTATACACGCATAAATTTATATGCACATATATAGGTGCACCTTTAAATATATGTATATATATGATGTGTGTTTTTGTATATGCTGTTTATATGGTGTGTATGTATATGCTCTATATAGTGAATGTGTGTGTGTGTTGCTGTGCGGGCTGAGGTGTGGGACTACATATCTGGTAGGGGTGAAGGTAGATATAAAGATGTGTTACTGGTGATGAGGCGGCTATATGTAGCGGTGTTACTGAGGGAGAGGCGGCTGTATGTAGCTGTGTTACCGGGAGAGGGCGCTGTATCTATCGTTGTTACCTGTACTAGGCGGCTGTTGTATCGTGTTTACTGGGGGTGAGCGGCTGTATGTAGCTGTGTTACTGGGGGAGGTGGCACTGTATTATCTAGTTGTTACTGGGGGATAATTGGCTGGCTATGTAGCTGTGTTACTGGGGGGCGAAGGCGGCTGTATGTACTGTGTTACGGGTGAGGGCGAGTCTGTATCGTACTGTGTGTTAGCTGGGGGCGGAGCGGCTGTAGGTAGCTGGTTACTGGGGCGGGCGGCCTGTAGTATCTGTGTTCCTGGGGAGCGCTGTATGTAGCGGGACTGGCGTGAGGCTTTGCTGTGTTACTGATGGCCGTTTAGTCGTGTCTGGGGGAGCGTATGTAGCTGTGTTACTGGGAGTGAGGCGGCTGTATGTAGCTGTGTTACTGGCGGTGAGGCAGTTATATGTAGCTGTGTTACTGGGGATGAGGCGGCTGTATGTAAATGTGTTACTAGGGATGAGGCGGTTGTATGTAGATGTGTTACTGGGGGAGAGGCGGCTGTATGTAGCTGTGTTACTGGGGGCAAGGAGGCTGTATGTAATTGTGTTACTGGGGGCGAGGCGGCTGTATGTGGCTGTGTTACTGGGGATGAGGCGGCTGTATGTAGCTGTGTTACTGGGGATGAGGCGGCTGAATGTGGCTGTGTTACTGGAGGCGAGGCGGCTGTATGTAACGGTTACTGCGGGGATAGTGGATAGTGAGCAGGAGGACATGTGTGCACGCTACAATCAGTGGGGGCCTCCACCAGATTTTAATCCGGCCCTGCATATGTGGCGCGGACACTTTTTAAATACATGTGTAAGCAGTTTGCATGTGAAAGAATGTGCAAAATGTGACAGAAAACTGGCATTCGGTCCTTAGTACATGTGCTCCATTTTTTTTCTAAAGCAACTAAAACATAGCCAGGTACAAAGAACAGGAAAAAAAGTACTGCTATTGACCAGCAGGTAGCAATATTTCAGGCATGGTCTACATATAGCATTAGGATGTAAATATTTTCCATGGCATCGGAAGGTGATTAATAGGACTCAGACGGAGCATCCATAATACATATTCATGTAAAATGAAATATTCATTTGGTTCACGTCTCAGTAGCCTAATGGAGTATAAGTTGTATTCATTTTTTGCAAACAAATAAAAGACCCAGGTGTCTATTTATTCTGGTTTCATTGGCAAGACTTGAGCTGGGTCCCTATCATTCTGCTCTCTCTAGTTTGTGTGAAATGTTTCTTGTTCTGATGTTTTAGTTACACTTGAGGTGAAGTCTATTACCGCCCTGCCACCAGATGTAACCTGGTCTATGCATGTCATTTACCTGTTAGAATCCAATATACAACTGTATAAATGATAGAAAAAGGAAAGAGGGATAGGAAGATATGATTGATACTAGAGTTAATGTTATAGTTTTTTGGCACAGCGGATGGCAAGTAAAAGGGGGTTTCCAAGAAAGGTGATTTAAAAAAAAAAAAAAGATACTGTAATTTGTCTCTAATATAGCGGTTTGCAAGCAACACTGCACTGCACTGCTGATAGATGGGGGTGCCAGGGGTCTCACTGATCAGCTACTATACCTATATACAACTATATAGATAGATAATTACTAGTTATGGTGCTCTGAAAACTCCTTTTAACTATGTAAATTCTAGCTCACAAGTTATCAAATGCTCAATGTCTTCAACTTTTTTTATTTACAGTAAAAAGATGCACAGATCCCCTTTGTGAGAAACAGCTTGCTGTGACAGCGGGTCTTATGTGAAGAGGCGAGTCACTGACACTTTCTATGGACGTGAGAGCGCAGTTATGTCTTCTGCCTTGATCTGACACTTTGCTGGTGGAATGGGAAAGGACAATTAGTTGCACTTTGCGAATGGAACTGTGAAGAACTCTTACAAAGCATTGAAGTTTCTGCTTCCATTGCTGCCATTCACCTTGTATGTTGGGGTGACCATTACCAAGAATTCACACAATGCTTTCTTTGCATGTTTTCCGCTGTGAATGGCATGACACATGACATGTTGACCTTCCAGAACACCATGCAAAAGATCATAAATGCAAAAGTAAATGAAGTAGTTTTAATTTCCTCAATCTGAAATTTCGAGGTCTGTCTTGTTGGGTTGCAGTATAATTTCATGGAGCTTCTGCGTACTCATACTTCCTGACGATCAGCTTCAATACAGATGTTTTCAATATGTTTACTATAGACACTGAAGAATATGTGCTGTTTATAACTTACGCCTTATGTTGTGTACATACTGTCTTTGAAATATTGTGATCTAGTTTATTGCTTGTAAATGACAAATTCTATAATTTATTTAGACAAAATTAACTGTATACTATAGTTTTATGGATGAAAGAAATAAATATTTTGTTCTCAGTATTTTGTGTATTATTTCCTATACAACGCCAGTTATAACCATTTCTTGTGCTGTCCCACTATAACCCCAGAACATACAGCCATAACTGTTGCCTTATCCAGATGATTCTGCCAGTGCCAGGTTATTAAGTAATTATAAAATATCAGGCTTTCCAAACTGTCATGTTACAAATTAAAAGGACCTGGTCATCATAAAAATTGATTGTAGTCTGCAGCATTTTAAAAAGCAAATAGAGATATAGGGGCAGATTTATCAAGTGTCTGAAAGTAAGAATATTTCTAGTTGCCCATGGCAACCAATTACAGCTAAGCTTTCATTTTACCAGTGCTCATGAATATTTTAAAGGGGAGCTGTGATTTGTTGCCATGGACAACTGGAAATATTCTGACTTTCAGACACTTGATAAATCTGCCCCTTAGGGTCAGATTTATCAAGCTGCCTAAGAGTAAGCACATTCCTACTCTTAGGCAGCTTGATAAATCAGCCCCATAGTTTTTTGTTGAAAAAATGAAGCGTAACCTGTCCTGTAAAGGGAACCTGTCAGGCACATCTAGCCTTCCAATCCATTTTTAGTGAGTTGCTCCATACGATGATATTGAAAAGAGCCAGCAGCTCCTGTGAATTATAGGATGACCCCCCCCACACACACACACACTCACACACACACACTCTGAACCCACTGAGCTGTCCTGAGTCAGGCTGCAACACCCCCTTCCTCTGTATTCTCATAAACATGCCCACTGCACATATCATATCCACCCATTTTTGTGGCACAGCAGGAGGCATGCACGGGGTGTGTTTACTAGTGGACAGATATGGAAAAGGTAGTTCAAACCCGGCCTGGGTCATCTCAGAAACACCGGGCTGACTCAATTCACAGGACTACCTAGAAAAGATAATGGGGGGGGGGGGGTTTATTTTATAATTCACAGGAGCCACTCACTCATTTCAATATCATTATGTTAACCAACTCAGCACTGGAAACCTTAGGTTTGGGCGACAAGATGTGCCGGACAGTTTCTCTTTAAGGATCAGAATATAAATAAGTGTTAAAAGAGAAATTTACCAATGTTCACAACTCCCTCCGCTCAATAACAAACTGCATGGGGGAATCAGGAAAGATAGAACTTGGCCTACAGGTATCTAAAAAGACCAGCTCACTCCTATGGGGATCCCTGGATTCCTTGCCCTCTAATCATACTGTCCTTGTACAGATGAAGCTACATTTATTATTGTTATGCTTTGAACTCATTGCGATCCTAAAGAATTTTATGTGACATTCCTCTATATAAACTGAACCAGTTCTATAACATCATTGTGTGTATTATTCCCTGTAGTCTTATGACAATTAGCTTGCGTCTCATGACCAGCCTTCTATGACACTGCTGTGTTTTTTACCTTGTAATATGATGCTGTTTTTACTGTACCTGTACGGTAGCATAGCTGTGTTACCCTCTAGCTGTCACATTGCCTTATTTATTATACACATTATGTGGCAGCACAATAGCTTCACAGTCTTTATTTTTCATGTGTTGTGGCAACACTGTTATTTTTTTTGCATTAACCCTATACAGTATCCCTGTATAAGACACTTTGACCATCATCATGTATATCTCCGATATGTTTGTTACATTGGTCATTACAGTGATACAAGTGTTAGACATGATATCATAGAGGGTATACAGGCAGTCCCCGGGTTACATACAAGATAGGGTCTGGAGGTTTGTTCTTAAGTTGAATTTGTATGTAAGTCGAAACTGTATATTTTATAATGGAAGTTTTAGACAATTTTTTCTCTTTTGCCCCAGTGACAATTGGAGTTTCAAAATTTTTGGTGTAATTGGACCAAGAATTATCAATAAAGCTTCATTACAGACGCCTTACAGCTGATCATTGCAGTCTGGGACTATAGTAAAGCATCCAGAGAGCTTCACCAGAGGTCACATGGGGCAGAGGGGTCCGTCTGTAACTATGGGTTGTCTGTAAGTCGGGTGTCCTTAAGTAGGGGACCGCCTGTATTCAAGTTAGCAAGCATATTGGGCTCAACAGGAGAGCTTCGGCACCATAGAGGATTTCTGCATGGGGCAGAACACAAGTTCTTTGTACAATCACACACATTTCCGCACTCATATACACACATTTATATTAAATACACACAAAGTTCTAGACACAAACACTCAACTTTTATATGAAGATATAATACAGCACTCGTAAGACAATTTGTTAAAACATAATTCAGGTCCTTTATTTCATGTTTCTTTAAAAATCAAAAATTGTTGTTCCATTATAATAAGTCCCCAGACCTACTCATTTCGAACAAATCACATATCAGTCATGGTCTCAGACTGATGTTATTTGTCTCAGACCAAGACTAAGGAAACGCATAGGTGGACAAAAAAAAACAATTTTCTTTTTGGTCCTGTTTTTACGGCTTTTACTGTGCGCTCCAGATGACACCGCCCCTTTATTCTTTGAGTCAGGACAATCAAGGGGATACCAAATTCAGACAGGTTTTATTATATATATTATTATTATTATTATTATTATTATTATTATAAGTATATCTTTCCTGAGACCAATAACTTTATTATACTTTTCTGTAAGTAGCTGTTTCAAGTGTCATTTTTGCGATACTAGATGACTTTTACATTAATTCCATTTTGGAGACTATATGATCTTTTGATCGCTTTATATTAAAATTTTTAGGTGTCTCAAAATGGGGGAAAAAAAAGGGGGGTTCGGACATTTGGGTGCTATTTTCCGCTACAGTGTTCGCCAATTGAAAACTCTATTTTAAAATATTGATATATCATATCATATATATCATATATATAATGGGAGGACTCCTTGTCTGCTGGCCGAACTGCAGTGCTCACACAGTAATCATGATGCTTGCTGTTACAAATTTGGGGTGTGGCCAGGGCGTGATTAGGAGTGCCACCATTTTGCCCCTCTTTCTTTGGAAATGTTGGGAGGTATCCTTGGTACACTGTACAACCCCAGCCCTGAGCACTGGACCACCATGATATACTGCAGTATCTCAGCCCTGATGCACAACACTACTGAATACAGGACCACCATTATGTACTGCAGCACCCCAGCCCTGCTGAGCACTGGACCCCTATGATATACTGCAGTATCTCAGCCCTGATACACAACATTGCTGAATACTGGATCACTATGATATACTGCAGCACCCCAGCCCTGCTGAGCACTGGACCACTGCTGAGCACTGGACCACTATGATATACTGCAGCACCCCAGCCCTGCTGAGCACTGGACCACTATGATACACTGCAGCACCCCAGCCCTGCACCACCATGGTACACTGTATGACCCAAGCCCTGCTGAGCACTGGACCACCATTATATACTACAGTATCTCAGCTATGTAGTATAGAATGGTGGGTCCAGTGGCAGCAGGGTGGGATATGTAGTATATATGGGTGTGGTCCAGGTGCCTCAGCCGGGCTGAGATTACTGTCGTTAATAATGGTGTCCAGTGCTCAGCAGGGCTCGAGACGTAGTATTATATGAGTGGGCAGTGTCTCAGCAGGGCTTGAGGTCGTAAAGTGTACTATGGATGGTGGCTGGCGGGGTTGTTGCGCAGTGTATATAGTGGTCCAGTGCTCAGCAGGGATGGGTGTGCTGCAGTTATATTCCATAGTGGCAGTATTCAGCAGTATATATAGTGGTTGGTGCTCAGCAGGGGCGGGGGTGTTGGCTGAAGTGTAGTGTATAATAGTGGTCCAGGATTCAGCAGTATCTCATAGTGGTCCAGTGCTCATCAGGGACTGGGGTGCTTGGTGCGCAGTATATTATAGTGGTCCAGTATTCGCAGTATTTCATAGTGGTCAGTGCTCCATGCAGGGCGGGTGCTGCGTATATTATAGTGGTCCAGTATTCAGCCGGATTTATAGTGGGCCCGGCTCAAGCAGGGCTGGGGTGCTGCAGTATATCATAGTGGCCAGTGTCAGCAGGGCTGGGGTGCTGCAGAGTAATCATAGTGGTCCAGTCTTCAGCAGTATACATAGTGGTCCGATGATCAGCAGGGCTGGGGTGCTTGCAGTTTATCATTAGTTGGTCCGTGTTCAGCAGGGTGGGGTGCTTGCCGTATATCTAGTGGTCCAGTGTCACGCAGGGCTGGGGTGCTGCAGTATATCATAGTGGTCAGTATTCAGCGTTATATCATAGTGGTCCGATGCTCAGCAGGGTGGGGTGCTGCAGTGTATCAATAGTGGTCCAGTGTTCAGCAGAGTATATCATAGTGGCCAGTGCTATCAGGGTGGGGGTGACTGCTGACAGTATATTATAGTGGGCCAGTATTCAGCCGTATTTCATAGTGGTCAGTGCTCAGCAGGGCGGGGGTGCCGCAGTATCTCATAGGGTCCAGTATTCAGCAGTTAGTCCAGTGGTCCAGTCCGCAGGGCTGGTGTGTGTGCAGATATCATAGTGGTTCAGTGTCAGAGGGGCTGGGGTGCTGCAGTATATCATAGGTGGTCCAGTCGCCTCAGCAGGGCTGGGGTGCTGCGGAGATCATAGTGGCAGTATTCCGAAGTATATCATAGTGGTCCAGTGCCTCAGCAGGGCGGGGGTGCTGCAGTCTATCCATAGTGGTCCACGTGCTCTCAGCAGGGTTGGGGAGCTGCAGGACAAAATGGTGGTCCTGTATTCAGTAGTGTGTGCATCAGGGTGAGCTACTGCAGCTATATTCATGGGGTCCAGTGCTCAGGGTGGGGTCGTACCAGTGTACAGGATACCTAAACATTTCCAAAGAAAGAGGGGCAAAAAAATGGTGGGCAATCCTTATCACCGCCCTGGCCACACCCGCAAATTTGTACAGCAAGCATCATGATTACTGGTGGGAGTATGCAGTTCGGACGAGACAAGGAAGTCTTCCTTTATATATACGTGATGGAGAACCTTTTAGAGGTCGAGTGCCCACAACTGCAAACCCAAAAACCTGCTTATTTATCGTGAGGTGCCAGCCAAAAATTAAAGCAGTAGTAACTTATTGTCCCGATCAACAACTTTCAATAATCTTGGCATTTACTTTACGTTTCCTCTGTACACAGAGCATTGACTGGGGCTGAGAGGTCATCCAAAAATAATTCGTACCCTGTCTAATTATTCCTCTCTAAGTTCCAAAGTATTGAGTCGGTATCAAAATAGCCTAAACGCAGAAGATTCTGAGTCTTGGCTGATTGGACTGGGGAGATGACCCGGGTGCCCACAAAAACGGGCTCCGAGGTTGCCGCCTTGGCACCAAGTGGCCATAGGTTCGCCACCATGATATAGATGATATATATGATATGATATCATCAATATTTTAAAATAGAATTTCAATTGGCGAACCCTGTAACGTAAAATAGCACCCAAATGGCCGAAACCCCATTTTTTCCCCACCATTTGAGACACCTAAAAAGTTTAATATTAAAAGCGATCAAAAGCTAATATAGTCTCCAAAATGGAAATCTAAATGTTTCAACGTTCATCGAGTATCGCAAAAATGCCACTTTAAACAGCCTACGTACAGAAAAGTATAAAAAGTTATGGTCTCAGGAAAAGATATACTTAAATATAATAAAACCTGTCTGAACTTGGACCCTTGATGTGTCCGGACTCAAAGACTAAGGGCGGTTCATCTGGAGCGCACAGTAAAAGCCGTTATTAATTTATAATTATTAAATATAAAAACAGGACCAAAAAGAAAATTGGGGTTTTTTTTGTTGTGTTTTGGTCACCTAGGCGTTTCCGAGTCTTGGTTGAGACAAATAACATCAGTGATTTGTTCGAAACGTAGGTCTGGGGACTTATTATAATGGAACACCATTTGGATTTTAAAGAAACATGAAATAAGGCCTGAATTTGTTTTAACAAATTGTTAACGAGTCGCTGTCTGTAGCATATCTTCATATAAAAGTTGAGGTTATGTCTAGAAACTTGTGAGATATAATTATAAAGTGTGTATATGAGTGCGGAAGGAGGGGCAAGGGTGTGTGATTGACAAAGACTGATGTTCGGCCACCTGCAGAAATCCTCTAGGGTGCCGACCGAAGCTCTCCTGTTGAGCCCAATATGCTTGCTACTTGCATATACCCTCTATGATATATGTCTAACATTGTTCACTGTACTGACCAATGGTAAAAAACATATGGGAGGTATAATGTGATTGTCAAAAGTGGTTCTTTATACAGGGATCTGTCTAGGGTGTAATGCAAAAAAAAACAGTGCTTGCAACAAACACATAAAAATTAAAGGAATGTGAAAAGTAGTGTGCGCCAAATAATGTGATAATAAATAAGGTAATGGTAATGTGACTCTAGAGGGACCAGCTATGCTACGTACAGGTAGCAGTTAAAAAACAGATCATGTACAAGGTAAAAAACACAGCAGTGTTATAGAGGCTGGTCATGAGATGCAGTAGTTGTAATAAGCTACAGGGAATAATACACACAATGATGTCATAGAACTGGTTAGTTATTAGGGGAATGTCAACAAAATGCTTAGAATCAAAATGAGTTCAAAGCATAACAATACTAAATGTACAGCAGAAACAAGTGGGCATCCAGCACTCTGTCCCAAACATGGAGCGGTTGGTGAATAACTTCAATCTTCTCCTTATTTAGATCTAACAATTCATGCAGACGCCGCATAGTTTGACATTGATCAAGCGTTCGGCAGAGGCTGCCTTAGTCATCCAAATTGTGTCTGCGTTCGTTTTGGCCGTGGACAGAGGGCGGCTCGGAGGCACTGCCGTGGTGGAGTTCGGGACGGAATCATTGACACCAGGGCCAAGGGTGAGCCGGGCGTTTTTTCTACACATTTTTCCAATAATTAAATGTAGCTTCATCGTACAGGACAGTATGATTAGAGGGCAAGGGGAATCAAGGGATCCCATAGGAGTGAGATACTGTAGGCCAAGTTCTATTTTCCTGATTCACCCATGCGTTTGTTATTGAGAGGAGGGGGAAGTTGGAATATTGGGAAATTGCTATTTAACACTTATTTATATCTCTGATCTTAAAGAAAATGTCCGGCACAGCTTGTCGCCAAAACCTAGGTTTCCAGTGATGGTTGGGAACATAATGATATTGAAATGAGAGAGCGGCTCCTGTGAAGGATAATAACCCCCCCCCCCCCATTAATCTTTTCTAGTAGTCATGTGAATGGAGTCAGCCGGGTGTTTTGAGATGACCCAGGCGGGTTTGAACTACCTTTCATATGTCCAAGTAAATAAACAACCCCTGTGCATGCTCTCTGTGCCACAAAAAAGGGGGGATATTATATGTGCAGGTGGCATATAGTGTTCCGTTGGCATGTTTTGAGAAATACGAGGAAGGGGGGTTGCCGCCTGAATCACCCGCCGAAACCGCTCAGTGGGTTCGTGTTAGTGTGGTGTGTGTGGGGGGGGGGGGCGGGGGGCGGTCAGGGGGGGGGTGGCGGTTCATCCTATAATTAAAGAGTGCTGGCTCTTCAATATCATCGGAGGAGCAATCACTAAAAATGGATTGGGAAGGCTAGATGTGCCTGAAGGTGCCCTTTACAGAACAGGTTATGCTCTTTTTTCCACAAAAAAAACTATGGGGCTGATTATCAAAGTGTCGGAAGTAGAATATTCCAGTGTCCATGGACAAACAAATACAGTTCCCATTGAAAATATTTCATTGAGCAATGGTTAAATAAATGAAGCTTAGCTGAATGGTTGCCATGGGCAAATGAAAATCTTACTTCAGGACACTTGAAAATCTCCCTATATCTCTATTTTTGCTTTTTAAAAGACTGCAGACTACAATCAATTTTTATTGATGACCCAGTCCTTACTTTGTAACATGACCAGATTTGAAGCCTGATATTTATATATATTATTATAACTGTCACTGGCAGACTCAGTGGATAAGGCAACAGCATGGCTGTATGTTAACTGGGGGTTATAGTGGAGACAGCACAAGAAATGGTTATAAACTGGCGTTGTATAGGAAATAATACACAAAATACTGAGAACAAAATATTTATTTCTTTCATCCTAAACCTATAGTATACAGGTAATTTTGTCTAAGAAATTATAGAATGGTCATTTACAAGCAATAAACCTAGATCACAATATTTCAAAAACGTAGTAAACAACATAAGGCGTATAAGTTTATAAACAGCACTCTATTCTTCAGTGTTATAGTCAACATATTGAAACATCTGTATTGAAGGGATCGTCAGGGAAGTATGAGTACGCAGAAGCTCCATGATGAAATTATACTGCACCCAACAAGAAGACCTCGAAATTTCAGATGAGGAATTAAAAACTACTTCATTTACTTTTGCCCATTTAATGATCTTTGCATGGTGTTTGGAAGGTCCAATGTATGATGTATGCCATTAACAGGGAAAAATGCAAAGAAAGCATTGGAATTCTGGTAATGGTAACCCTAACATACAAGGTGAATGGCAGCAATGGAAGCAGAACTTCAATGCATTTGTAAGAGTTCTTCACGTTCCACGCAAGTGAACTAATTGTCCTTTCCCATTCCACCAGGCAAAGTGTCAGATCAAGGCAAGAAAGGACAGACATATGCGCCGCGGTCCATCGAAAGTGTTCAGTGACTCGCCTCTTCCAATAAGACCGCTGTCACAGCAAGCTGTTTTCTCAACAAAGAGGGATCTGTGCAGCTTTTTACGTAAATAAAAAAAGTTGGAGACATGAGCATGTGATAAATTGTGAGTAGAATTTACATAGTAAAAGGAGTTTCATAGCCCATAAATGTAATGATCTATCTATTCTAGGTATATAGGTATACTTAGTGAATCGTGAAGGACCCCTGGCACCCCCATCTATCAGCAGGGCAGTGCAGGTTGCTGGCAACCCGCTATATTAGAGGACAAATTACAGTACTGTTGTTTTTTTTTTAAATCCCCTTTCTTGGAAACCCTTTTATTTGCATCTGCTGTGCCAAAAAAACTATAAGATTAATCTAGTATCAATCATATCTTCCTATCCCTCTTCCTTTTTCTATCATTTATTAAGTTGTATATTGGATTCTAACAGGTAAATGAATGCTAGGACAGGTTCCATTGGTGGCAGGGCGTGGTAGGGTATAGACTTCACCTCAAGTGTAACTTAAGAACTCAGAACAAGAAACATTTCACACAAAAACTAGAGAGAGCAGAATGATAGGGACCAGCTCAAGTTGCAATGAAAACCAGAATAAATAGACACGGGTTTTTATTTGTTGACAAAAAATGAAGACAACTTATACTCCATTAGGCTATGAGACGTGAACCAAAGAAATATGTAATTTTAAAGAATAGTATATTTATGGATGCTCCGTTGAGTCCTAAATCACCTCGATGCCAGGGAAAATATTTACATTCCTAATGTATATGTTAGGCCATGCTGAAATTTGCTACCTGCGGGTCCATGAGCAGTATTTTTTCCTGTTCTGTCCCCGGCTATGTTTTAGTTGCTTTAGAAAAAAATGGAGCCGAGCACATGTATAAGCGATCCGAATGCCAGTTTTCGTACACATTTGCAATCTTTCACATGCAACTGCTTTACACATGTATTAAAAAGCTGTCCGCGCCAAATATGCAGGGCCGGATTAAAACTGGTGGAGGCCCCCATGATTGTAGCGTTGCAACATGTCCTCTGTCACTATTCACTAGCCCCGCAGATAACGTTACATACAGCTGCCTCGACTCCGTAACACAGCCACATTCAGCCGACCTCAATCCAGAACAAGCTACAATTACAGCCGGCTCATCCACAGTAACACAGCCACATACAGCCGCCTCGCCCCAGTTACACAATTACATTACAGCTCCTTGCCCAGTAAACACAGCTAACCATACAGCCACCTCTCCCCCAGTAACACATCTACATACAACGCCTCATCCCCAGTAACACATTACTACAGCCCGCCTCATCCACAAGCAAACACCAGCTCACATATAATGCCTCACCGCAGTAAGTAAACACAGCTAATACAGCCGCCCCCCACTCACAGTAAACACTCTACATACAAGCCGGCCTAATCCACCGAAACACAGCTACATACGCCTCTCGCCCCCCAGACACAGTACCTACAAACGACTCATCCCCAGTAACACAGCTACAATAATGCCTCACCGCCAGTCACCAGCTACATACAGCGCCTCACTCCCAGGAACACAGTACATACAGGCGCGCACCGCCAGTAACCACAGCTAATACAGCCGCTCGCCCCAGTAACAACAGATACGTACAGCGACTCGCCCCCCCAGTTAACACGTACATACAGCCGCCTTCGCCCCCCAGTAACACAGTACATACAGCCGCCTCGCCCCCAGTAACAAGCTGAAATACAGTTGCCGCGCCCCAGTAACACGCTACATACAGCCGCTCACCCCCAGTAAACACAGCTACCATACAGCTACATTATGCCAGTAAACACCAGTACATGACCGCACCTCACCCCAGAAGTAACCCCAACAGCTACTTACAACGCCTCACCCCAGTAACACAACTACATTACAGCAGCCTCGTCCAGGTAAACACCGCTAGATACAGCGACCTTCCCTAGTAACACAGCAGTAATCAGCCGCCCTCTCGCCCTCAGTAAAACGCCTACATATAGCGGCCTCATCACCAGTTAATACATGTAGTTAATCTAAACCTTCACCACTGACCAGATAGGTAAGTCCCAACCTAAGTCTCCAACTCACTCCGACCTCAGCCCGCACAGCAACACACACAAACACACACATCCTAGATAGAGCATATACATACACACCATATAAACAGCAGATACAAAAAACAAAACAACATCATATATATACATATATTTAAAGGGCCTATATATGTGCATATAAAATTTAAGATGTATAAATACAGTATATGAATCTATGAATATATCACAGCATAGAAATTACACAGTAGATGCATAATCACAGGATAATATGAACACAGTTATAAACATCTATGACAGATATACATATGTAAACAGTGATTGCATATTACACAGTAGATGAATATATATACACAGTATATCAATTAGGCTATCAAACGGCCGTATGGGGATGTATATGCGGCCGCTTGTAAGGCCGGTGGATGGGGGAGGAGTGTTTTTTTGGGCGGTACATTTGCGGGAGGGGGGAGGGGGGGAGTGAGGAGAGGGGGGGGCTATTTTAGGGTGGGGGGAGGAAGGGTTTGATTGATAGGGAAGGGCCCGGAGGAGGGTGTTGAGAGGGGTGGGGGGTGGGGGGGGGGGGTGCGACGGAATTGCAGGGATACCGTCCTCTGGTGGTGGCGGGAACAGGAGGGGAGCCGGGGGGTGCATCTGGTGGGGGCCCCTGCGGGGGGCAAGATGGTGGGGCCAGGGGGAACCAATATGTGTCGCCTACGACCCTTTTGTCTATTTAGTGCCACAATTATTCACATGAAACAGATGCCACATTGCCGCTACATTTTAAACTGCAAAGTCCGACTAGATGTGGGCGCACGCTCCATTTTTAAAGGTGCACCAAAAAAAAGGTGCCTCTGTCGGACAGTGCAGGGAGGCACAGGACTCATGAAGAACGTGCACCACAAATCCGGAATGGCATGATTTGTGTGGGCAACAGTTAATGTATGGGTTAATGCAGTTTTTTTCCTTTAGGCCTACATCTACTACTGCGATGTTTTTAAAAAGCACAACAGATGCAACACACAAAACATATGTTTTTGTTCCAGTTTAAAGGACTCCACCACTACAACTCCATGCTGCGTTTCAGATCAGGGGGGCGTAATCAGTGACTTGCCAAAGGAAAATGAGCATGTGGACATTGGCCGAGAACATGCGCACCATGACTGGGGAGAGCAGTCCATTGTTCAAGACTTCTTCATGCCCCAAAGGCAGAAACTAAGTCAAATGAAATTGCTCTTTCTCTGTTTCACCCAGACTGCCAGGGCCATGGGAGTGTATGCGTATTATAGTCCTAATGCTTCCCCTTTGCCTGATTTCATCTGGCGTTCAGGACCTTTGGGGGGCCGTCAAAGGCATAAAAATGGGCTCTGGTGTAATGGTATAGAGAGCAGAACAGAGTATGACGATAGATTTCATGTGTGGAGGTCCTTCTCGGCATTAAAATTGGTGGTGGTTTGGGCGGCCAGGGCCCACTTAGAAGCCTTGCCCGGGTACGGCCAAAACCACCCTATATATCATACTGTGTTCACACTCCAGCAGCAGGCGGAACAGTTATGAATACCCACTATGTAATTCTGAGTAGAGTAGGACCCTCAGTAATTAATGAATAAATGTTCAAAGCGCTTAATTGATTAAACAGTAATCTGTCTGCATCAGTTTTGCTGCTAGTTCATATATGGAACACAGTACACTGGTTCCATCTGGGTCCATCCCCTGGACAGCTTAGAGATGAAACCTACACTAAAATGTGCGTTGGTTTTAAACTCCACAATGTAACCAGTTGTGGGAAAGTAGGAACCCAAGTAACACTTGTTTTTTAAATTTTATTTATATTAAAGGCTGATAAACAATCAGACTATTTTTTCCATAGGAA
This sequence comes from Engystomops pustulosus, assembly GCA_019512145.1. Lineage (NCBI taxonomy): Eukaryota > Metazoa > Chordata > Amphibia > Anura > Leptodactylidae > Engystomops > Engystomops pustulosus. The sequence goes on from CM033641.1 coordinate 195,497,148, forward strand.
TGAATATTGGCATAATATTTCACTAGAACCCACTGGTTGTGTGGAAGTTCTGTAGTAAATTGGAAGTAAGCAGAGTATGGTAAGAAACCAATGCGCAATCACAATAACAAGAGGATAATATGATATTATTTCTGCGCTAATCCTCTAGAAAGATGTCCAGGGCGATTATCCAAAGGATTGATCTGATAAGTATGTTAATTTCTTTCATAGACCACACTCTAGATCATGTATTGATCTAAGCCAGACATCCCAGGTGTGAAATAGGACCCGTCTTGGGATTATAACCATTTCACTAGGTGGACACCATATTAGTGAGTTGGGTCGCTTTGGTACTGTGTGTACTAACAATCAGGTCCCACACAGGTTTACATAGACTCCATTCTGTAATACCTAGTTCAAAGTAGAATAAGACACAAAAGACTGCAGCTCATATGGTAAATAGTGATTATCTTGTATGATTTTAATAGGCAGCTTCCTTTCTATTATATGAGTATTTTATATCAGTTATAGGAATACTATGTTCTAAAAGTAATCACTTTTATTCTAACACCAATCCCTGAGAAACAATCTCAAACAATATGCTTATTTTAAAACTAGTGAGACTCAACTTAAAATATGAGGTTGAGGTATTCTATATGGTGTTCTCCAGCAGTAATTTATCTCTACATAGACATTCCTATTCATAAGGGTACCACAATCCCAGTAGTAAAAAACTATACATTACATTAGTACTATACTGGAGTATTCATACCGAGGTTCCCAGCTTATTACTATCTTGGACTAATGGCAATCTTTATTAGAAGTATAGTTTCTACAAGCGGATAAAAACATAGAAATGATCGACACGTTTTGGCGTTGGCTTAGAATCAAGATCAGATCAAGATTTAGGCCCCTATGCGCGACAAGTGAAGTGATTTCTAAGATCACACTTACATGTAGCTGCCTGAATGCCGGTCCAAAAGCTTGAGACGGAAATGAACAACATAGGCTACATTTACTAATAGCTTTTGGACAGTTTTCTGTCTCTAACTTGGCAATAGAAAGCCAGGCAAACTGCTTGTGCAGGTATTAAAAAGGGTCCCGGATGTACTATACCCAAAAACAACACAAATTTCTCTCATAAATGGGTGTTCTGAAGCGCGTCAGAAGTGCGGCCGCCCACATTTATACTGGCCGACAGATTGTGTTGCGACGCTTATGTAAAAGGTGCACAAAAAGATAGCAGTGCCCGTTTTGATAATGTGGGCCATACTGAGTTCAGTTCGGGTCCTATAAATATTCGGGTGGCCTGCAGGGAAGCTTAGCTTGCTCAAATCACACTGCCTCATGGGCAATAGTGGCGGTTGTGTTATGTTTTAATCTGATGTGTATATCCATGCAGATACTCTGTATAAGAAGGAGGATGAAAGTACTGGATTTTTCTAGTCTATGGTGTTTGCGTGAATTTACGTTGACACACCACCCTATGGCAGAAAGGCGAACGTAAGTTGAAAGTAGTTGTTTTTTGCTGAAAGTCTCTTAAGATCTTGGATATTAATTACTAGGTTTATGTATTATTATTACTGAGTACTAACAGTTAGAGTAGGAGATTACTATTTTCCGGGACATTAGGCGCACCGGAATATAAGGCGCAACGTCGATGCGCCTTAATATGTAAGAATTCCACTATAAGGAGCCATCGGAATAAGGGGGGGACGCAGGTGGGGGCGTTCCTCACTCTCTTTTCCCTTCGCCACGATGTTCTTTTTTGCTACCTTCCATCGTCTCCCATCTCGCCGTATCTCCTCCCTCCTATTTTTTATATGTATCTATCCTTTCACCTTCCCCTTTCCACTTCCTCATCACTCTTCCTCTCTTAGAGCATCTACCTCCCCGTATCCCTCTCTTCTCTCTCTTCCCCCCTCCTTCCCCCTCATAGTACCTCCCCAATTCACTCCCCTTCCCTCCTTTTCCTTTCTCCCCTGATTTTTTATTTCTCCTGCACCTATTACCTCCCCACCCGACTCTTTCCGCCCTCCGTTCCCCTTTTTTACCTCTATTACCTCCTACGCCAATCCCCATCGCCTTCTCACTCCCTCCCTTTCTCCTACCTCCCCACCCTCTTACTTGCACTCCCCACTCCCACTTCACTCACCCAATATACCCTCTCATCTTATACATTCTTCCTCCCCACACCTATCTACCCTCTCCCTCCCCACTTTTTCCTCCCTACTTTCCTCCCCAAACGTGGGGAGGTCCTGGGGCGGAGCGGAAGACCCGACGGGACGCAACGCCGAGAAGAAGAGACGCGGGAACGCGGGGGACGGTGAGCGGGAAAGGTGAGGGGGAGGAGGTAAAGAATAGAATACTACATAGATCCCCGCTACGGAGACCAGCAGATCTCCAGCGGGAAACTGCAGGCCACGCAGCAGAAGTTGATTCGTGCCGCGTGGGGTCTGCAGTTCCCGCTGGAGATCTGCTGTCTCAGGTCGCGGGGACCTATGTAAGTAGGGTTACGCTGCCCTCAATATAGGGCGCACGACTATAAGGCGCACTTGGATTTCCAAGGAAAGTCAAAGGCTTTTAGTGCGCCTTATAGTCCGGAAAAATACGGGGGTTACTATGAGTCGCACTAGTAACGGAGGACAGCTTATTACTTACTTTAGTACATATTAGAAATACTTTACTTCAGTACCAGAGTACATGATTACTATATGAGTATATAATAGATTACAGTTATTACTTATTCTGCGTACTAATATTAGGAGAGTACAGTGATTAATATTACTTTATTTAGTAGTAGAGTAAGCTCAGTACTTTAATTCAGATGTACATAGGAGTACTATTCTTGAGTACTAATACTAGAGTACGTATCATAATATTCTTGAGTACTAGTACTAGAGTTACTGCTATTACTAAAATGGGAATACTATATAGAGCACAGGTTATTGCCCATATTTGAGTATAGTACTAGAATACAGATTCTTACTATACTTGAGTGATATGGTATAACATATTATGTGTACGGTACTAATGTATTACTATTCTGACTTATATAGAAGTAAAGTTTAAAAGTGTAGTGAGGATAAGTACTAGAATGTGTTCTTACTATACTGATTACTAATACTATTGTGCAGCTGTTTTTTCTATAGTTGAGATAGTGGCTGGTACTAAAGTAGTGCATTACTATACTTGATGTATAGCTTTACAGAAAAGATTCAGTTGACCTGTCACTTATTACATCATATGTAATCTCATTATTTAACATTCGGGTTTAGAATTACGTAGGCAGTATCTTTAGGATCCTTTTCTGGATACCATGGTTTTTAAAGGAAATCTACCATTGTTTTTTTTTGTTTTTTTTTTTAGCATTGATGATCCTTAAAACATACCTTGAGAATGCTTGTCGCTACACTCATGGCAGAAAACATATCTGGTTTAGTTCCTGAATTGAGTGGTTTTGCTTTCGATTGATGTGGGTGGATTTGGCGTTCTCCGCTTACCTAATTATGCAATACTCTAGAGATGATTTTGTAACATGTGTTTCCCTGACAGGGAAGAGTATCCCTTGCTTCTATATATGAGTTCTGCAGTCAGGGTGATTAGTCCTGTCTGCGGGACAGTTTAGGAAGCTCAGTGTCAACGTGTTTAAAAGATATTTTATGATCAGCGCGCTGCAAGCATTCTTCATTCTTCAAGGTATGTTTGGTTTCCACAAAAGGGTAGATTCATTTAAGGTCCTCAGCCACTTAGGACATCTTATCCAAATTGTATTCCAGATATAAATAAACCAAATTGAGGTTATAAGAATCTTATATACAACACTATATATTAATATGCTCAGCTACTTCTGCTCTATACTTGCTGTTGCAGATCGACTTGCAAGGCCCATGGTGCCAGTCTAAAGGTGTACTTTTAGGAACAATTGTTGTATTCAATGGACATCACATTAAGTTAAGTTTAAAGGACCGAGTTTTTCAGTGCTGAAAAGAGTCAAGCATAAGCATTAAGTATAATATTGTATGTTTTCATAATATTTCCCAAATCTCACTCAACCCACACACTCCATTAACATATATTATCACCAATAAAAGTAATAAAAATATGAGTGAAAACAATCTTTTCCAGCAGCTTAATAGTTATTTGTAGCAGAATGCTGCATATGTTAACAAATGAAGTCCTTGGTGGACTGGGGATTGGTACACTAATTTTGACTAATGATTTTTCTGGCTCTCTTTTATTTGTTATTCAACTTGCTTCATTGCCGGAAAATAAGGAAGGAACTTGATGCCAACACCATGTTAGATCCTGGAACACAGTAGAAAGAGGGCCAGGACAATGGAACAGAGGGTGTGGTTAACATTCTCTGTGGCCTCTTGCTGTGTATATCTCTCGTCTCCAACCTTTCACAATAGGGACAAGTAATGACCAAAGCGAACATACAGGAAGAGCAACATCGAAAAATAAGTGGGGCAGACCAGCTAAGCGCGCATCAATAGTTTTTTCTAACTAACAGCATGTTGGATGTGAAAAAGCTAGGGTCAGGATAAAAATGCTGTTGGTGCGCACAGCACTTATGAAGGCTCTATTTGTTTATAGGTCACTGATCAGAGCCCTGTTAGCTTGTTTGGATTAACTGCGCAACAACTGTGTTCCCTCCAATTGGAAGGGATCCACAATAAAGCATACTGGTCTGAATGTATCTTTCATATTGATGGGATCGTTCCATCACAGATGAAACTAAAGAGGATGACGTATTGGAAGTTGATTATCTCATGAGATTATCTCTTTGGCAAAGGGTTTGCTACGTTACACATACCAAGTTTTATTGCAATTATGTCACAGATGCAACAGCTAGGATTAATTGCAATTAAAGTAGTGGTATCTGTGATTTTCAGTGCCACAACAGGTAAAATTGCTATGTTGAAAAGTTAGATGCCACATTTCAAAAGTTGCAAGTTAGCTTAAACTCTACAATATGCTTTGACTAATAAGTGCGGTCCAAATGGAACACATCACTATATCATTATACTGTATTTTTTGGACTTAAGGAGCACAAAAATCCTTTTGATTTTCTTCAGAAATCAACAAGGTGGCGCCTTATAATGAACCTGTACTTAAAAGAACAAAACAGCTGCCTTGAACTGTGCACAGGTATGCCACCTTCTGGTATTTATCCCTTATAATCTAAGGTGGGCGTTATCGGTGGACCTTTATATGAAACCTAGAAGTTTGTAACAGGCCATTATTGGTGGTGCGCCTTAAGTCAGAAAAAAATGGTAGTTCATACCAAAGTTCGGGTTCAAGTGTTCGCAACCTGCCCCAAACTTTGATACCTGGCCTGGGTTTTGACTCAAAAACTTCCCGTAAACAGCCGCCAAATGGTTATGCGCTGGCATTTAAATGACTAAACCCGCACATGATATAGCGGTGGGGAGGGCACTGCCTTTGGGGAAAAGATCATTGCTTCACCATTATGTAATAGGGAGCAAAAAATCTCTTCAAAATGGCGGCACCAAGGATGGCCGGCATGTTAGGGCCAACACGTGGCCAGGTGTAATTTTGATGCCATGACGAGTTTGACAGCAGCGTTTAAACATGAAATACGCAAACCAGCTGCTGGCACCGTCAAAGGTGTCACTAATGGGGGGTAGTAATCAAACCAAGTGAGGGTTGGTTTTAACAAGACCAAATTTGATGGATCCGCCCATCATTAGTCCATTATATTTTGGAAGCCCAAGAACAGCCAGTCACTAATGCATGGTATGTATTAGATGTGAGGCATATACAAAACAGGCTTCACAGACACAGTCTGTGTTGTGAAGTAACTCTTATATTTGGAATAGGAGCTGCTTTTCAGTCTAGAGGACAGTTGATGGTCAGTTTTAACCTTCATTTATCACAGTGTTAGCTGCTGTGAGAAATCTGTGTAGATTAAAGATAGTCAAGTCTCGATGCTAGGAATCTTCTAGTGTATATATCAATGTGTGAAATGAATACTAAGTAGACATCAAAGGCATCGTGTCATTGTCCAGTTCTATTGTGCTCTGTTTCAGATGTTTGGTTACGCACTTGTCTTCTGTGTGAAGGTAGAACTGATGTAGTCCTCTTCAGAAAACACATTGCGAAAGGTTATTTCTTGATCTTTAGTTTCCATGCTTTAGGGTATTGATATGTCTGTGAATAACGAAGTATGATTGAGATCCTGCAACCAAACTATTTAGATATTGTATGTTTGCTGTGGATTAATCCCCAGCATGAGGCTTACTGTGTATCACAAAGGTGATCCAGCTGACCATAACAAATAATTATGCGCATTCACATCCACCCCCAGTTAGTATATAGATATTTTTCCAATGTTTTTATGGCTTTTAAATGATGGGTGAGCCAGGGGGCGGGTTTGAGGATGTAGGATGTGTGAGTGGTGGATCAGGGAGATGGCTGGGTGGATTCAAAAGCACTCATTATGTCTATTGTTAATGTACTCCATACGGGCAAAATAACCATGTTACCCAACTATAGTTATTCTTGTTTCCTCTGTTGTAGGGATTGACCACCTAGAAACGCACCTTACAATATTTGGCGACGTATACTCGACTAACTGGGTCGACCACTACATCCAGCCTTCCCCCCAACACTATAGAGTTTTGTTTTTTATGACAACATTCCTCACGAAGAACAGTTCTTTCTTCCTGGTGACACTGACAGGACAGCTATTCTGGTGGTAAGGCCTTGACCAATTAATCCAGTGAGACATTGTAACCTCACTTGATGATCCATATTACCAGTTATGTGCCCTGTGTTTCTTCCAGGCGGCGGCTCGGTCGGACGCCCCCTTGTTCTCCGGCCTACCACTCAGTTCTCGAGGGCTCACCTTACAGTCTCCTCCGATAATATGTGCCGCTGAGCATTCCTGTGTACTGCCGCGCTGACTGGGCACACCCAATGTCCCTATCCCATCGTGACCCTTTCGTACTCCCAGCCATTACTTCACCGAACACTCTTGTTATATGTCTTCTTTTTCCATTCACCATTATATACTACAGTATCTCAGCCCTGCTGAGCACTGGACCACTATGATATACTGCATAAATATTACTATCTAGATTTTTTATCCAATTCCTTGAAAATAAACTGCTCATGCTTTGGTTTGCCTTCCCTGACTTGCTATTCTGCACATAGCCACTAGATGCCGACAGAGTAATAGTTATGTGCGCTTCTACCTGCTCAGGCATTATAAATCGAGAGGCGAGATCATGTGTCTGTTCTAGTGACAAGCAATCCATCCCCGATATGAAGCGGAGTGGCAGTGGATAGGGTGTATGTGACACTTTCTCCTCGGTAGTATGTGGGCTCTCTGCAGGGCACCAAGAGCGGCAATCTGCTTGCTAAGGGTTCCCCGACCAACCAGAGCTGCCGCTAACTGTGTGACACACTGTACAGCGATACAGGTGAGTCCTCCTCAGTGCGAGGTGAAGTATTACATAAAACATGCAGGCAGCACAGGGAGCCATGCAGGACACAGGGCGGTACCGCACACCACAGAGCTCATAGGCATGACCGGCTAGTGCGTCATACAGTCACATGACATATACAGATGAGTGTTGAGTATGGAGAGCAGGAGGTGTACAGCACAGATCTTATATACAGGCTCCACTGACTGATGTGTATATAGAGGTTCTCATCTATACATGGATGAAGCCGGAAATGATTACAGCACAGATCTTATATACAGGCTCACTGACGATGTGTATATAGAGTCCTCATCTATACAGGGAGAGCGGGATGTATACAGCACAGATCTTATATACAGGTTCCACTGACTGAGCTTGTGTATTATAGAGGTCCTCAATCCATACATGGAGAGCGGGATGATATACAGCACAGATCTTATATACAGGCTCCACTGACTGATGTGTATATAGAGGTCCTCATCTATACATGGAGAGCGGGATGATATACAGCACAGATCTTATATACAGGCTCCACTGACTGATGTGTTTATAGAGGTCCTCATCTATACATGGAGAGCGGGATGATATACAGACAGATCTTATTACAGGCTCCACTGACCTGATTGTGTTTATAGAGGTCCTCATCTACATGGAGAGCAGAGGTGTACAGCACAGATCTTATATACAGGCTCCACTGACTGATGTGTATATAGAAGTCCTCATCTATACATGAAGAGTGGGATGATATACAGCACAGATCTTATATACAGGCTCCACTGACTGATGTGTATATAGAGGTCCTCATCTATACATGCGGAGCGGAGGATATACAGCCAGATCTAATACAGGCCTCAATGATAGATGTGTGTATAGGGTCCTCATCATACTGCGAGAGCGGATGTATACTGCACAGATATTATATACGGCCCACGATGATGGGTAATAGAGGCCTCATCCCATACTGGGAGTGGGAGCTAGACAGCACAGATCTTAATACAGGCCATCTGATGTGTTATAGAGGTCCTCAATCTATACCTGGAGAGCGGGATGATATACAGCTACCAGATCTATATACAGGCTCCCACTGATGATGTGGGATATAGAGGTACCTCATCTCTACATGGGACGGCGACGAGCGCTGATTGATACAGCACAGATTCTAATACAGGCCCGACTGACTGATGTGTATATAGAATTCATCTATACATGGAGGAGAGGGATGAATACAGCACAGATCTTATAGTACAGTTCCACTGATGATGTGTATATAGGGTCCTCATCTATACATGGAGAGCAGGAGGTATGTACAGCACAGTCTTATATACAGGCTCCACTGAGATTGATATGTATATATCGAAGTCTCACTATGATGCAGACGCAGGAGGACTATACAGCACAGATGCTATATACAGGCTCCACAATGATAGATGTGTGTATAGAGGTCTTCATATATAATGGGGAGAGCAGGGAGGACATGCAGCACAGGATCTTATATACAGGCTCCACTGTACTGATGTGTGTACTAGAGGTCCCATCTTATACATGGAGAGCGGGATGATAACAGACACACATTTATATACAGGTCCATGAATGATGTGTATATAGAGGTCCTTATCTATACATGCGAGCAGGAGGATGTACAGCAAGATCTCTATACAGGCTCCAATGATAGATGTGTGTTAGAGGTCTCATCTATACATGGAGGAGCGGGATGATTAGACAGCACAGATCTTATATACAGGCTCCAATGATAGATGTGTGTATAGAGGTCCTCATCTATACATGGAGAGCGGGATGATATACAGCACAGATCTTATATACAGGCTCCACTGACTGATGTGTGTATAGAGGTCCTCATCTATACATGGAGAGCAGGGGAGGGGTTTTGTACGGCACAGATCTTATATTACAGGCTCCACTGACTGATGGGATAGTAGAAGTCCTCATTAACATGGAGAGCGGGATGATATACAGCACAGATCTTATATACAGGCTCCACTGACTGATGTGTGTATAGAGGTCCTCATCTATACATGGAGAGCAGGAGGTGTACAGCACAGATCTTATATACAGGCTCCACTGACTGATGTGTATATAGAAGTCCTCATCTATACATGGAGAGCGGGATGATATACAGCACAGATCTTATATACAGGTCCAGGACTGATGTTGGTGTATAGGGTCTCATCTATACATGGCAGAGCTGGAGGATGTATACAGACAGACTCTTATATACAGTGCTCCACTGACGGTGTGTAATAGAGGATCCTCAATCATACATGGGAGTGGGATGATATACAGCGCACCCGATCTTATATACAGGCTCAACTGATGAGTGTTATAGAGGTCCTCATCTATACATAGAGGGGAGATATTACACGCACTCAGCATCTATATACAGGCTCCCACTGATGATTGGTGTATAGAGGTCCTCATCTCTACATGGAGGGCGGGATGATATACAGCACAGATCTATATACAGGCCCACTGACTGATGTGTATATAGAATGTCTCATCCAACATGAGGAGCAGGGGATGCTATACAGCACAGATCTTATATACAGTGCCACTGACTGATGTGTATATATAGGGTCCTCATCTATACATGGAGAGCAGGAGGATGTACAGCACAGTCTTATAACAGGCTCCACTGAACGATGTGTTATATAGAGTCCTCATCTATTACTGCAGAGCGGGAGGATGATATACAGCAGATCTATATTACAGGCTCCAATGATAGATGTGTGTATAGAAGTCCTCATCATACTGGCGAGAGCAGGGAGGATATGCACAGCACATGCTTCTCTACAGGTTTCCCACTGTATGATTTGTGTATATAGAGGTCCTCCTATACATGGCGCGCAGGAGGTGTACAGCACAGTCTCTTATACAGGCTCCTCGATGTGTGTTATGAGTCCTCTTATACCTGCGCAGGCGGATATAACAGCACAGATCTTATATACAGGCTCAATGATAGTGTGTGTATAGAGGTCCTCATCTATACATGGAGGAGCGGGAGGGTATAGCCGCCCCGATCTTATATCTACAGGCTCCAGCGACTGTGTGTGTATAGAGGTCCTTCATCTATAATGAGAGCGGGATGACTCACAGCACAGATCTTAGATTACAGGCTCCACTGACTGATGTGTATATAGGGTCCTCATCTTACATGAGCAGGGTGATATACAGCACAGATCTTATATACAGGCTCCACTGACTAGATGGTGTGATATAGAGGTCCTCATCTTACATGGAGCGCGGGTGATATACAGCACAGATCTATATAACAGGCCTCCTGAATGATGGTGTATAGAGGTCCTCATCTATACCATGGAGGAGAGGAGATATCCGCACAGATCTTATATACAGGCTCCATGACTGATGTGTGTTATAGGGTCTCATCTTACATGGAGAGGCAGGAGTTACCGCACAGATCTTATATACAGGCTCCCACGAATGATGTGTATATAGCAGTCTCATCTTACATGGAGAGCGGGATGGATACACAGCACAGATCTTATATACAGGTCCCAATGGACTTGAGTGTATATAGAGGTCCTATCTATACATGAGGAGCAGGAGGTGTACAGCACAGATCTTATACTTACGTCCACTGACGGATGTGTATATAGAGGTCCTCATTATACATGGAGAGCAGGAGGATATACAGCACAGATTCTTATATACTAGGCTCCACTGACTGATGTGTATTATAGAGGGTCCTCATCTATCACAATGGAGAGGGATTGATAGACAGCACAGATCTTATGATACAGGTCCATGGACTGATTGTGTATATAGAGGTCCTCATCTATACATGGAGAGAGGGGATATGCTCGGGCATGATTGGGATGACTAACTGGCACAGATCTTATATACAGGCTCCACTGACTGATGTGTGTATAGAGGTCCTCATCTATACATGGAGAGCGGGATGATATACAGCACAGATCTTATATACAGGCTCCACTGACTGATGTGGAGCGGGATGATATACAGCACAGATCTTATATACAGGCTCCACTGACTGATGTGTATATAGAAGTCCTCATCTATACATGCAGCACAGATCTTATATACAGGCTCCACTGACTGATGTGTATATAGAGGTCCTCATCTATACATGGAGAGCGGGATGATATACAGCACAGATCTTCACAGATCTTATATACAGGCTCCACTGACTGATGTGTATATAGAGGTCCTCATCTATACATGGAGAGCGGGATGATATACAGCACAGATCTTATATACAGGCTCCACTGACTGATGTGGTATGGACCAAAGGCGCCGGTGAGCACTGGACCCCATTATATACTACAGGATCTCAGACTGCTGAGGAGCATGGGACACATTATACTCCCGTATCTCAGCCTGCTTGAGCATGGACCACCAATATATACTACGCACCCAAGCCCAACATCCCTCTAGGGGGGGCACGGCTGAGCACTGGACCCCTTAATACTACAGTAATCTCTCCCGGGCTGAGCACTGGACCACCAATATATACTACAGTATCTCAGCCTGCGAGAACGGGACCACCATTATATACTCCAGTTATCTCATCCCTGCTGAGCACTGGACCACCAATATCTACTAACCGATTCAGCCCGATGAGCACTGGACCACCATTATATACTTACAGTACTCACCTGCTGAGCACTGGACCATCCCAATCTATACTCCAGTATCTCAGCCAGCTTGAGCAATGGACCACCATATCTATACTACATATCTCAGCGCCTCGCTGAGCACTGGACCCTATGATATACTGCATGAAATATACTGCTAGATTTTCTATCCAATTCCGTGAACAAATAAACGGCTCATGCTTTGGTTTGCCTTCCCTGCTGCTTTCGCACATAGCCATAGATGCCGACCAGCAGTAATAGTTATGGCGCTTATACCTGCTACTCGTATAACGAGAGGCGAGATCTGGTCTCGTTTCTATGACAGGCATCCATCCACATTGAGCGGAGTGGCCGTGGATAGGGGAGTGACACTTTTCCTCGGTAGTTGTGGGCTTCTCGCAGGGCCACCAAGAGCGGCAATCTGTTGCTAAGGGTTCCCCGACCACCAGAGCTGCCGCTAACTGTGTGACACACACGTACAGCGATAACGGGATCCTCTCAGTGCGAGGTGAAGATTACATAAACATGCAGGCAGCACAGGGAGCCATGCAGGACACGGGGCCGGTACCGCACACCACAGAGACTCTAGCTGACCGGCTAGTGCGTCATACAGTCACATGACATATAGATGATGTGAGTATGAGAAAGAGGTTACAGCACAGATCGTAACAGGCTCCACTGACGATGTGTATATAGAGGCTCTCTATCAGAGAGCGGATGAATAAGCACAGATCTTATATACAGGCTCCACTGACTGATGTGTATATAGAGGTCCTCATCTATACATGGGAGAGCGGGATGATATACAGCACAGATCTTATATACAGGTTCCACTGACTGATGTGTATATAGAGGTCCTCATCCATACATGGAGAGCGGGATGATATACAGCACAGATCTTATATACAGGCTCCACTGACTGATGTGTTTATAGAGGTCCTCATCTATACATGGAGAGCGGGATGATATACAGCACAGATCTTATATACAGGCTCCACTGACTGATGTGTTTGAGAGGTCCTCATCTATACCATGGAGAGCGGGATGATATACAGCACAGATTTATATACAGGCCCCATGACTGATGGGTTTTTTATAGAGGTCCTCATCTATACATGGAGAGCTAGGAGGTGTACAGCACAGATCTTATATCAGGCTCACTGACGGATGTGGTATTAGAAGTCCTCATCATACATTGAGAGGTGGGATGAATACAGCAGATCTTATATACAGGCGCTCCACTGACTGATGTGTATATAGAGGTCCTCATCTATACATGCAGAGGGAGATATACAGCACAGATCTTACTATACGCTCAATGATAGATGGTGTATGAGGTCCTCATCTATAAATGGAGCGGGGATGATATACTGCACAGATCTTAATACAGGCTCTCCACTGACTGATGTGTATAGAGGGTCCTCACCCATACATGGAGGAGAGCGGGATGATATACAGCACAGATCTTATATACAGGCTCCACTGACTGATGTTGTTTATAGAGGTCCTCATCTATACATGGAGAGGCGGGATGCTATAGAAGCACAGATCTTCTATACAGGCTCCCTGACTGAGTGTATATCCGAAAGGTCCATCTATACCCCATGGAGGAGGGGACGGGACGATATACAGCACAGATTTAATACAGGCCCACTGACTGATGTGTATATAGAAGTCTCATCTACACATCGAGGAGCGGAGAGGATGCATACAGCACAGATCTTATATACCGGTTCCACTGATGATGTGTATATAGAGGTCCTCATCTATACATGGAGAGCAGGAGGTGTACAGCACAGCTCTTATATACAGGCTCCACTGATGATGTATATAGAAGTCCTCATTATACATGCAGGCAGGAGGATATACAGCCACAGATCTATATACAGGCTCACAATGATAGATTGTGTGTATAGAGGTCCTCAATCTATACAATGGGAGAGCAGGGAGGACATGCAGCACAGATCTTATATACAGGCTCCACTGACTGATGTGTGTATAGAGGTCCTCATCTATACATGGAGAGCGGGATGATATACAGCACAGATCTTATATACAGGCTCCACTGACTGATGTGTATATAGAGGTCCTCATCTATACATGCAGAGCAGGAGGATATACAGCACAGATCTTATATACAGGCTCCAATGATAGATGTGTGTATAGAGGTCCTCATCTATACATGGAGAGCGGGATGATATACAGCACAGATCTTATATACAGGCTCCAATGATAGATGTGGTGTATAGAGGTCCTCATTATAATGGAGCAGCGGGGATGATATACAGCACAGATCTTATATTACAGGCTCCACTGACTGATGTGTGTATGTAGGTCCTCATCATTACATGGAGAGGCAGGGTGTACAGCACAGATCTTATATACAGGCTCCACTGACTGATGTGTGATATAGAAGTCCTCATCTATACATGGAGCGCGGGATGATATACAGCACAGATTTATATAACAGTGCCACTGACTGATGGTATATAGAGGTCCTCATCAGTACATGGAGGAAGGAGGTGTACAGCACAGATATTATAACAGGCTCCATGACGGATGTGTTATAGAGGTCTCATCTATTACATGGAGAGCGGGGATATACGCACAGATCGTATATCAGCTCCCACGACTGATGTGTTTAGAGGTCTCATTTACATGGAGAGCGGGATGAATACAGACACAGATCTTATATACAGGCTCCACTGGGACTGATTGTGTATATAGAGGGTCCTATCTATACATGGAGAGGCGGATGATATACAAGCACAGATCTTATGATACGGCTCCATGACATGTGTATATAGAGGTCCTCATTATACATGGAGAGCAGGTATGATGATATACCAGCACAGATTTATATACAGGCTCCACTGACTGATGTGTATATAGAGGTCCTCATCCTTAATGGAGGAGGCGGGATGATATACAGCACAGATCTTATATACAGGCTCCACTGACTGATGTGTATATAGAGGTCCTCATCTATACATGGAGTACAGGAGGACATATAGCACAGATCTTATATGGGGTGCACAGTGAAAAGCCGTAAAAAAGAAAGCCCACAAGAAAATGGCACAAATGCGTTTTTTCACCAGTCGCACTGCATTTGGAATTTCTTTCACACTTCTCAGTACACGGCATGGAATATTAAATACCGTCACTACGAAGTGCAATGTGTTAAACAGAAAACAAGCCCATGTAGATTTTTAAATGTGGGGAGTGAAAAATGGCCCGGTCATTAAGGGGTTAAATTGAACCTGCTTTGCAAATTAACCCACCCAAAATAAATACTTAATTAGAAACTGTAACTAAATACCAATGACCTTTTCCCTAAATGGTTCCTTTTTATGTCTGCAATGTTGAAAAAATCCGTTTTAAACTTAAATGCAAATTATCTGAAGTGTCTCACTAATTCCAATAAGGCCCTGCATATTCGGTGGTCACTTGAATTGCCCTGCCTCCTTGTTCCTGATTGACAGTTCTCACTGCTACAGAACATGCTGCTATATGGAACATTGGGAGAGATCATGTCATGTGACCTGTTACATTTGCAATGTCTACCACATGTGTATTCCTGCTGTGATTTCATGTGATCCGATACAAAGGAAGGAATGTCTGATCTCATCTTACAACTGCTAGAGTTACCAGGAAAACAGGACTCTCTACATTTATTCCATAAACTACCATATGTGGGCAGGTTTGGTGTAGTAAATACATGAATTACAACTTCTTTTTCTTTCAGATATGTTCTCCCCTACAATTAAAGTCTGTGCGCAAACACTTCGCAGCAGCTTTAAGCACAACAGCTGGAACCAGGTACAATGACTATTTATCTGTTTTTGGTGGACTCCTTTATGGGGTTTTCCCCTAAATGTTTATCCCTCATCAACCATATAGGGGATAGATATCTGATTGTTGGGGGATTGTCTACTGGGATCCCCAGCATTTGGAAGATTGGGGGAAAACAAGCATGCGTTAGCTGTCGTGTTTATCTGAGTTTCAGCAAATATTAATTATTAGTAATAAGTTAACAGCTGGGATTGTATCCTAAACCCCAAACACACAGAGTAATATGGTCCAACAAATCAACCTTTATTTTAATAGTTCCATTTAAAAAAAGACATATATCACAAACAATACATAAAACAAGTCAAGAATAGAACGCCAAATAACTATATTGCTATCAGACTAAGAATACATACAGGAGTATACCTCCATTTGTAAGTGCGCAGTGCATGTAAACTTATAAATGGGTAATGATTTCTGGGAATAATTATCCTTATCCCAAGGATCAAATTATAACAATAATTTGATCCTTGGGATACTATGATTATCCAGTGTTCCTTTTTTACAATTTTTTTTGATATATCAATAGTGTTCCTAGAAACCATATATAAGTTTACATGCACTGCGCACTTACATACAGGAGTATACCTCCAATTTGTATTTTTAGTCTGATGGCAATATAATTATTTGGAGTTTGCTTTTTTAAGGGAACTATTCAAATAAACATTGTTTTTTTTTTTTTGGACCATATTACATGTTACGTACTAATTGTACGTAACAGTTGTTTTAGTAGCTGGGATTGTATACCCAACACTCCTGTTGTCCAATATGTGTTAGAGACAGTCCTTTGAAGATTTTTATCATATATCTCTAAGAGGAATGAAGCCACACAGAATTAAGAAGCTCTAGAATTGTTATTCCATTGGACATTAAGTGGAATGCTTTCGCGAGACCATTGTGCCTGGATGGTGTTGCCAAAACGGTGGCAAATTGTATTAATAATTTTACAATAAAAGGTCTGTCTTCTATGAAACGCCATAGAGGTGATCTACATGAAGAAATATGTGTCCTGGACCTGATGTAGGGTTCAGATAGTTCTGTACTAAATATATTTCTTTTGATTGATAGTACTTTGGATGAAACCACCTATGAGAGGTTGGCGGTAGATACTTTGTATTCACTCGCCGAGTTCTTTGAGGATCTAGCTGATCAGTCATTTACTCCAAGTGACTATGATGTCTCCTTTGGGGTATGTATCTTACTGTATCATAACACTCTTTAGATTTTTTTTTTTTTAAGATGAAAAAGAACTGCGACTTTAACAAAGGTGACATAAAGTATTCTTAGATAATGAAAATATGGCTCATTCTTCTACTCATATGTAAAGAAGTATGCACAGATAATGTAGAAGCAGACTGATGAACAAAACCTGCAAAGCCAATGATAGATGGAAGAAGGGGGGGGGGGGGGGAGGAGTAAGAATGTAGGTCCATGGGTGTGAGAAAGAGAAGAGTAGGGGGGAGATTGGGGAAAAGATAGCAAAGTTTCCAGGTGTTGTGTTGTGGGTGTTGCCTTATTTCATTCTCCTAAAATGTGTAATGGGGTTTATTCAGGTTCTCCCTAATCTTAGGCCTGTTGCCCACAAGCAAGTTTGTTCTGTGAAACCAGGTAAATGCTGCAGTGTGACAATAAAATAACCCAAAATTGCAATGTAATCCAAGGCAAACAGGTCTGTGTCAGGAAGAAAAATGAGTAACTATGTGTAGTTGGGACATACCTTATGATGGATAAACACTGAAGTTGACCCCCAAGAATGCCCCTTATCTACCACTACACACAGTGACATAATGTTGTGAAATTTGATATATTCAATGTGCTTATCTAATCACTTCTGCTACAAACTGGAAAGCACATAAATTCAATGACTCTGGAGTCTCTACACTCCTTGTCAAGTTCCTCGAGGTGTGTAGCTAACAAAGTGGCGTCACACCCTAGGGAATTCTACTTTACTGGTACCTAAAGAGTTTTTCAAAAGTTATTTGGCATCTAAGAACCAGAGCATCTAAACCTCTCCTCTATAATCCAAATAGTATGACTCTCCTTCCCTTTTTAATGGGCACAGTAGTGATATCAATTATTATGCAAGATAATTTACATTGCTGAATTCCTTATTATATTATCTCCTTTATGTTCCTGGTTGCCCTTGTTATGCACATCATTTACCGCCCCCAGTGTTAATACCAGGAAGCTTTATGAACACACTATAGGTAGAGATATTATATATTGGCCCGATCTGCATATACTTAACATAAACAATGAACCTACCTACTAGAACTGAAACATAGTATCCACATTGAATGTCCAATGGATTTGTGATGCACAGCAGGTCCTACTGCCTTTAGTGCCAGAAATGAAGAGCTGTTCAGGAATGACATCATAAATGTTGTCTATGCTTAGAAGCTCCTGTATCAAGCAGCTCTTGTATCCCAGGGTAGAGGCGGTTGAAGGGTGACTTTGTCTAGTATCGGTGAATCTCAGTGGTGTAACTAGAAGCTGATGGGCCCCAGTCTGTGCCAGGCCCGGACTATAATGTAGGGTTTATAGTAATAGTCTTCTCATATGGGAAAGTGACACCTTAAGAGCCCCCTAAACCTCTTGGGCCCTGGTGCTACCGGAACCTCAGCACCCCCTCAAGTTACGCCCCTGGTGGTTCCCATGCCCTTTGCGCATATGTGAATGGGGTGATCTATCTGCTGCAATGTATATACCCGGTAGTTGTCTGGTTTCTCACTAGGTGGTGCTATGGCCCAGCTGTAATAGTCGTGACCCGCAGAGAAAGTTGTACAAGTTCTGTATTGAG
The DNA here is from genome assembly GCA_019512145.1 of Engystomops pustulosus. Lineage (NCBI taxonomy): Eukaryota > Metazoa > Chordata > Amphibia > Anura > Leptodactylidae > Engystomops > Engystomops pustulosus. The sequence continues at coordinate 195,515,861 of CM033641.1, forward strand.
GTTGTGAAATGCAGAATATGTACATCTCAATATGCAATTTGTGTGTTGTGTTTGCTTTTGAAAGTGTGACCATTAAAGGAAAGCTACCAGATGTAATGTAATATATGGAGAGCTTATAGTGTATCAAAATGGAATACAGTTTTGCGAAACCTTATTTGGCCACTTACTAAACTTTTAATGTACAGGTCAATAGTTACCAAATATATCTACTTTTTATGATTCTGTACATTTTTCATTCTAAGGCTCCATGCACATGGCTGTATATTCGGCCGAAATAGGACCCCATGCATTGTAATGGGCAATGCGGCCATCCGTGTACATGGCAGTATTGTCCACCATACAGCACTATACCAAAATATAGAGCATGTCTATTTTCCACCCTATTTCTATTCCGTGCGGCCCATAGAAATCAATGGGAATGTATAAAATACAGGCTATATACGTGCTGCAAATGGTTGTGCACCATAGGCTGCTGTATATACATGCAGTATCCAGAACCATTGGGAGACTCATTCTGTCAGCCATCCCTCATCTGCCAGCCAACTGTATTTTATACGGATGTGGTGCAATACGTTGCCATACTGTTGCAATATGTCCTGTCCAGAATTCAGCCGTATATACAGAAGAGAAAAGACCATACACTCGTGTTCTTGAGGCCTCAGAGTAATCATTTCTATTTAGGTAGTTTCATGAGTATCTGTTTTTGTATGATTTGTATTATTTATAGGTTACTGAAAAAATCCACAAACCACTAGGTAAAGAGTAGTGTAAAATAATAAAGTATGCCCCACCTCTGCTACCTTGTTCACTCTGTTAATAGTCACTTCAGACCCAGACAGTTGAGGCTCCCTTGACCACTGTGGCCAATAAAAGGCTTCATCGGTTACACAAACAGTAATGGTGTCAACACTGAGGTCAGTGATTGGTTGGTTGCACTGGTCACAGGATCCACAGCACTTGCACCGGAAATAAGAATAGTGTGCCAGAGAAGAGATCTCAGCTAATTACTATTTCTTGAGGAATTGCTGCAGAATTCGGCAGCGTGTGAACATGGCCTGTTTCAGAACCTAGAAGTTCAGGGCATTTCAGAGATATGATTTTGAAAGCAATTGTACACTTTTACACAGGTAGTGAAATGTTTGACCTCTGTAGGAACAAGAATGATAATACTAATAAAACTTGAACATTAAATGGAGACAAAAGTGTCCCTCCCTATGTGTTGCATAAGTATCTTTAGTCACAGGATAGAAGCCCAACGTTCAATTATATTGTTATTATCTTTCAGAACAGACAAGCCATTGTATTGGAGGGACTGGATTGTCTTTTATTATGGTCGCCTGTAATGCACGTTGTTACATAAACTGTGGGGTTGATATTAATATTTAAAATATGCCAGACTTCATTAAATGCATTACACAACATTTGTCACAAGAAATTATATTGCAAACAATGTATTGTAGAGGGGCGGGGCTCATCAGAAAAGAGGCAGGGTTCGCAACATAATTGTCAACCATATTTTATTAAAAGTCAAGCCATCTAAAGTGTTATCTAAATGATCAATGCTGCAGATTTATCGTTACACATTAGTCATTGTGATAATTCCAGTACATTGTAGAACCATATAGTATACAGGGTACGGAAAGTATTCTTACACCGTAAAATTTTTCACTCCTTGCTCTATTGCAGCCAATTGGTAATATCAGAAAAAGTAACTTTTTTGCCCATTCATTTACACTCTGCACCTCATCGTGAATGAAAAAAGAAAACAGAAATGTAGATATTTTTGCTCATTTATTAAACAAGAACACGTGGTGAGAAGTAATCAGCCCCTTTGCTCAGTATTGAGTAGAAGCACGTTCTGAGCTGGTACAGCCATGAGGCTTTTTGGGAATGATGCAACAAGTTTTTCACACCTGGATTTGGGGGTCCTCAACCTATTACTTGTAGTTCCCTTAGGTTGGATGGTGAACGTTGGTGGAAGCCATTTTTAAAGTCTTACCAACTGGGTTTAGGTCAGGGCTCTGGCTGGGACAGAGTTGTTCTGAAGCCACTACTTTGTTATTTTAACTGTGTGCTTAGGGTCATTGTCTTGTTGGAAGATGAACCATGGGCCCATTCTTAGCTCCAGAGCACTCTGGAAGAGGTTTTCATCCAGGATATCTCTGTACTTGGTCACATTCATCTTTCCATCAATTGCAACCAGTCGTCCTCTCCCTGCAGCCGGAAAACGCCCCCATAGCATGATGCTGCCACCACCATGTTTCACAGGATTGTATTTGGCAGGTGATGAGCAGTGCATGGTTTTCTCCACACATAGCGCTTAGAATTAACGCCAAAAAGTTCAGTCTTTCTCCAGAGAATCTTATTTCTCATAGTCTGGGAGTCCTTTTTGTGTTTTTTGAAAACTGTATGCGGCTTCCATATGTTCAGCACATTCTGCCACAAAGCCCCGACTGCAGGAGGGCTGCAGTGATAGTTGACTTTGTGGAACTTTCTACCAGAATTTACAATTCGAATTCTAATACCACAATTTTTTTTTTTATTTCCAGAATGGGGTTCTTACAGTTAAAGTTGGAGGCAACATTGGTACATATGTGATCAACAAACAGACTCCAAACAAACAGATCTGGTTGTCATCTCCCACAAGGTAAGTGCAGATACCATGTTATCCTTTAATAACCAGGCTGTCACTTGCTAAATATCAATTATGAATCATTTTTTCTTACAAGTCTATGTGGTTTCTTTGTTATTACTTTATAGAAATGTATGTGGGTGTTCTGATTTGTCCTTAATGCAGCGTGCAAGTGTGGGCACTGATTGGGGGAAAAAGATGAAACTTTAAGGGGACAGACTGCCAGGATATAGTGTCAGTAACCTCCACAAAATACAGATAATAATAAATCTTTATTTAGCGCTGTCATATTCAACAGTGCTTTACAGATCATAGGGTACATACTATCTGTATCTATTATATTTGTCAAATGTGAACACTTTTCTTTGAGGTTTATATCTGAGTATTATCCCTTCCCTTTTCAGTGGACCTAAAAGATATGACTGGACTGGAAAAAGTTGGGTATATTCTCATGATGGTGTATCTCTACATAAGCTTTTGGAAAAGGAACTTTCTCTTGCACTGAATACTACACTAGACCTATCTACCTTGACATATTCATCGTGACGGAGAGTTTGAAAATTTTTACTATGAAATGAAATCTTGCATAAATGACTACTATACATTTTTTGTTCTTTTTATGCGAGTTTCGCTGGGATCCTGGGTTCAAGTCCCATCCAGGTCAACATCTGCAAAGAGTTTGTATGTTCTCTCCGTGTTTGAGTGGGTTTCCTCCGGGTCCTCCTGTTTCCTCCCACACTTCAAAACATACTGGTAGGTTGATTAGATTGTGAGCCCCATTGGGGACAGGGACTGATTTTGGCAAGTTCTATGCAGCGCTGAGTAATCTGTGTGCGCTGTATAAATAAAGGAATTGTTATTATTTGATCACAAAATCTACTTTGGTATGGTCTATGTACACGCATTTTTTAAATCCCCATTTTTAATGTAGACCTCCTTTGTGTTGTAATAATAATGTTTATTAAAATGCCTAAAGGTTTTAAGGGATTGGAATTGTGTTCTTTTAAGCAACAACCACAGTAATCTGTACCGCTAATATCAATAAGAATGATATTCGATGGCTCTCACATAAGTGGAGTGGCAGGAGAGGACACGAGAAGTGAGGACTTCACATCTGCACTCACTGCTACCAATGAACGCGTCCAGCAGTTATGTTGCATCAGTTATGGAAGTGCTCATCGGACTCCACCCAACTAGAGGGGATGCATCACTTTAGCCACATATACCTTAAATTCAATAGCAAGTAGTATAAGATTAAGGTTGCTTTTACAAGAACGAAGAACAAATTGCAAAGGATGGGTGTCCTTGCATTGTATCTCTGGATGCGCAATCTGTTGGGTTCAGCATATAAATCAGTTTCCACATGCTGTGTGCAGCCAGCCAATATCTGATGCCAAAACCATGGTTCTAGAACCTAAGGTAAAGGCGTCTATAGTAACACTCCCCCCTCCAGCCAGGTGAGGGATTTCTAGAAAGGACATACAGGCGGTCCCCTACTTAAGAACACTCGACTTACATACGACCCCTAGTTACAAACGGACCTCTGGATATTGGTAATTTATTGTACTTTAGTCCTAGGCTACAATGAACAGCTATAACAGTTATCACAGGCGTCTGTAATGAAGCTTTATTGTTAATATTGATTCTAATGACAACCCAACATTTTTAAAAATCCAATTGTCACAGAGAAAAAAGTTCTGGCTGGGATTACAATAATAAAATATACAGTTCCGACTTACATACAAACTCGACTTAAGAACAAACCTACAGACCCTATCTTGTATGTAACCCGGGGACTGCCTGTATCATGCCTTGCCTGAAAGGGCTACTAGTTTAGTGGGGTAAAAGTAGTTTACAGGTTCCACTTAAGACGTGATGTGTCTTTGTAAGGCAGAGAGAGGGGGAAATGCTGACTGGGTAGGGGGAGACTTGCTAACAACATGTGAAGCTGGTAAAACACCCCAGAGCCCTTCTGGCTTATTGGGATAATTTTAATTGTGTTTATTTTAGAAAGAAGAAGGCCATGGATAACAAAAATAGAAATATTACCCCATCATGCTTGAGTTTGATGGTAGATTTCCTTTGAAGGCAACCTATCACCAGATATTATCCCATTAAACTAGTATTTGTGGGTAGGCAATGGAATTTCCTTTTTTTACAGACAAACTTTTCCACCCTCCCCCACAGACATTAAATGGCATATCCCCAAACAGGTTTTGTAAAAAAAATTAAAAATTTAGCATTTTTGGGAGGAGGCATGAGGGACTGTGTGCTGAACACTACCTGAGGACCAAGGACAGGAGCTTGGAGGGAGCTAACCAAACTTTATTGTAAGTTATTTTAACTGTTTGAAGATATGTTATTTATTGTTTGCAGGGACATTAGGCAGGCTGAAAAAGGGAACGTGTTGACTAGTTTCCTTTAAGATGAAAAATAATTTAAAAAAAACGGGAGTTAAATTTTTGTCTACAGATTTCATTTCTATTTATTTAATTGTATCCGTCTGCACAAGTCTCATGCGATCTGCGAGATGGGCTGCTAATCATTTTATATGATGCCAAAACCATGTTTCTATGTAACTTGACTCGTCTCGGGCAAATATGTCTCTTCTCTGCTCATTTTCACATAACTGTGGAGGAGTTTTTTTTTTACAGGTAAATGGTAAGGGGGGAGGGCTGCTAGTTTAATAGATTCCCTAAAATAAATAATTGTAGACGGTCTGTGAATGTAAACTGATGAAATGTGCAGTAACCAGCATGAACCATATGTAATTATTGCACTTATGTGAAATATGTGCTAATGTTTGTTTCCATATAGCTATATAAAGTACATGTTGTATGCTGCAAACAATAGCCGCTAACAGTGTACATCCTTCCTCTTGTGAAAGGGGCACTTATCTGAGCAGCATTTCTTTCAATTGTATTCACATCCTCAGGGTCCAGATATAATGAAAACTTGATAGTGACTGCAATAAAGTTGTTAATCATTAAGCTTTAGGCTAATGTACAAGCAGAGACCTGTTAGAAACTGCTGATTGGCCACTTACACTTCTTTTTAGGTGGTGAGCAGCCAATAAGGTACTTAATGAGGTTTGCCCATGAAGGAAAATTCTTAACATCACTAGGGGATTAAAATTTAACAAAATAAAGGTAATTTTTAACTCTTTACTTTACAATTTACTCAGTTTTATTGCTGTTTTAGCTCCTATCACTCAGTTGGTCAGTGTAAAATTTTCACTTAACTTCTGAACATTGTACTAGTATCTGACACATCGTAAGAGAAATGAGACATATCAGATATAAGAACCATGAGATTCATTTTACACACAATGACACTCTCCAGCTCTGCTACATCTCAGCTATCAGATCTGATGTGCCTGCCCCTTCCCATAGATGAAGAACTTATCTACTTGTAGCTCATGATGTGATGTGTTGTTGTTTGCCGGCAGGAAGTCAATAAGTGTGAGCCTGTCCTGGAATAAAGGGGGAGGGGCTAGAGGCAGATAGCAAAGAAGAGCTCAGCTCCAAAGCGTCCGACAAGATGGCTGCTGACCCTAAAGTCAGAAGAACCAGAAATTGTGTACACACAGGTTGGAATTATATCAGTGCTGTATTTTTGTTAATATTGAATTAGACAATTATCCTGAGTATTTTTTTAAAAACTTGTCTTCATGGGAATACCTCTTTAGAGGAAATCTACCATGAAAATCAAGGAAGATAAACCAGGGGCACTTCATCACAGATCCAGGCACTGTGACACTGGAACACTATTTAAATATGTTATCTATGGCCTTCTTCCTTCTTGAATCAACTTTTAGAAATCAAGCTTATCAGCCCGAGGGCCTTTGGAAACACCTGGATGTCTTTTCACTGGTTGTTACTATGAGCAGAATATGTCTCCCCCCTCTATCTGCTCTCCCTCCATCTATAAGTGCAGGGGGAGGGGAGACCTGTCCTGCTCATCAGGGAGTGAAAAGACTCCCTGAGGGGCTCTGGACACACTCCTCAGGCTTATAAGCAGAATAATAAGTTTACTGAAGGAATGTGGCCATGGATAACAAATATTAGTAGACTACCACAGTCAGGGTGCCTGGATCTATGAGCAAGTGCCACTGGTTTATCCATGCTTGACTTTGATGGTAGATTTCCTTGAACTGCCTCACTGCACAGTACTGCCCTCCTCTAGCCAGCAGGAGCCAGCTCATAAGCTTTGTAGACAGTACCTTTACTGGTTCCCAACAAACTATAAATTAGCTGCTTGGGACATTGGGGCAGGACTGTGCTTGCTGGTTGTCAGGATTCGGTATGAGCGGATCCACTGGACCACCGCGGGAGGTGGTACTAGCGACACCTGGGACCGGAATCTAAGTGGCACCTGGTCTTCACCAGAGCCTGTAGCAAAGCGGGATGGTCTTGCTGCAGCGGGGGGACCACCAGGTCGTTCCACAGGTGCTACTAGCCCACGGTGGTAGCTGAGGTCGAGGTACCTTAACGGAAGACAGTCTCGTGGTCAGGTTCAGGCACAGGGTCAGGGCAGAGATGCAAGTTCAAGTCCAATCCGGGGTCAGCAACAGAAGGTCCAGGCAGATGGGAACACAGGAATACAGGAACAGAAACACAGAGGAACCCAGGAATATCGCTAGGCACCAAGATCCGGCAGGGAAGGAAGGGAGGTGCAGGTTAATAAGGTGGAGGTGTTTAGCCAGCGCACCAATCAGCGGTGCACTGACCCTTTAAATTTCCAAAAGCCGGCACGTGCACCCCGTAGGGGGCGGGGACGTGTGCACGGCAGTCCGCTGGGGAGTAGGATCAGGGACAGGCTAGTCCGGAGCTGCGGAGGGACATGGGTGCGCCTGCGATCCGAGACAGGTATCGTGGGAGCACACGTGACACTGGTTAGCCTGGTTTGCTTAGTCTAAGCCTATTTATATAAGAGATATCGATCATTGAGTAAACAGGGATTATACAAAAAGTAACACTGGTTCACCAGCAGACATTGTTGTATAGCTTACATACTACACTTCACAACGCTGGTTTTACATGTAAAACACATATGGTTAACACGCAATCAAAAGAGACCATACTAATCACATAAGGAATGTAATTTAGTTCACATTCTCAATGGATAGGCATGGTAAATTTTCCCATACCTGATACATTTTTCTCAGAGAAAGTGAACCAGAGCTGAATGGCTGATCTCTGCTGCCCTCTCAGCACTAAGAATGCATGCGTGATCTATGTAGAGATTGAAATATTTACAGTAGGCATCACTTCATTACGAATATTAGCTTGCTGGTTCTTTATAAAATTATTTTTACGTTTATGCAAATGAGGCTAAAGGGCATTGCCAGAGCCCCTCTAGGCTACAGCATCAACCACTCCTGCTCCCTTCTTTAGTCTCCCCTTTCCCACCCACTGTGGCTGCCCAAAGAAAGAGTATGGACAAGTATGGCCAAGAGCTGAAGACTGCAGCAGCCGCAGTGAATAAACAGCGGGAGAACAAGCTGGCAAATATCCATAATAAAGTGATGCCTGCTATAAAGATTTTAAAGGGAGCCTGTCACCAGGGTCCTCATTTTCACTAAAGACAGGTTGCAGAAACCCATCACACCTGCATTGCACATATGCCTTTCTGCTTTCTCTAAGCATTTGCATTACTATATAATTGTGTGTTATAACTTACTTTGCATTCTGTCAGAATCCTCTGTGTAGTCCTAGGGGTTGGGTTTTGGTTTGGATGCATTTCAAAAAACAACATGTGACTTATCTGTGCTACACAGTCCGCAGGTCTCAGCCCCCATCTTTGTAGTCCTGTAAAGATCTTTCCTCTCCCACTGATGTCAGCTCACCAGGCTCTGAGCTCTGTGAAGGAGCAGGAGGGAGGAACTGTACAGGAGCACATAGGTGGGGGCAGAGAGCTGAGCATTCCACAGCACAGACAAGTCACGTGTTGTTTAAGGTAAGTTATAACACACAATTATATTGTAATGCAAACGCTTAGAAAGACATATTTGCAATGCAGGTGTGATGGCTTCTGCACTGTCTTTAGTGAAAATAAAGTGCCTGGTGACAGGTTCACTTTCAAAGCACTAGTAGCTCTTTGAAGAGGGTAATGAAAGTAATAGATTCTTTATAAATAGATAAAATATTGAAACACATTATTGCTATTATTACCATTTTTGCATTTCCTGTTTCTAGATTCTCTAAAATATTTGAGACTGAACCAAAATGTGTTAAAATTTGGTTTCTCGCTCTGTTGACACAGAAGAAGATGTTTCTAAAAAAAACTGCTGACGCTGCTCCATGTTGAATGTGCTCTTGATCCTTTACTAATCTGCACTAGCATAATATTTGTAGCTGGTGGCTGTATGCTCTGTTTATTTTCTTCACATGGTTCAGAGGTTTTTATCAAGTGAAGACTTCTATCTCTTGCCAATAATATCAGTCAGAAACAAAGGAATTTGATCTTGCTATAAAAAAATCCCAATCAGCAAAATCCACACAAAATATGGCCATTTTAAAAAGTAAAATGATTTATACTTTCTTCAGAATCAGGGCTATAATCACTCTGCCATAGGCTCTGAGTCTTCATACATCATCACTATTTATACTGGGCAATTATCATGATTTCCTTGCTTTTAAGTTATAAAATTTTATTTGGCCAGTGTTAAACAAATATCAGAGTTATCAATTTGAGCCTATAGATCAATAATGACAGCCCTCTATGTCCACATGCAGCCTGGTTCTGGAGTTGATTTACTTCCTGCACTGCTCTGATTCTTCTCAAAGCAGGAACCAACCGAAAACACAGTCATCACATCCACATCTCAGGGAGGGTTCCCCCTGTGACAATTTTGTTTGAAATTATTTAGCTTTAGTTTAAATCCTTATGGTAGGTGAGGAAAGTGGAACCCTCAACCCTAAGCATGGGAAGCAAGATCCTTACCAGTGAGACATGGACTCAATGGCTGTCTATGGGAGGATTTTCTCTAACTAAGAACTTCACGGAGTTATGGGTCATTACAAGCCTAATGCACTAGTATATAGACCTATATCTACTTAGTAGATTTTTCTATATGTGACTATACAATTGGGGGAATTCATTAAGACTGACCTTTTAAACTTCAGAAAACTTGCAGTGAAAGCATAATGGATTCCCCCCATTGTCTCTTTTTTATAAAATTAATACAATTAAATTTCATTAATAAAAATGTATGTGAAACAAAATGTTAGAAATTTGATATTTTGTAACCAAAACAACCTATAAAATACAGTAAAAATAATAAAGTTATTTGAAAATGGAGTAAAAAAAGCCACAATTGCATTTCTTCATTAAAGAGTTATTCCCACGAAGGCAAGATCTTAAATATACTCAGAATGACAAAATGGTGGTTCGATTCTTCTTATGAATAGCTTCTTCTGTTTGTACACGGCAGCACTCTCTGCTTCCTGCCCTTCCCCCCTGCTTTACAAGACCAGCTAAAACAAATACACTTTCTGTCGGCAACCAGCATTGTGCAGAGTTTACTCTACTAGCTACAGACAAGATAAGGTCTTTATTGAGGGGGAGGGGAAGGCTTTGCAGACCTGATTGTGTGTGTTATAGGTGAGATAGCAGAGCTGGAGTATGTCATGGTGTCTTATATCTATCTCATGACTATGATCTCTCGTTTTCTATGTGTCAGATACTAGTAGAATGTTCAGAAGCTAAATAAAAGTGAAGATAAAACCTACACCTTGATAATCTAACCACATTGTCAGCACACAGCATCTCATAGCACTAGAGGGATCATGAAGTGTCTGCTCAGAGAGTCCCCGCCCACACTCTGGGATTTTATACTGACCATCAATTAGTTATAGGAGTTAAAACAGCAATATAACTGAGTAAAATTGTATAGCAAGGGGTTAAAAATTATCTTTATTGTGTAAACATCTAAAATGTGAGAACTTTATTTCATGGGCACAACCCCCAAAGCCCACAGACAGTATCTTCTTCTGTAATATGTACAACTCCTGGAAGTCTTTTTAGCATATTTCTAGGTTGAACCATGAATTACATTTTTTTTAAATTCTTTTGTAAGATGCTGTATAGGAGGTGGGGCTAACACCCCCCCCCCCCCGCCTCCTGACTGATTGCTCCTGTTTGCTCTGCCCACTCCATGCTTTTGGTGCCCCAGCCCTAAATCCTAATTGCCCAGCTAACAATTATTTAATTTAAAGGGGTATTCCCATATCAGGAAATGTTATTGTTTGTGCGATGAAAGGTTATACTGTTTTCCAATATACTTTCGGCATCAGTTACTCACAGTTTTCTAGTTCTCTAATTGCTGTCATTCTATAAAAAGCTTCTATGTTACTTCTAGTGACAGGAGTCTGACCATGGTCACACAGGTGCACAGCTCGTTATATAACATAAAGCTCTGATTAACTCTATGACCATGGTCAGATTTCTTCCCCGTAGTGGTAAATAGAAGTTTTCTATAGAATGACAGCAAGCAGAGATCTAGAAAACTGTGAGGAATTGATACAGAAAGTATATTGGAATATTGTACATTTTTTCATTATACAAACAATATTTATTTTCTGAAATGGGAACACCCCCATAAGAAATTAAGAACACCCGACTTACAGGCGACCCCTAGTTACAAACGGACCTATTGATGTTGGTAATTTACTATACTTTAGCTCTAGGCTACAATAAACAGCTATAACAGCTATAAAGGTGTCTGCAGTTAAGCTTTATTGTTAATTCTTATGACAACCCAACATTATGAAAATTCAATTGTCAAAGAGACAAAAAAAATTTGGCTGCGAATACAATTATAAAATATACAGTTCTGACTTACATACAAATTCAATTTAAGAACACACCTTCAGAACCTATCTTGTACGTAACCCGGGGACTGCCTGCACTAAAAAAAAGTAAAACAACCGGGAGTGTATAAATTAGCTGTAACAATTAAGATCATTCGGTGGTGTTCCTTGAAAATTATATGGCATTTGAGTCACAAGATGAGAATAGTATTGCTGAAAATACCACTAAGAGCAAAACAAAGGTTTTTTCTGTCCTCCAAAGTAATGGGGAAAGCTATCCTTTGTCAAATGCTTATCTAACCCCTAGGCGCACCAGGACGTTATAGTACGTCCCCGGGGCTAGATGCTTAGCGCACGGGGACGTTCTATAACGTCCTGCTTCTGGCACCGGCTCACGAACGGAGCCGGTACCAGAAGCAGCGGCTGTCAGCTGTCTAGTACAGCTGACAGCCTGCGCTAACACCCGCAATCGGAGCCGGCTCCGATCGCGGGTGTTAGCCCCTTACACGCCGCGGTCAAACATGACCGCGGCGTGTAAGGGTGTTTGCGCTGTGGATCGGATCCCCCGTGCCGCTTACCGGGGATCCGATCCACTTCTGGGCAGCTCCGAGGACTGGCATGTGCCCCGGAGCTGCCCGGTCTCCATGGCAGCCAGATCCCTTCCGGGTCTGGCTGTAAACTGTCTGAGCATGCGCAAGCTTGCTCAGACAGTTTACACTGCTCTACAATAAAATAGTATTGTAGAGCAGTGTATTGAACTTAAACCAGTGATCAGAGCATCACTGGTTTAAGTTCAAGTATGTATAAGTAAAAATATGCAAAAACACTTAACACTACACATTATAATAAATAAAAAATAAATACATAAAAATATAAGCCCCTAAAATGTCACTTTCCCATAAAAACACTTAATAAAGTATAAAAAACACAAAAAACCCCGCATATTTGGTATTGCCGCGTCCGTAACAATCTGTATAATAAAACAGAATCGTTACTGGACCCGCACGGTACACGCCGTAGAAAAAAAACCGCAAAAACGTTCCGAAAAAAGATAATTTTTAATTATACCCTATCAAAAAATGCTCTAAAAAGTAATTTAAAAAATGTTATGCACTCCAAAATAAGCCCACTAAAAAGAACAACTCTTCTCGCAAAAAATAAGCCACTAACCAGATTTGTCAGCCGAAAAATAAAAAAGTTATGCATATGAAAAGATGGTGATGCTAAAATGAACAAGATTTTCTCCAAATTGGTTTTTATTCAGTACAATTGAATAAAATACACAAAACCCCACATATTTGGTATCCCTGCGTCCGTAACAATCTGTATAATAAAACAGAATCGTTATTAGATCCGCAAAGTGAACCCCGTAAAAAACAAAACAAAAAAAAGCTCCAGAAAAAAGATCATTTTCAATTAATACCCTATAAAAATGCTCTAAAAAGGGATTTAAAAAATGTTATGCACTCTAAAATAAGACCACTAAAAAGAACAATCCTTCTCGCAAAAAATAAGCCCTTAAACAGATTTGTGAGGCAAAAAATAAAAAAGTTATGCATATGAAAGACGGTGATGCTAAAATTAACAACATTTTTGCCAAATTACTTTTTATGCAGTAAAAATGGGAAAAAAATAAAAAATCTATATAAATGAGGTCTTTTTGTAATCGTGGCGACCCATAGAATAAAAATAATATACTATTTTTATGGTATGGTAAACGGGCAAAAAAAAAAACCCATAAAAATCTTCCTGAAAAGTGATGATTTTCATTTCCTCCACCAACAAAGAGTTAATAAAATCTCACCAATTAGCCTATAGATTCCCCCAAATTACGTACCAGAAAAGTGCATCTCATGTGGCAAAAGAAATAAGCCCCTATAGGTCCACATTAAAAAAAAGAAAAAAATTATAGCCTGTACAATGTGACATAGAAAATCTGCTCTGGATGGCGCCTCCTTCCCTTCTATGCCCGGCCGTGCGCCCATACAGCAGGTTACCACCACATATAGAGTATCCGTGTACTCGGGAGAAATTGGGTAACAAACTTTGTGGAGCCTTTATTCATTTAATCCATTGTAAATGTTTAATTTTCCACCCAAAATGGGTGTATTGTGAAAAAATATTACAATTTGCAGACTGCACCTCCATTTTGTTTTAACCCCTATAAAACACGTAAAGCGTTAACAAACTTCTTAAAAGTGGTTTTTCATACGTTGAGGTGTGTAGTTTCCACAATGGGGTAATTTACGAGTCTCACTATTATTTAGGCCTCTCAGTGTCAATTAGAAGTTGAGCAGGTCCATCTAAATGCGGGTTTTGGTGATTTTACAAAAAATGTGAAAAATGATACCTAAATTCTGAGCCTTATAACATTCTAGTAAAATATGTGGAATCTTAAAAAACCATGCCAACATAAAGCAGACATTTGGGAAATGTAAGTTATGAATTTATTTGGGAGCTATGACTATCTGCATCAAAAGTAGAGAATTTAGAACGTTGAAAATAAAGAATTTTTCCAATTTTTTTCCAAATTTTGTTTTTTTTCATAACTAAACACAAAAGATATCATCCAAATTTTTAAACTAATTTGAAGTACAATGTGTCACGAGAAAACAATCTAAAAATCCCCTGGATATCTCATAGCGTTCCAAAGCTATAACCACTTATAGTGACACAGGTCAGATTTGAAGAATGGGGCCGCGTCCTTAAGGCCAAAATAGGCTGTGTCCCCTAGGGGCTAAAAAGCTTCTGAAGGGGGGGTGATAGGTATGAATAGGGAGCAAACTGGCTACGTTTAGATTTATCACTATTATTTTTACTAACATTCTGATAGCTGACAGTGTGAAAGATTTACCTATAATGATGTATGAAGACATTGGTCGGTCACTATGTGCATTATGTGCCATTCTAGTATGTTTGTTTATGTTATAATATTTGTAATGAAATATGAAGTATTTTAAATGCAAACAAAAAAACAGCTGCTCATTTTTTTTTAGTTTTATTAAATGCAAGTTAAAATTTCTCAATGTTATATAAGAGAAAAATTGTGTAGAAACATTTCACAGCACATAAATATAAGCCAGGGGAACTCAAAAAATATGGAGCTGGGAATTTGGCCATGCAGGGATAAGTTGCTGGCAGGTATGCATCCTGCATTCCATTCATTGCGGTTTGACAAGAAATGCTTGGGGAAATAAAAGAAACACTATCACAGATTGTACCATAGCTATTGAAGAAAATTGTTAATTGGCAATAAATTTCTGTATCTACAGGACTACCCTGTGTTCTGTTCAGAAATACCACAAATCTGGGATTCAACTGAAATCTTATAGAATGTATCAAAAATGGAAGGGAAACCTAATTTGCATTAAATGACTATTGATTATTTAACAGCATGTATTTGTATGATTTGTATCTGTTTTGTTATATACATATCCCTAGACTTTTAGACACATTCTTGTGTACTTATCCTTTTTACTCACATTGTGATACCAGGTAAAGATCATTTATTTTTTATTAGTGAAGAAATACAAAATGTATTTCTGAAAGCAACATACATGCAAGCATAGACATGCCTGCTCCTTGCTATGTTAATCCAAGGAGAGCCTGTGGCAAGCACGTGGGGATTATTATACTATTCTCTCACTTTCTAGTCAGTGTGAAGAAGCTAATTCTCACTCCTGTTTCCATAAAAATAGACTATGATCGGTGAAATCTTGTGAGAATAGCAATTGCTACACATATCCAAAAGTTTGTAATATTATTTCACCATGAATAAATACTGTATTAGGGGACATTGGCATTCTTTCTCTGTGTGGTTAATATGTAACCTGTACAAAGGAGTGTAGCCACTCTATCAGACAGAATTATATGTAATTAGATACCTATAGACTTACATTTGACTTTGAAAAGTGTTAACAATTATGGTACATACGCTGTCTCAACGGGTGCACACTTAGTTGTACTTCCAGTAAAGTAGAATTTTGATTGGTTTCTTACAATTGACTTTTAATTGGAAAATATGCTCAATATGTGTGTATATGCTGTATGTGTGGTAAAAATGAATCTCTCTCTCTCTCTCTCCCTCTCTTTCTCTCTCTCTTTCTCTCTCTCTTTCTCTTTCTCTTTCTCTCTTTCTCTTTCTCTCTCTCTTTCTCTCGTCTGCTATGGGGCCCTGCCTCTCCTAGCTATGCCCCTGAAAGAAACATTTAAAATATATGTATTATGAAAACCAGGGAGCGATCCATTAAATGATTCACATACCAGCCCCTAATAAATAGTAACACCTAGAAAATAATATGAAGCTATTCACAACAGAGTGAATAACACACACGAATAAAAGAACAATAAATATACAGAGTATATGTGCAAAATGGCTCTATACTGAATATAAACCAAATGTAAAACTGAGAATATAAGTAAACATATATATAGTGCACTTGTACCAGGTACAACACTTTTTAAACCTGCCACAATGAGTGTCAGCAATTTTGAAGCCAGGGCCGGCTCCAGGTTTCGGTGGGCCCTCAGACGACAGATCCTCAGTGGGCCCCTTTGCAGTAAACTTGCGTAATGGCATGGATTCTTTATATACAGCCTCTTCACCCCCATAAATTAATTATATGCAGCCCCCTTCCTCACCCCACATATATTATATGCAGCACCCTCCCCCACATGGATTAGATTATATGCAGCCCCCTTCCTCACCCCACATATATTATATGCAGTGCCCCTCCTCCACATGGATTACATGCAGCCCCCTTCTCTCCCTCCAAACATATGCAGCCCCCTCTTCACCCCATACATTATATGCAGCACCCTCCCCCACATGGATAAGATTATATGCAGCCCCCTTCCTCACCCCACATATATTATATGCAGCCCCTTCTCTCCCTCCAAACATTATATGCGGCCCCCACCTCTCCCCCCAAACATTATATGCAGCCCCCTCCTCACCCCATACATTATATGCTGCCCCCTCCTCAAACCCCATTCATTACCTACAGCCCCCTCCTCATCCCCCATTCATTACATACACCCCCCTCCTCATCCCCCATGTGACCATTCATTATATACATCCATCTCCTCATCCCCCATTTATTATATACAGCCCCCCCCTATTCATTATATACAGCTCCTACCTTATTCCCCATTTATTACATACAGCCCCCTCCTCATCCCCCATTCATTACATACAGCCCCCTCCTACTCCCCCATGTGACCATTCAAAATAAAAGAATTAGTACTCACCTCAGTCTTCTGCAGAGTTTCCCCTTCGCCGTCTTCCTCCTCCACAGCAGCGTCCTGCAGCAAACGGAGCACCAGGCTGCTAGGGATGTGGCCATGAGTGGGACCTCCCAACAGCTGTGGGCCCCAGCACTTGCCCGGGTTTGCTGTGTGCTGACGCCGGCCCTGTTCGAAGCAATGTAACTTAAATAGATGTGGTACAGAATTAAGTTAAAAGTAGAACTAAAGTGTAAGGACAAGCACAATATTGTATAACAGTACTTTGCAACTTCCTTGTTGTCACAGTGACTATAACAAATGGCTGTGAAAGCATACCTCCCAACTTTTGGGCCAGAGAAAGAGGGAGAAAAGTTCTTCCCTTTTTCAGAAACCACTCCTATTGTCCTGCCCCTTGCACCACTGCCAAGCATAGAATAATATCATCCTTAATGACCGCCACATAGTATATTGCCCCTTCCTGTGGCCAACCCCTCCTATGAACCATATAATACACCATAATGCAACTCAGTAATATAACTCCCCCCTTTTAAATTTTATCCTCCCTTTACTTTTGTGTCCTTTCGTCCTCCATCTTGTTCATATTGTGGCCCCTGTCCTCCATTTCCCCTCATATTGTGGCCTCCTGTCTTCCATCTCCTCTCAAATTTTGGCTTTCTGCCCTCCTCATATTGTGGCCCCCTCCCCTCATATTGTGTTCTTCCCTGTTCCTGGATATTAAACAAAAAAAATCTTTGTTGCCCAGCAGCCCTCCTTCTCTTCTGATCCTGGAGCTCTGACATGATGGAGTTGCCAGCCAGGATAGGCCAGCCAAAGGAGGAGCTACTTACACACATCTCTGCTAAAGAGCAGAGATGATGGGTGGAGGCAGCAGGAGCTGGTCCCACCTCCTGGCCTCGGCTCTGCAGCTCTAGCGAGGCAGGACACCACAGGACATTCTCCAAATGTGCAGGAACTGGACCGGGACTGTCCCTCCGAATACAGGATGGTTGGGAGCTCTGTGGAAAGTGTTAAAAGCCGCCACATTTATGCTTTTTCCTATTTCAAAGTTTCCAAATATTGTCCCTTTTTAGAGGCAGAGTTTAAATACACGCACAATAAAATAACTTTTGATGATCAAGCTAAGAAAAAAGGATGGCTTATTGGAAGACAAGACCTGAAAAAAATTATACCAAGGCCAGAAGCCTGCAGTGTTGTCAAAATGAACACGATGTCTTGACTTTTTGTGACTAAGCTTATAAAAATTCTTCTTAAAATAAGATTTAAATGATTAAAGTTCCAAACTTGTGACTTTTATTCATCTCTAACAATGTAGATCTAATGGAAAATGCATGTTAAAAAGTGGTGGGAATGTACAGAAAGTCTGCAAGGCTGTGGATGTTACTATATGGCAACTTATATAAGTAAAACTTATTACTGTCTTGTTAATCTCTTATTTGAGATAATGAGCTAATTTAACAACAATAAGCTTTTGTTATTATTGCTTATAGGAATATGCAGTGTTACCTACATCAACAGTAAGTAGCAAATTGTAGTGGAAGAGCACAATATTTCAAATACAGCAGATGTAATGAAGTGGTTTATATTCCCAGTACTTAATGCATTTGTGATTACAGGTGGTCCCCTACTTAACGACGCTCATCTTACAGACAACCCCTAGTTACGGACGGTCCTCTCTGAACCTCTCTGAATGCTTTACTTTCGTCCTAGGTTGCAGTGATCAGCTGTAAGGTGTCTGTAATGAGGTTTTATTGATAATCCTTGTTCCCATGCATCACAACTTTTTGAAAACCTAATTGTCACTGGGACAAAATAAGTTTTTTATGGAGTTATAAAATATGACTTACATACAAATTCAACTTAAGAAGAAACCAAAATAACCTACTTTGTATGTAATCCAAGGAATGCCTATATATTAGAATAAGTAGTTCCTCTCCTGACTGCACATTACTTTTTATGCCTAGTTTCCCACTGCAGTTCATAAAATTAGCTCAGTTTTGTTTTCAGGCTTTTTTTTTTCATAAATGAGGCTCTAAAAATCTAAAAAGTAAGTGATTGGGAAGGCTAATGCCACGGTAGCAAATGGCAAGTGTCAGAGTGTAGGTATAAAGCACAAGCTCTTAAAGGTTGTTTACATTTTAAATAACTTTTAACCCCTTAAGGACGCAGCCATTTTGTAGCTTAAGGCTCAGCCCGATTTTTTGGATTCTGACCTGCGTCGCTTTATATGGTTATAACTTTTGAACACTGTTACGTATCAAAACGATTTTGAGATTGTTTTTTCCCCACATGTTGTACTTCATTTTAGTGGTAAATTTTGGCTGATAAGTTTTGCGTTTACTTACAAAAAAAAAGCAAATATGATAAATTTTTTGAAAAATTTGCCATTTTCGAAATTCAAAATCATTGCGTTTTCAGGCAGATAGATTTACCACCTAAATAAGTTGCTGAATAACATTTCCCATTTGTCTACTTTACATTTTCATAATTTCTGAAATGTCTGGATAATTTATTTTGATGTCACGCGGCTTACAAATAGAATATCGCTTTTCCGGATTTTCAGAATTGACTATTTTGGGGATAAATACAGTTTTGAATGAAATTTTACATATTTAGCATCAAAACCCCCTATATAACCAACCCATTTTCAAATCTGCACCCCTCAAGCTATCAGAAACAGCTTTTACGAAGATTGTTAACCCCTTGAGATCTTCATAGTAATTGAATCAAAATGGAGGTGAAATTTAGAATAGTCAAATTGTTCCCTTATACGTTCATTTAGCACTAAAATTTACACATTTCCAAAATATAAAAAGAAAAAACCCACCATACAATTTGTTCTACAATTTCTCCTGAGTACAAAGACCCCCCACATGTGGCCATTACTTGTGTTATGGGGGCACAGCGAGGCGCAGAAGGGAAGGAGCACCCTGCAGCTGCCAGGATTTTAGTTTCCTCATTGGCCCCTTTTGAAGGCTATAAAATTTTCGCTTTTTCGTTATTTGGGCCATGTGATGCCATTTTTTTTGCGCGATGAGATGCTTTTTCCATTGTTACCATTTTGAGGTTAGTATCACCTATTGTTGAAAATTTAGGAACTTTTTTTGAGGGCAGGAGTAGAAAAGCATCAATTCTGTACTGGATTTTTTACTTCTTTTTTTTTTGGTGTTCACCGTATAGACTAATAATCATATTATCTTCATTCTATGGGTCGATACGATTACGGGGATACCAGACATGAATATATTTTCTTACGTTTTACTAAATTTGTCAAACAAAACCCTAATGTGGGGAAAAATCTATCATTTATGTATTGCCGTCTTCCAAGTGGCATAACATTGTTACTTTTTTGGCTACGGAGCTGGTTGATGGCTTATTTTTTGCGGGACATGTTGTACTTTGCACCCGTATCATGTCGGAGTACACATGGTTTTTTGATCACATTTTATAGCATTTTTTGTGGGATTGAATAGCTAAAAATCATAATTTTTGGAAGGTTTATAGCAGTTTTTTTTTACGGCGTTTATCGTGGGGGTTCAATAATGATTTACTTGTATTCTACGGGTTGTTACGGACGTGGTGACACTATATATGTGGGGTTTTTGTTATGATTTAGACTTTTTTGGGGTTATATGTCTCTTTATATGTTATGGGGCTTATGGGCATTTTTATTGATTTATTACTTTATTTTTTATTGAATAACATTTTTTTTTTAACTTTTTCACTTTTTCCACCATGGGAAATGACCAAGCAATCATCTGATTGCTTGTTCATGATAATACTCTGCAATAATCATGTATTGCAGAGTATTATCAGTGTCAGCCTATGCACTTGCATAGGCTGGCACTATGCCAGTAAGATGACGTCACAGACGCCATCTTACTGGCAGTGCCTGCAGGTAACTCTGGGGTCCAGATCGGACCCCAGAGTTACTATAGCAACGATCGGCGCCCCCCGAAAACGGTTCGGGGAGGCCGATCGTGGGGGAAAGACACCCCAGAGACATGTTAGATGCCGCGGTCGTGCTGACCGCGGCATTTAACGGGTTACACACCCGCGATCGGAGCCGACTCCGATCGCGGGTGTTACACTGGGGTGCTGGCTATTAGTTACAGCCGGCACCCCGTGTTTCCCCATGCCGGTTCGGCTCTGATCCAGAGCCAAGCCGGCATAAGCGCCGTGGCGGATATATCCGCCACTGAGCGCTAAGTCACTGCGCTCCGTGGCGGATATATCCGCCACGGAGCGTGAAGGGGTTAAAGGACACCTAACACCAGGATCAAGGATTGTAAACCAAGCACACTGACATACTGATGTGTGCCGCTTCTGTCAGGATGCATGCTTCTTATGCACTTCATTGCTGCCTATAGAGCATGGGACCCCTCAGGCTCATTTGCATAATTTTAAAAGCCATTTTTTAAATATAAAAAAACAAGGGCATAAGAAGCTAAAAGAAGAGCAGATCCTGCCAGAGGGTGCACACACCAGTGTGTCAGTGGGCTTGGTTTTCAATTTTAGAACCTGATGGTAGAGGTCCTTTAAAAATGTAAATGTTCCAATAGTTCATTAGTTAATAATTATAGAAGCCAAGGTGTTTCTTCACTTTGCCATACAAATGTAGCTGACTAGTTTAGGATTCTATGTGCATACCTGCATGCTAAATACAGTTTAATGGCAATAGGTTCCAGCTTGATGCGCATTGTTAGCGCTGTTATGTAGAAATATATGTGTCTATAAACATTCTAACATTGTATAATAAGAGCTGAGAGCCTCGGAATGTGTAATTTAACTCACCGTTCTCAGGGTGGCTACACCCAGTTGTCAATTTATTTTTACAGGTATAAAGTCAGCCATACACATGGGGTAAGCATTGGCTGTAATTCTGCCAACTGATCTTTGGTAGTATCATTAATATCATTAAAAATCCCACAAACAAAATATTTGACTTCACATCTTAATTGGTCTTATACTCTAGTGAAGCCAGGTGCCTATTGATCAAAATACATAAATTAGGTACATGGCTCCAGTGATTTGCAGCAATAAACTAGTGAGAACTGGTCCAATCATCTTCTGGACTGGGGCTCTGACATCTCATGAAAGGTTTGCATTCTATTTTCTCCTTCTTTGCTATAAGTTTTAATTTGAGCTAGCTGGTGTTGATCTTGAATTCTGTATTTTGGATTCCTTGACCCTTTTCTTGTTTTCTTACTTACTTGTTTGCCTATTGATTGTGTACTGCATTTGTCCTCGAGGTTCTGACCTGTATTTTAATGACTATTCTTCTTTATTGTCCTGTCTTTGTCTATGTGTTTGCATTTTTTCAAAGGAAGGAAACATCGACCAGTTGTCACCTATCATTTGGGGAAGACTGGGTCATTAGGTAGGAGCTTCTGGGAAGGGGTTTAGCCTTAAAGAGGACCTGTCACCAGATTTTGATCCCCCTGACGAACAATGCCTGCTGATGAAGGGTTATAAGTCCTCCCTATATCACCAAAAATTAGCTGCCAGTGGGGCCTTGTACCTTAATTACAGCAATTTTTTTGATATGCAAAATAGCTTTTCTGACTCGTCTCTGACAGCCTGAGAGAGGAGAAGAGTGAGAGATACCAGTGAACCACGCCCCCTTATTCTGACTGACAGCTCTGTGTCTCTACAAATCTCTGCTCTGCCTCCTTGTACCGTCTGCTAATATTCAACTACAGACATATAAAGCTCTATGTGCAGATGGGAAATATTGTGTCAATCTTTTTACACAGTGTTACATTTATGACATGTGACCAGTGACATCATTGCAGGTCTCTCAGCCTTCTAAGAATGGCAAACTGTACATCATGTATGTGATTACATGAAATCACAGCAGCCTCCAGGGAAGATGGAGAAGAGTAGAAATCTGGAGACTTAATGTGGTCAGATACATGCATGGGATACAGTTTGCTATTTTTAAGAGGCTGAAGAATCTGAGATGATGTCACTCTGGTCACATGACATGAACTGTGACCAGTAAAGAGGCATAAGGCATGGGGAGGATTAGATGGGAGGGGCTGGCTGAGCAGGACACGCCCCCCTCTGATGGCAGGTAATATACGATAAAAGGTGATTTATGTGGATGTAAGCGAAACAATTTTTAGCTAAAAGAAGGATGTAAGTCAGTTAATAGGGATCTATAGCAACTGGTCACTGGCTGTATATGTGCAAATGTCGTGACAGGTTCCCTTTAAGGCTCAATGTCCTTTTCTGTCCTTCCAGTCCATCCAAAGTGTTTCCCTATAGCAACAATTTCCTAACCAAGCATAATTATGCAGACTATTAGGTCTAGTTCACAAAGTTGCTTCCATTTCTAAAGAAGCAATATGCCCTACATTAAGAACACATTTTGCATGGAGGTCAACATCTGTTTTGGAAGGGTCAACTTGCTGATTTTGATTCAGAATGATATGCAGAATTCTGTTTTGTGAAAGTACACATAGGTTAGGATCACACACTGTTACAGCCATTTTCTTCATTGAAAATAGAAACTTCTATACTGTAAAGAGAGAGAGAAATAGAGATGCATATATAACATTAATAATGAGTTAGTCACCACTGTTGTACCAACTTCTGTTTTTCTGGGAAGGTTTTCAAGTATGTTCTGAAATCTAGCTGTGGGAATTCATATCCATTAAGCCACAAGAACATGAGCTTGGTCAGGCACTTCAGCACTCAGAGGTCTCATTCTGTCAGCTTTATGGATGAGTTGATTTTCCTTCTAGATGTTTTATCTCACAGCTGTAGGACTTATGGTTGACTAGGGCAGCGCTTGAAAGGTAGAAAATAGCTCATCAGAATTGTACAAATAGTGGTCCCGTGCTTAATTTACCAAGCTCTTTAAATAGATGTCTAACTAAATTTATTGTGGACAGCCACCATTTTTTTTCCAGAAAAATTGGAAAACCATAAGGGTGATTTCACACATAGCATTTTTTTAGGGAAACAAACAGTTTTGCTTGTTGTGGCAAAAGACATGGGAAATATAATAAACGTTTTGCAAACTAAACCAGTGCAGAGTTAGACTACATAGTCTTATGCTAAACTGGATTTATCATTGTGTTTGATAATATTAAACCTTTCCCTGCCAAAGTCGTATCTTATATGTACTCACAGGGTGATACTCCAAATAGCCAAGGACGAATATAATACGTCCAGAAAATTGGAGATATTCATGGTTAAAGTTGCAGAAGGAAATGCAATCTACATATACAGATTTTGCTCCTAACAGAACGGTGATTATTGGTGCCACCTACCAATGGTTACAGCTCACTGAAATATGCTCACTGAAATATGCACATATCCATGGAGATTTTGGATGTTTTGTAATATGACTTTCTTCTTGTAATGTCTGCCGTGGTATTGTCCATAATCATCAGCTATGTACTTTGGCCTGTATTTTCTTTATGAAGGCATGCTACTGTAGGTCCCATTATAAACAACATGCTTTTGATAAAATTATCTGCTGTTTCGTTTTTGAGAAATAAGATTTAGGAAACATACTCATCTCTATTCAACCCATGTGGGTGTCGCAAGCAGCAGCTCAAGTCATAAAGTCACTGAAAACATGCCTACATGACTCAAGCTCCAGAAGTTGAATAGAGATAGGTGTCTTTTCTAAATGTGATCTTAGAAATATATTTAGATATTTTAGTCAAATATATTACACCCATCTAAAAGTGACCTTTGTTATCCCATTAGTATGGTTTAGAAATATATAGTTATTTACTTTTTGCATGGGGGTTTAAAATTATATAACTATGTGATCCTTAGGGTACTTTTCTGCAAAAATTATTTGGTGCACCCCACAAATTTAACATTCCTTTTGACATATATTCGCTTGAATATAGACATGTGGGTAATGTATAAGTAACAGCCTGTGAATCTGCATCATGAGGGGGGGCTCTAGAAACATCACAGTGGGGCTCATTTACTAAGGGTCCGCGGACCCCGATTCTGTCGGGTTTCCCAAATATTTCCTTTTTGCGCCAAATTGCCCCGGGTTTTTGGCACACGTGAATGGATTGTGGCACATCGGCGCCGGCTTGCATGCGAAAGAAATCGGGGGGCGTACCATCGGACAACCCAACGGATTCGGACAAACTGCGGAATTTATAAAACGAAATTGTGTCGCAAGATCAAACCCTTACATGCACCAGGAAGAAGAAGGTGAACTCCGGCGGATCTCAGCGGGGAAGCAACACATGAAGGAAATTGGATGCACGACCTTAGTGAATGACGGCAGACCCGAATCCTCGTCGGACAACGCACCACGGGGATCGCGACAGGACCGGGTAAGTAAATCTGCCCCAATGAGTCCTTCAGGCTCATTAGCATAATTATAAAAGTTGATTTTAGAGAAAAGAGGCCATGAATAATAAATCTAAGAAGATTACTACAGATTACAATATACTATATATTATTATTATTTTATTTTTTTTTACTTTTTTTCAAACCCTCTAGGTTTGTCTGATTGATCCTACCATATACTGCCATACTACAGGGATATGCAGCAAACACCCATCTTGAATGAAGAGGACTCAGCCCATGAGCCTTCTCCATACACCTGCAGCCAACATGTGACGTATTAGTATGTCACGTCAGTAAGCGGTTAAAGAGAACATATCATCAGAAATTGGTCTACTAAACTATTACCAGTAAGTTGTCAACCAGCTGAACAGCTTCTGGGTTATGTTTCTTTCATGGTCCAGCCTGGCGGCATCATAAGGAAAATCAATGTTGAAGCCAGGTTTAACAGGCAGAGAGTTTAATATTGAAATGAAGCTCTCCCTGCCTCTCAACAACTCCTCCCCTGTGGCATCATGTGCTGGACTTAAAA
The DNA here is from genome assembly GCA_019512145.1 of Engystomops pustulosus. Taxonomy (NCBI): domain Eukaryota; kingdom Metazoa; phylum Chordata; class Amphibia; order Anura; family Leptodactylidae; genus Engystomops; species Engystomops pustulosus. Next base: position 195,541,413 of record CM033641.1, read on the forward strand.
GTGTTTTCCTACAAAGACAAGTTAGGCCCTATCCACGGGATAGGGCCTAACTTGCTGATCAGTGGGGGTCTCACTGCTAAGACCCCTGCAGATCGCAAAAACAAGGGGTCCGACAGACCCCTTGCCACTCCTCAGACTAGTGGAGCAGACGGCCGTGCATGACCGTTCTGCTCCATTAATCTCTATGGAGCTGAAGGAAATAGCCGATTGGCAATCTCCGTCAGCTCCATAGAGATTAATGGAGCAGAACGGTTATGTGCGGCTGTCTGCTCCATTACCCCCGTCGGACCCCTCGTTTTCATGATCTGCGGGGGTCTCAGCACTGTGACCCCCACTGCTCAGCAAGTTAGGCCCTATCCAGTGGATAAGGCATAACTTGTCTTCGTGGGAAAACCCCTTTAAGGAGACCTTGTCAATGATGTCCCTGGACGCAGGACCATCAATTCTAGTGAAGGGGGGCGTTCTAAGGCAGGTAATCTTGAGTTCAGCACCTCACTTCACCAGTTCATTTTCTGGATGATGCCACCACACCAGTCCATGAAAGAAAGTGGGATTTTAAAAAACAAACCTGATACAGCACTGTGATATGGGGAAGGGTGGGCGTGGACGGCCAGAAGCTGACCTCCGAGCAGCTTCCGTGCCCCTGTAAACAAACAGGGTCACAGGACGGCGGCGCTGGACACTGGGAGCAACGGAGGAGGTGAGTACATGTTTGTTTTTTTAAAAATCCCTCACCAGCCTGCCCCCAGAATTTTAAAACAATCGTGCAGATCCTGCTGCCCCCTCAGGTACCTGAAAACTACCACCCGAGGTAAGTTGTTTAACTTGCTTCATAAAATATTTTCTAACGGAAAATCATCAAAAATGTGTAGTGGGAACCAAACTAGCAGTAAGTGGGGCTGATATGTGAAAAACACATAATAGCTGGATTTAGTGGAAATGGTCTTGATTCAAAACATGATACAGACCAGTGACCTATAACGCATTCACAGTTCTCTCTGTTGGCTTGCAGTTCCCAAGTTGATAAGATTCTTTCACTGTTCTAATTCTCCTTACCATACAGGGTAAATCTCTACCCCCAGGGATGGTTCACCATCTATTTTTTATATTGTTTATCTGCCGTCTATTTCCTTGAAGTAGGTGATGACATTTGAACCCCAAACCGTGAGCATGAGGCACTGGAGCATTACCAGTGAGCTATGGAATGGGAACATCTTCTATAACCAAGAGCTTCAATAGAGTTATGGCTTATCACAAGCCTAATGCACTGGAATATAAAGATGTATGTACTAAGTAGATTTCTCTCTATATGCTAATATATTGTCCCTTTTTATAGACCATATAAATAATACAATTAAATTTGATTATTAACCCATTAAGAGCACAGACATTTTATGACCAATGGAAATCTAACATCAACATTAATCATGATAAACCAGAGACACTACAGCCTGTGATGCTTGGAGGGGCTCTGGGGGGGGGGGGAGTTGGGGGTAACACAGCTGTACAGGCTTATTAGCATAATATTAAAAGTTGATTTTGAAGGATGGATAACATATATAACAAATATAATAAGATTGGCACAGTCACAGGCCTGGATCTGTGAGTGAATATCCCTGGTTCAACATGCTTGATTTTGATGGTGGATTTTCTTTTAGGCTCAGCCCCCTTTATTATAATCTGAGATGTGTCCTTTTATATGGTTATTAGAGATGGGCGAATTTGTTCAAATTCGTTTCGTCCCGATTCGCCGAATTTTTCAAAAAAATTTGATTTGACCCGAATCGAATCAAAATGAATCACGTTATGTAGAACGTTGTGCCATGCTTAAATATGCATAGGGAGCGTGGTTTGGTCTTCAAACAATGCTGTGTTTTAGTATGACACGCACATAACAGCCCTGGCTCTTAGAATCGCTTCACTCTTCACTTCCAAGTGCACTTACATAGGCCAACTTCCCCAAATAAGCGAAGCGGGAACGCAGCCTTACAAGGTAACGTCTGTGCCAGCTCAAAAGGACTGAGCTGAGGGCCAAGATCCCACTATAACATCAAAGAGTGCACTCTTTTTACACTGACATCAGATGATTCCATAGATTACGACAGAACCTGTTCTGTTAAACGCGGATACATGTGGAAAGCAGATGTCGGCAGTAATTTTGCATTGACGTCACTTATAATTTTGCCCTTCTTTTCACGCGTCAGTGTCCTCTTTCAATCGGTCAATAATCCATCAATATTGCTAAAGCCAAAAACAAACAGGAGTTGACCCAGAACAGAGATGAGCAGCAAATGGGATACTTGAATGTCCTCTGTGTTCTGTATCCACTCCTGCTTTTGGCTATCAATCCTGAAGCTTTTCATCCTTCTGACAGATGAAATGAAGGGGAAACCAAACATAGTGGCAACGTCATAGAGTGATGGAGAGTGAAAATAGCATTATGGAAATCACAGGGTGTTCCTTCTGACAGTGGTCAGTTGGCAGCAGCATGAGTAGGCTGCAGAGTGGCACAATGACAAATTATGGAGGTGGTGGAAACATGGTAGGCCACAAAGTGGCACAATGATAAGAGTGTGGAGGTGGCGGCAGCAAAAGCAGCAGCAGGAGCCCACAGGTGGCAGCAACATGGTGGCAGCAACAGTGATAGCCACACAGTGGCACAATAATTTAGTGTGGAGGTGGCATCAACAGCAGGATCCCACAGGTGGCAGCAACATGGTGGCAGTAACAGGGAAAGCCACAGAGTGGCACAATTATATAGTGTGAAGGCGGCATCAGAAGCAGCAACAGGAGCCCGCAGAGTGGCACAATGATATAGTGTGTTGGTGGCATCAGAAGCAGCCGGAGCCCGCAGAGTGGCACAATGATATAGTGTGAAGGTGGCATCAAAAGCAGCAAGAACGGCAGAGTGGCACAATGATATAGTGTGTTGGTGGCATCAGAAGCAGCAGGAGCACGCAGAGTGGCACAATGATATAGTGTGAAGGCGGCATCAGAAGCAGGAGCCTGCAGAGTGGCACAATGATATAGTGTGAAGGTGGCATCAGAAGCAGCAGCAGCAGGAGCCCGCAGAGTGGCACAATGATATAGTTTGAAGGCGCCATCAGAAGCAGCAGTAGCAGGGAGCGCGGAAATGGCCAAGATTAGGGTGAAGGCGGGCATAAATAGAAGCAGCAGCAGCGCAGGAGCCCGCAGAGTGGCACAATGGGGGGGGAATAAAAATAGTGTGAAAGGCGGCCTCAGAAGCCGCAGCAGGAAGGAAGCCCGCAGAGAGCACAATTATATAGTGTGAAAGGCCGAGCTCAGCAGCAGCGGAGCCGCAAGCAGAGGGCACATGATATAGGTGAAGGCGGCATAAAACACGCAGCAGCAGGAGCCAGCAGAGTGGCACAATGATTGTATAGGTGAATGCCAGCATAAGAAGCAGCAGGAGCCCGCAGAGTGGCACAATCACTCTAGGTGAAGGTGGCATCAGAAGCAAGCAGGAAGGGACCCAGCGAAGTCCAGGAGACAGAGTGGCAACAATGATATAGCTGTGTGAAGGCACGAAGGTCGGCAATCAGAAAGGCGAAAAGACAGCAGCAAGGAGAGCCCGACAAGAGCAGGTGGCGCCGATTTATGGGCCACCTTCCTGCGGGAGCAGAAAGATTCAGCCTCAAAGAAAGGAGGGAATAATTGAAGCAGAGTGGGGGGGGGGGGGGGGGGGGCATCCATAACTGTGCGTGCGACGTAAGGGGACAGCAGAGGACAGGCAAGCGTAGGCAGGGGGGGGGGGAGCCAACTACCTTCATCATAGACGCAACGCCGGGATAGACTCTATTGGGAGGGCTCTGGATAATCACGAGAGAAGAATGAAGCAGAAGCGAACTAGTAAGAGAGACTGACCCCTGGGCAAAGGGGGGGGGGGCGGGGAGCTAGTAACCGAAGCTAGAAGCCGCCCTGAGGGGGGGGAGGGAAGAACCAGATACTTGGACTCACTTGACTCCCACGATGCCAAAGCACCCGATGAACATGTACGCGGAACGTGTCCCCCCGCCAAGGAGCAGCTGTATCACCGTGGGGGGTGGACGTATCGCCTTCACGAGGGGGGATCACACCCGATGTACTACCCGGAGGCACAACGCAAAGAACTCGGGCCAACGCATGGAGAGGAGGAAGCAGTACAACACAACTGAATGAAACAAACAAGACCCTTCTGCGCCCGGAGCTCCCGCCCCCCTCCCTCAAGACCTCCCGTCTTAGCCCGCCCACACCACAGTTTCTTCTAGAGGTTGTTTTCTATAGTGGGGGGACTCTCGATTGGTCAACTCAAAACCCGGGTGCCAAGCCCGCCCAACGTGGCCCTAGAACAGGTAAATGACTCGAGGGACCAGCCCATCCGTCTACGGGGCTCGCTGCAAGCACGCTGACAGGAAAACGGAGCACGGGACGAAGAAAACCAGGGAACCCGGGCTGCGGCGTCAGAGTGGCCATCATAGCATAGTGTGTGAAGTGTGCCATAAGCGCAGCAGGAGCCCGCGAGAATGGCAAATGATTATGTGAAGTGGGCATCAGCAAGCGCAGCAGGCAGGGAGCCGCCAGAGTGGCACACAATGATATAGTTTGAAGGTTGCCAGCAGAAGCAGCTGTCGCAGGAGCCCGCGGATGGCACAATGATATAGTGTGAAGGCGCATCAGAAGCAGCAGCAGGAGCCCGCAGAGTGGCACAATGATATAGAGTGTGAAGGCGGCATCAAAGCAGCAGCAGCAGGAGCCCGCAGAGAGGAACAATTATATAGTGTGAAGGCGGCATCAGCAGCAGCGCAGGAGCCGACGAGGGCACAATGATATAGTGTGAAGGCGGCATCAAAAAGCAGCAGGAGCCCGACAGAAGTGGCACCATGATATAGTGTGAATGCAGCATCAGAAAGCAGCAGGGCCGCAGAGTGGCGCATAATCATATAGTGTGAATAGGAGTGAATCAGAAGCAGCAGGAACGCCGCAGTGGGACAATGATATAGTGTGAGGCGGATCAGAAAGCAGCAGCAGCAGGGCGACCAGCAGTAGGCACACATCCAATAGTGTGAAAGTGACAGGCACAGAAGCAGCAGGAGCCCGACAGCTGTGAGCACAATGATAAATGTGTGAAGGCGGCATCAGAAGCAGGCAGCAGGAGCCCACAGAGTGGACACAATTATATAGTGAAGGCGGACTCAGAAGCAGCAGCAGCAGGAGCCCACAGGGGCACAATGATTAGGGTAAAGGCAGACGCATCAGAAGCAGCAGCAGGAGCCCGCCAGAGGGAGGGTGCAGACAATTCCAGTCCCTGGTAAAGATGGTGGAAGCAGATGGTGCACTAGTGCAGAAGAGGATGGTGGCATCAGGCAGGTGGGCAGCATCAGAATAGTAGCTAAGGCAGGGTAGTGAGAACCCCGACTCATTTCTCAACATTTGGAGGAGGAAGCCTCATGGCTGATCTAATCTATGCATTAGGCATTGGTGAGTGAAATCCTGTCCGATCCAAGCCTGATTCTCTTGACAAAGGTCAGTCTTCACAGTACGGGTGGACACAAGCGGGTTCTCCTGGTGGGGTAACGATGCGCCCCGACCGCACTGAACACCCACTCTGATGCCACACTATTGGCCGGCCGGACAGCTTCTCTAGCAAAACTCGAAGTTGTGCCACGACATCAAGTTTGGACTGCCCGAAGTAGGTCCATGGGATCCGCTACCGCAGGGGTGCGTAAGTGATTGTCCAAAGTAGGCACACCTGCTGGTTGCAGGGTCTGCTATTCTGCCTGCTGCTGGGGTGTGGCTACCTCCTCACTAGTGGGGTGAGAGGAAGATTGCTAATTAAGGCATCCAATTAAGCGACTGTGATGGAATGTGCTCCCACACAGCAGACGTTGGTAGTAATAGGAGGGCACAATTGTGGGGTCATTTCTTATAGGTATGCCAGTTGCTTCTCCTTCTCAGCAGCAGAGGAAAAAGTCACCATTTGGACAGAGTAGCAACCGGATTCCAAGCGGGTGGGAGAGCCAAAGTCATCCCATAGGCCGGAGATGGTGACTATGTCGGCGTGTCACAGTAGGAAAAGCAGCATGGCGTGCCATTCTGCACAAGTGAGCTTGAGGGGACATCCAGGCCCTCATATGCTGCACACAGGTGCTTCTGGTGTCATCTGCCTGTCCTCCTCCTCCGGAGGCTCCTGTCTCCTCTCCTCACTGAGTAGAAAAAACACAGAATTGCACTCAGACCTCTGCTTGTGCTCCAGTTCCTCCTCCTCCTCCTCCAGTTCAGACCCCACGAACTCAATGTGGCAATGAGATGTTATATCCCACTGTTCCCGTTGCCCTGACCAGACAGATTTTGCAGCATGAGTTCCAGGGACTGAAACAGTGGCATCAGGAAGCAGCCCGGCAGGTAGACCACAGAGTGGACACAATGATGTACGTGTGAAGGCGGAGGCTGCATCAGAGCAGCAGCAGCAGCAGGATGCCCACAGAGTGGCACAATGATATAGTGTGAAGGTGGCATCAGAAGCAGCAGGTGCCTGCAGAGTGGCACCATGATATAGTGTGGAGGTGGCGGACAATTCCAGTCCCTGGTAAAGATGGTAGGAGGCAGATGGTGCAACTAGCAGCAGATGTGTGGCATCAGGTGGGTGGCAGCATCAGAATAGTAGCTGAGGCAGGTAGTTAGAACCCCGACTCATTTCTCAACGTTTGGAGGAGGCCTCATGGCTGATCTAATCTGATGCATTAGGCATTGGTGAGTTGAAATCCTGGCTGATCCAAGCCTGATTCATCTTGACAAAGGTCAGTCTCTCCACATTACGGGTGGACAAGCGGGTTCTCCTGGGGATAACGATGGCCCCGCCGTACTGAACAACCGCTCTGATGCCACACTACTGGCCGGGCAGGACAGCTTCTCTACTGAAAATTCCGTAAGTTGCGGCCATGCATCAAGTTTGGCTGCCCAGTAGTCCATGGGATCCTCTACCTCAGGTGGTAAAGTGCTGTCCAAGTTGCCCACCACCCGCTGGTGCAGGGTCTGCTTCATGTCCTGCTGCTGCTGCTGGTGGTGGCTACCCTCCTCACTAGGCGGGTGAAGGAAATTGCTCATTAAGGAATCCAGACTTAAGCGACTGTTGATGGAACTGCTACTGCTCCTACCCCTCCAGCTCCCCACAGCAGCCGTGGTAGTAGTACGTGAGCAATGACTGACAGGAATCCCCCGGTCAGACCTAACAGAGGATGGACAATAGCACACATAGGCAGCGGCCAACTGTGTGCTCAGTATTTCTCTATAGTATGCCAGTTGTTCCTTCCTCTCAGCAGCAGGAAAATAGTCATCCATTTTGGACCGGTAGCGAGGGTCCAAGAGGGTGGAGAGCCAAAAGTCATCCCTATGCCGGATTTTGACTATTCGGCTGTCACTAGTTAGGCAAAGCAGCATGCTGCGGGCCATCTGTGCAAGTGACTCTGAGGGACTCCCGGTCTCCATATCCACAGTATACTGCCACGGTGCTTCTGGGTCATCTTTCTCGTCTTCTACCTCCTCCGGATGCTCCTGCTCCTCCTCTCCTGTCACCTGAGTAGAAAAACCACAAATTGCACCAGACTCTGCTTGTGCTCCAATGTCCTCCTCCTCCAGTTCAGCCCCCACTGGACTCATGTGGCCATGAGATGTAGTCTCCACTTCTCCAGTGCCCTGACCAGACAGATTTTACAGCATGAGTTCCAGGACATGAAGCAGTGGAATGACGTTATTCATCCCGCAGTCCTGGCGACTGACAAATATTGTGGCAGGTGTCACGCTTGAGCTGCCGGTGGCTGACATCAAAGTTACACAGGGGAGTACTACGGTCCACTTGCATTATCAAAAAATCATGAATGGCTTTTCTCTGTTCATACAGGCGGTCTAACATATGGAGGCTGGAATTCCAACGGGTGGAAACATCGCATATCAGACTATGTTGGGGTAGGCCGTTCTGGCGCTTCAACTCGAGGAGGGTGTGCTTGGCTTTGTAAGAATGGCTGAAGTGCATGCACAGTGTTCTGGCCATTTTAGAATGTCTTGCAGATGGTTGTAAGACTTCAGGAACTTGTTGACTACCAGATTGAACATGTGCGCCATGCAGGGCGCATGGACCATCCCTCCTCTGTCCAGCGTGGACACCATGTTCCTCCCATTGTCTGTCACCATGGTTCCAATTTTTAGTTGTCGCGGAGAAAGCCACACATTGATTTCTTCTTGCATGACGCGGAGCAGTTCCTTCTCTGTGTGACTTCGCCTTAGCAAACCAGGTGTAGAACTGCGTGACACCGCTGTGCCCTGCACATGTGGTATGATGGAGCAGCAATTGTGGAGGCGGAGGTGGTGGTGGAGAAACAAGAGGAGGAGGCGGACACTGGCGCAGGAGCAGCAGTTTGATAACGTGGAGGAGATAGCGCCTTCTCTTGTGGAAGTTGTTGGGTTAAACCAGCACACTGACATACTGATGTGTGCCGCCTTCTGTCAGGATTGCATGCTTCTTATGCAATTCATTGCTGCCTATAGAGCGGGACCACTCAGGCTCATTTGCATAATTTTAAAAGCCATTTTAAATATAAAAAAACAAGGGCATTAAGAAGCTAAAAGAAAAGAGAGCTCGCCAGAAGGGTTGCACAAACCAGGTGTCGGGGGCTGGTTTTCATTTTAGAACCTGATGGTTGAGTCCTTTAAAAATGTAATGTCAAAGTGTCATTAGTTAATAATTATAGAAGCCAGGTGTTTTTAACTTGCCTACAAATGTAGCTGACTGTTTAGGATTCTGTGTGCATACCTGCATGACTAAATACAGTTTAATGGCAATAGGTTCCAGCTTGATGAGCTAGGTTAGCGCTGTTATGTAGAAAGCTTGTGTCTATAAACATTTAACATTGTATAAAAGAGCTGAGAGCCTCGGAATGTGTAAGTAAATCACCGTTCTCAGGGTTGGCTACACCCAGTGTCAATTTATTTTTAAAGGTATAAGTCAGCCATACACATGGGGTAAGCATTGGCTGTAATTAGTGCCAAATGATCTTATTCTTTGGTAGTATATAATATCATTAAAATCCCACAACAAAATATTTAGATTCACATCGTAATTGGTCTATACTCTAGTGAAGTCAGGTGCAGATTGATCAAAATACTAAAATTAAGGTACATGGCTCAGGATTTGCTAGCAATAAACTAGTGAGAGAACTGGGTTTCCAACATCTTCTGGACTGGGGCTTGACATCTCATGAAAGGTTTGCATTATTTTCTCCTTCTGTGCTATAAGTTTTTAATTGAGTAGGATGTGTTGATCTGGAATTGTATTTTGGATTCCTTGACCCTTTCTGGTTGTCTTCCTTACTTGTTGCCTATTGATTGGTACTGCATTTGTCCTCGAGGTTTCTGACATGTTTTTAATGACTATTGCTCTTGATTGTCCTGTCTTTGTCTATGTGTTTGCATTTTTTAAAGGAAGGAAAAAACATCGACCGTTGTACTATCATTTGGGAAGACTGGGTCATAGGTAGGAGCTTCTGGGGAAGGGGTGTATGCCCTTAAAGAGGACTGTCACAGATTTTGATCCCCTGACGAACAATTGCCGATGATGAAGGTTATAAGTCCTCCCTATATCACCAAAAATTAGCTGCCAGGGGGCCCTTGTTACCTTAATTACAGGCAATTTTTTGATATGCAAAATAGCTTTTGGACTCGTCTCTGACAGCCTGAGGAGAGGAGAAGAGTGGACGAGATAACCTGGACCAACGCCCCCCTTATCTGAACTAGACAGCTCTGTGTCCCCACAAATGCTCTTGCCTGCCCTCTTGTGAACCGATGCTAATATTCAACTACACGACATATAATAGCCTCTATGTGCAGATGGGAAAATATTGGTGTCAATCTTGTCTACACAGTGTTAACATATTCATAACAGGTGACCAGTGACTTCATTGCAGGTCTTTTTTCTTTTCAAGAGCCTATCTAAAATGGTCAACCCCCCCCAACTGTACATATGTATTGAATTACATGAAATCACAGCAGCTCCAGGGAATGGAGAAGAGTAGAATATCTGGCAGACTTATGTGTCAGATCACATGCATGGGATCGCGTTGGCTAATTGATTAAGAAGGCTGAAGAATCTTAAGAGATGTCACGTCTGTCAAATGAATGAAACTGATGACCTAGTAAAGAGGCATAAGGCATGGGGAAGATTAGATGGGGGGCTGGTGAGCAGGACACCCCCCTCTGATGGCAGTAATATACGATAAAAGGTGATTTATGTGGACGTGTAAGACGAACAAATTTTTAGCTAACAGAAGCGTGTAAGTCAGTATATAGGTCTATAGCACACTGGTTCACTGGCTGGTCATGTGGTGCAATGTCGTGAACAGGTTCCCTTAAAGGCGCAAGTGCCTTCTGTCCTTCCAGTCCATCCAAAGTGTTCCCTATAGCACAATTTCCTAACCAAGCATAATATGCAGACTATTTAGGTCTAGTTCACAAAGTTGCTTCCATTCTGAAAGAAACAATTGCCCTACATAGAGACACATTTTGCCGATGGAGTCACATCGTTTTGAGAGGGTCAACTTGCTGATTTGATCAGAATGATACTGACCGAATGTCTGTGTTGTGAAAGTACACACTAGGTTGGAGGACACCACTGTTACAGCCATTTTTCTTCATTGAAAATAGAAAACTTCTATACTGTAAAGAGAGAGAGAAAATAGAGATTATTATAACATTAACTATGAGTTTAGTCACCACGTTGTGTACCAATTCTTTTTTCTGGGAGGTTTTCAGTATGTTCTGAAATCTAGCGCTGTGGGACTTCATATCATAAGCCACAAGAACATGAGCTTAGGTCAGGCACTTTCAGCACTTCAAGGTCTCATGTCTGTCAGCTTTTTAGGATAGGAGTTGATTTTGTCCTTCAGATGTTTTAATCTCACAGCTGTAGGACTATGGTTGACTAGGCACACGCTTGAACTTGAAAGGTAGAAAAATAGCTCATCAGAAGTTACAAATCAGTGCTTAATTACCAAGCTCTTTTAATAGATGTCTAACTAAATATTAATTGTGGACAGCCACCATTTTTTTTTCCGAGAAAAAATTGGAAAACCATAAGGGTGATGTATTGACACATGCATTTTTTTAGGGAACAAACAGTTTTGCTTGTTGGCAAAAAGACATTAGGAAATATAATAAACGTTTTGCAAACTAAACCAGTGCAAGAGTAGACGTACATAGTCTTATGCTAACTGGATTTATCAATTGTGTTTGATAATACTTACACCTTTCCTCGCCAAAGTCGTATCTTATATGTACTCAAGGGGATATGAAATGAAAACATATCGCCACGGAATATAATACGTCCAGAAAATGGAGATATTCATAGGTTAAAAAAAAGTGCCCAGAAGGAACAGGCAATCTACATATACGATTTTGCTCCTAAAGAACGGTTGAGTATATGGTCCACCTACATGTTACAGTCACTGGAAATATGCTCACTGAAATATGGCACATATCCATGGAGCATTTGTGGATGTTTTGTAATATGACTTTCTTCTTGTAATGTCTGCCGTGTTGTGTGTCCTAATATCAGATGTACTTTGGTCCTGTATTTTTCTTTATGAAGGCATGCTACTGTAGGTCCCATTAAAAACACATGCTTTGATAAAATTATCTGCTGTTTGTGTTTGAAAGTAAATAAGAGTAGAGCACATATCATCTCTATTCCAACCCAGGTGGGTGTCGCAAGCACAGGCTCAAGTATAAAGTACTGAAAAAATGCTCATGACTCAATCCAGAAGTTGAATAGAGATAGGTGTCCTTTTCTAAAGGATCTTCGAATATATTTAGATTATGTTGAGTCAAATATATTTACACCCATCAAAAGTGACCTTGTTATCCCCTTATATGGCTTTAGAAAGAATATAGTTATGTTACTTTTTGCATGGGGTGTTAAAATTAATAATACTATCGTGATCTTGGTAATTTTCTGCAAACAATTATTTGGTGGCACCCCACAAATTTAACATTCCTTCCTTTTGACATATATTGCTTTGGAAATATGAAGATGTGGGTAATGTATAAGTAACAAGCCTGTGAATCTGAGATGGAAAAGCAGAGCTTGAGGGGGGCTCTAGAAACATTCACATTGGGGCTCATTCTAAGAGGTTCAGCGGACCCCGGATTCTGGTCGGGTTTCCAACGATTTACCTTTTTGCCGCCAAAGATGCCCCGGAGTTTTGGCACACGTGATGGATGTGGCACATCTGCGACGGCTTGCATTTGCAAAGAAATCGGGGCGTACCATCGACCAACCCAACGGATTCGGACAAACTGCGGAATTTATATAAAAACGAATTGTGTGCAAGATCAAACCCCTTCATGCACCAGGAAGGAAGAAAGGAGAACTCCCGGCGGATCTCAAGCGGGGAAGCACACATAAGGAAATTTGGATGACACGACACCTTTAGTGACTGACGGCAGACCCGATCCCTGTCGGAACAACGCACCACGGGGGATCGCGACAGGACGCGTAAGTAAACAGCCCCAATGGAGTCCTTCAGCTCATTAGCATATAGTGAAAAGTTGATTTTAGAGAAAATGACGCCATGAATACTAAATCTCTAAGAAGATTACTACAAATAACAATTACATAATTATATTATTTTATTTTTTTTTACTTTTTTTCAAACCACTCTATGTTTGTCTGATTGATCTACCAATATACTGCCATACTACAGGAAGTATTGCAACAAACACCCTCTGCAATGCAGAAGGACTCGCCCATGAGCTCCATACCCTGCAGCCAGCATGTACGTTTAGTATGTCCGTCAGTAAGCGTTAAGGAACTATCCATCGAGAAATTGTCTACTAAACTATTACCAGAAGTTGTCAACCAGCTGAACAGCTTTGGGTTAGGTGTTCTTTCATGGTCAGCCTGGCTGCATCCATAAGGAAAGGAAATCAATGTTGAAGCCCGGTAACAGCAGAGAGTTTGATATGAACTGAGCTCCTCCCTGCCTCTCAACCAACTCCTCGCCCTTGGCATCCATGTGCTGGACCTTAAAGTGTTTTGTCCTACAAACAAGTTAGGACCCTATTCCACGGCGTATAGGGCCTCCATTGCTGATCAGTTGGGGGTCCTCACTGCTAAGACCCCTGCAGATCGAAAAAACAAGGGTCCGACAGACCCCTTGCCACCCTCACGACTAGTGGGACAGAACGTCCGCATGGACCGTTCTGCTCCATAACTCCTATGGACTGAAGGACATAAGCCAATTGGCATCTCCGTCAGCTCCAAGAATTAAGGAAGAGAAACTTAGTGCGGCGTGTCTGCTCCATTACCAACCCCCGTCGGACCTCGTTTTTTGATTTTTTTTTTCCAATAGATCGCGGGGTCTCAGCCTGGACCCCCACTGCCTCAGCAAGTTAGGCCCTGATCCAGAGGATAGGCAGAACTTGTCTTCGTGGAGAAAAACCCCTTAAGGAGACTGTCCATGATGTCCTGACGAACGCAGGACCATCAATTCTAGTGAAGGGGGCGTTTCTAAGGCAGGTAATCTGGGAGTGCAGCACCTCACTTCACCATTCATTTTTGAATAGATGTCCCAACCAACACAGTCATGTAAACGAAAGTGGATTTTAAAAACAAACCTGATAACAGCACTGTGATATGGGAAGGTGGGACGTGGACGGCCAGAAGCTGACCTCCGGCAGCTTCCGTTGCCCCTGTAACAAACAGGGTCACAGGACGGCGCGACTGGACACGGCGGCGCAACGGAGAGGTGGAGTAATGTTGTTCTTTTTAAAATCCAGCACCGCCTGCCCCCGAGAATTTTAAACCAATCGGCAGATCGCTGGCCCCCTCAGGTACCGAAATCTACCACCGAGGTAGGGTAAGTTGGTTGTACTGCTTCATAAATATTTTTCTACAAACGGAAAAATCAGCAAAAATGTGTAGTGGGGAACCAAACTACAAGTGGGGTCGGATATAGTGAAAAACACATAAGAGCTGGATTTAGTGAACTGGTCTGATTCAAGAACATGCCATACAGACACAGTGTACCTATAACGCATTCACAGTTTCTCTCGTTGGCTTGCGCGTTACCAAGTGATCAAGATTCTTTCAACTGTTCTAATTCTCCTTACCATACAGGTAAATCTCTACCCCAGGTATGGTTCACCAGCTATTTTTTAATTGTTATCTCTGCCGTCGTATGTCCATTGAAGTAGGGGAGACATTTGAACCCCAAGCCGGGAGCATGAGTTGCACGGGCATTCCAGTGATGCTATGGGAATGGGAACATCTCTATAACCAGAGCCTTCATAGACAGATTATGGCTATCACAAGCCTAATGCACTGGAATATAAGAGTTATGTACTAGAGATATCATCCTATTGCTAATATAGTTGTCCCTTTTATAGACCGCTATAAAGTATGCAATTAAATTTGCGATTTAACCCAGAAGAGCTCATCAGATCATTTCTGACATGAACATCTAACATCAAATTAATATGATAAAAACCAAGGACACTACAGCCTGCTGATGTTGGAGGGGCTCTGGTGGGGGGGTGGGGGAGGTGGGTGGTAAAACAGCTGTACAGCTTATTAGATAAGCGGTAATACATAAAAAGTATGATCTTGAAGGATGGATAACATTAAACAAATATATAAATGGGCAAGTCACAGGCCGTGTTCTGTTAGTAGTCAATATCACCTGGTTCAACATGAGCTGTGTTTTGACTGGTGGAATTTCTCATTTTATGCTCAGCACCCCCTTTATATTAGAATCTGAGATGTGTCCTTTATGATGGTTATTAGAGAGGGCGAATTTGTTCAAATTCGTTTCGTCCCCGATCGCCGAAATTTTTCAAAAAAATGTTGGATTCGACCGACAATCGAATCATCAAATGAATCAACTTACTGTAGCAACGTTGTGCCATGCTTAAAACTGCGCATAGGGAGCGTGGTTTGCTTCTAAACCAATGCCTGTCTTTTAATATGACACGCCAACATACAGACCCTGGACTCTTTAGAATCGCTTCACTATCTCACTTCCAAGTGCACTATACATCAGGCAATTTCCCCAATAAGGACGAGAGCGGTAACGACAGCCACAAGCAGGTAACAGTCTTGTGCACTCAAAAGGAATAGTGAGGAGCCACAGATCCACTATAACATCAAGAAGTGCCACATCTTTTTACAACTGGACATCAGATGATTCCATAGATACGCAGAACCGTTTGCTTAAACGCGGATACATGTGGAAGCCCCCCAAAAGAGTTGCAGGATGTCGAGATTAATTTTGCATTGACTCACTTATAATTTTGCCTTCTTTTCACGGTCGTGTCCCCTTTCAATCGGTCATTAATCCCATCAATGATTGCTAAAGCCAAAACAACACAGGAGTTGCCCCGAACAGAGATGAGCAGACCCAAAGTGGGACTTGAATGTCCTCTGTGTTCTGTCATCGCACTCCACTGCTTTGGCTATCATCCTGACAGCTTTTCTCCTTCTGAAGATGAAAAGTAGAAGTGGGAAACCCCAAACATAGTGGCCAACGTTCCATAGAGTGAATGGAAGAGGGAGGGTAATAAAGTAGAGAACTGATCACTACGAATGCAAGGTGTGGTCCTTGCCTGACACAGTGGGTCAGTTGGCAGCAGCATGATATGGGGACTGCAGATGGGCAAAGCAAATGATGAAGGGTAGAAACAGAGTAAGACAGGAAGGGATAAAGCGTGAAACAGTGGTAAGGCCACAAGTGGCACAATGAATAAGCAGTGGGGGCGGCGGCAGCAAAAGCACGGCAGCAGAGAAAAGGTGGACGGGGGAGCCAACAGCAAAGTGGCAGCAAGCAACATGGTGGCAGCAACAGTGATAGCCACACAGTGGCACAATAATTAGTGTGGCAGGTTGCATTCAGCAGCGGATCACCAAGGTGCAGCCACATCGGTGGCGTACAGAAGAGGAAGCCACAAGTGGAACAATTAAAATATAGGTGAAGGCAAGAAGAGAACCGTGACCGTCAAGTGCGCACTACATAATTAGGGTTGCTATCGGGCAGAGCGCAAGATGACGAATAGAGAGTGGCATCACCAGCCGAGGACAGCCACGAGTGGCACAATGATACTAGTGTGAAGGTGGCATCAAAAGCAGCAAGACGGACAGACTGTGGCACAATGATATGTGTGTTTGGCATCAGAAGCAGCAAGCAGCAGAGTGGCCACAATGATATAGGTGTTTAGGCGCATCAGAAGCAGGAGCCTGACAGAGGGGGCACAATGATATGAGTGGGAAGGTGGCATCAGAAGCAGCAGCAGCAGGAGTCCCGCGGAGTGGCACAATGATATAGTTGAAGGCGCCATCAAGCAGCAAGTAGCATGAGCGCGGAAATGGCACACAGATATAGGTGTGAAGAGCGGGCTATAGAAGAGCACACGCAGGAGCCCGCAGAGTGGCACAAGGGGGAATAAAATGAGTGTGAAGGCGGCCTCAGAACGCAAGCAGAAGGAAGCCCGCAGAGAGCACCATATAATAGTGTGAAAGGCCGAGCATCAGCAGCAGCGGAGCCGCGCAGAGGGCACCATGATATAGGTGGAAGGCGGCATAAAAAGCATCAGCAGGAGCCACGCAGAGTGGCACATGATTATAGGTGAATGCAGCATAAAAGCAGCAGGGTCCCGCAGAGTGGCCAATCATCTAGTGTGAAGGTGAGCTCAGAACAGCGGAGGACCAGCGTCCGGGACAGAGTGGAACAATGATATAGTGTAAGGAAGCGGCAATCAGAAAGCGAAGACAGCAGCAGAGAGCCCGACAAGAGCAGGTGGCGCCGATTTATGGGCCACCTTCCTGCGGGAGCAGAAAGATTCAGCCTCAAAGAAAGGAGGGAATAATTGAAGCAGAGTGGGGGGGGGGGGGGGGGGGGCATCCATAACTGTGCGTGCGACGTAAGGGGACAGCAGAGGACAGGCAAGCGTAGGCAGGGGGGGGGGGAGCCAACTACCTTCATCATAGACGCAACGCCGGGATAGACTCTATTGGGAGGGCTCTGGATAATCACGAGAGAAGAATGAAGCAGAAGCGAACTAGTAAGAGAGACTGACCCCTGGGCAAAGGGGGGGGGGGCGGGGAGCTAGTAACCGAAGCTAGAAGCCGCCCTGAGGGGGGGGAGGGAAGAACCAGATACTTGGACTCACTTGACTCCCACGATGCCAAAGCACCCGATGAACATGTACGCGGAACGTGTCCCCCCGCCAAGGAGCAGCTGTATCACCGTGGGGGGTGGACGTATCGCCTTCACGAGGGGGGATCACACCCGATGTACTACCCGGAGGCACAACGCAAAGAACTCGGGCCAACGCATGGAGAGGAGGAAGCAGTACAACACAACTGAATGAAACAAACAAGACCCTTCTGCGCCCGGAGCTCCCGCCCCCCTCCCTCAAGACCTCCCGTCTTAGCCCGCCCACACCACAGTTTCTTCTAGAGGTTGTTTTCTATAGTGGGGGGACTCTCGATTGGTCAACTCAAAACCCGGGTGCCAAGCCCGCCCAACGTGGCCCTAGAACAGGTAAATGACTCGAGGGACCAGCCCATCCGTCTACGGGGCTCGCTGCAAGCACGCTGACAGGAAAACGGAGCACGGGACGAAGAAAACCAGGGAACCCGGGCTGCGGCGTCAGAGTGGCCACAAGCATATCGTGTGAAGGTGCATCAGCGCAGCAGGAGCCCGCAGAGAAAGTGGCAAATGATTATGTGAAGGGACATCAGAAAGCAGCAAGCAGGCAGAGAGCCCGCCAGAGTGGCACATACATGATATAGTTTGAAGGTGCCACAGAAGCAGCGTCAGCAGGAGCCGCGGATGGCACAATGATATAGTTGAAGGCGGCATCAGAAGCAGCTAGCAGGAGACCAGCATAGAGGGCACAATGATAAGTAGTATGTGAAGGCGGCATACAAAAAGCAGGCAGCAGCAGGAGCCCGCAGAGAGGGAGCACAACTGTATATAGTTAGAGGCGGCCACAAGCAGGCAGGAGGAAGCGCGACGAGGGCACAATGATATAGTGAAGGCGGACATCAAAGAGCAGCAGGAGCCCGACAGAAGTGGCACACATGATTATAGTTGGTGAAATGCGCATCAGCAGCAGCAGGAGGCCGCAGAGTGGGCAAATAAGAATATAGTGTGAATTAGAGCATCAGAAGCAGCAGGAACGACCGCAGTGGCGACAATAGTATAGTGTGAAGGTGGAATCAGAAAGAAGGCAGCCCGCAGAGGGCGAACAAGCATGGTATAGGAGGCGCATCAATTATAGCTCGCGAGAGTGGCCAAACATATGGTGACAGTGGCACAGAAGAGCAGGAGCCCGAGAGCGTGTGTGCACAATGATAAATGTGAAGGCGCATCAGAGCAGCAGCAGGAGCCCACAGTAGTGGCACAATTATATAGGTGAATGGCGGCCATCAGAAGCAGGCAGCAGCAGGAGCCACAGAGTGGACAATGATAGTAGTGTTAAAGGAACGCATCAGATAGCAGAGCAGGAGGCCGAAAGTGTAGAGGGTGAAGACACTTCCAGTCCTGGTAAAGATGGTGAGCAGAGGTGCAGATTGCAACTAGCGAGAGATGGTGGCATTCACGCAGGTGGCAGGCTAGAATAGTAAGCTAAGCAGGTAGTGAGAACCCGACTCATTTCTCAACATTGGAGGAGGCAGCCTCATGGCTGATCTAATCTATGCATTAGGCATTGGTTGGTGAAAATCCTGTCCGATCCAAGACCTGATTCATTCTTGACAAAGGTCAGTCTCTCCACATACGGGTGGCACAAGCGGGTTCTCCTGGTCGAGGGTAACGATGGCCCCGCCGCACTGAACACCCCACTCTGATGCCACACTATTGGACGGGCCAGGAAGCTTCTCTACGCAAAACTCCAGCAAGTTGTGCACGACACAAGTTGGACTGCCCAGAGTAGTCCTGGGATCCCTACCTGCAGGGTGCGTTAAGTGCTGTCCAAAGTAGGCACACCTGCTGGTTGCAGGGTCTGCTTGTCATGCCTGTCTGCTTGGGTGATCGGCTACCTCCTCACTAGGCGGGTGAGAGGAAGTTTGCTTATTAAGGCATCCAATTAAGGCGACTGTGATGGAATTGCTCCACCAGCAAGCGTGGTGTAACTAGGCAGACGGCCAATGTGGCGTCATTTCCTATATAGGATGCAGTTGCTTCCTTCCTCTCAGCAGCAGGAAAAAGTCACCATTTGGACAGTCAGTAGCACGATCCAACGCGGGTGGGAGAGCCAAAAGTCATCCCATGCCGGAGTGGTGACTATCGGCCGTGTCACAGATAGGACCGGAAAGCGCATTGGCGTGCCATCTGCACAATGACTCTGAGGGAATCCGGCCTCAATCTGCCACAGGTGGCCTTCTGGGTCATCTGCCTCGTCTCTCCTCATCCGGAGCTCCTGTCTCCTCTCGGTGCACTGAGAGAAAAAACACAGAATTGCACCAGACTCTGCTTGTGCTCCAGTGTCTCCTCCTCCTCCTCCAGTTCAGCCCCCACGAACTCATGTGGCAATGAGATGTTATATGCCCACTTCCCGTGCCCTGACAGACAGATTTTGCAGCATGAGTTCAGGGACAGAACAGTGGCATCAGGAGCAGCCCAGGCAGGAGACCACAGAGTGGACACAAGATGTAGCGTGTGAAGGCGGCGCATAGAGAGCAGCAGCAGCAGGAGCCCACAGAGTGCACAATGAATATAGTGTAAAAGGAGCGCATCAAGAAGCTTAGCAGCAGAGCCAGCGAGTGGCACAATGAATTATAGTGTGGAGGGGCAGACAATTCCAGTCCCTGGTAAAAGATGGCAGGAAGCAGATGGTGCAACTAGCAGCAAGAGTGTGGCATCAGGCAGGTGGCAGCCGTCAGAATAGTAGCTAAGGGCAGGTAGTTAGAACCCCGAACTCATTTCTCAACATTTGGAGGAGGCGTCATGGCTGATCTAATCTGATGCTTAGGCATGGTGAGTTGAAATACTGGCCGATCTAAGCCTGATTCATCTTGACAAAGGTCAGTCTTCTCACATTACGGGTTGGACAACGGGTTCTCCTGGGGGAAAACGATGGCCCCGCCGCACTGAACACCACATCTGAGCCACACTTATTGGCACGGGAAGGACAGCTCTATACTGCAACCCTCCGAAGTTGCGGCCACGCATAAGTTTGGCTGACAGTAGTCCATGGGATCCTCTACCTCAGGTGGTAAAGTGCTGTCCAAGTAGGTCACCACCTGCTGGTGCAGGGTCTGCTTCATGTCCTGCTGCTGTTGCTGGTGGCGGCTACCCTCCTCACTAGGCGGGTGAAGGAAATTGCTCGTTAAGGAATCCAGACTTAAGCGACTGTTGATGGAATTGCTCCCCACAGCAGCCGTGGTAGTAATAGGCAGCGGCCAATTGTGTGCTCAGTATTTCTCTATAGTATGCCAGTTGTTCGGCTGTCACTAGTAAGGCAAAGCAGCATGCTGCGGGCCATCTGCGCAAGTGACTCTGAGGGACTCCCAGCCTCCATATCTGCCACGGTGCTTCTGGGTCATCTGCCTCGTCTTCTACCTCCTCCGGATGCTCCTGCTCCTCCTCTCCTGTCACCTGAGTAGAAAAAACACAAATTGCACCAGACTCTGCTTGTGCTCCAATGTCCTCCTCCTCCAGTTCAGCCCCCACTGGACTCATGTGGCAATGAGATGTAGTCTCCACTTCTCCAGTGCCCTGACCAGATAGATTTTGCAGCATGAGTTCCAGGACATGAAGCAGTGGAATGACGTTATTCTGCAGTCAGTCCTGGCGACTGACAAATAACGTGACCTCTTCAAAAGGCTTGAGCAAACGGCAGGTGTCACGCATGAGCTGCCAGTGGCTGACATCAAAGTTACACAGGGGAGTACTATGGTCCGCGTGCATCATCAAAAAATCATTAATGGCTTTTCTCTGTTCATACAGGCGGTCTAACATATGGAGGCTGGAATTCCAACAGGTGGAAACATCGCAAATCAGACTATGTTGGGGTAGGCCGTTCTGGTGCTGTAACTCGAGGAGGGTGTGCTTGGGTGTGCATTTTTAGAATGTCTTGCAGATGGGTGTAACTTCAGGAATTTGTTGACTACCAGATTGAACACGTGCGCCATGCAGGGCGCATGGACCATCCCTCCTCGGTGCAGCGCGGACACCATGTTCCTCCCATTGTCTGTCACCATGGTTCCGATTTTTAGTTGTTGCGGAGAAAACCACACATTGATTTCTTCTTGCATGATGCGAAGCAGTTCCTCCCCTGTGTGACTTCGTTCGCCCAGGCAAACCAGGTGTAGAACTGCGTGACACCGCTGTGCCCTGCACATGTGGTATGATGGAGCAGCACTTGTGGAGGCTGAGGTGGTGGTGGAGAAGGAGGAGGAGGCGGACACTGGCGCAGCAGTTTGACAACGTGGAGGAGAAAGCGCCGTCTCTTGTGGAAGTTGTTGGTGTGGCTGGGCGGGAAGCACATTCACCCAGTGGGCCGTAAAGGACATATGGCCCTGACCATAATTGCAGCTCCACACGTCCGCACTGCCGTGCACCTTGGAAGAAACTGATAAGCTCAAGGACTGGCCCACCTTCTGTTGTACACATTGGTGAAGGGCTGTCCTTTTTGGAAAAAAAATTGCGGCTTGGAACTCTCCACCTCGGTTCCGCACAAGCCATTAGTTCTCTGAAGGGTGCAGAGTCCACGACTTGGAAAGGGAGACTGCAGTACCAACAACTTCGACAAGGGCACGGTCAGCTTCTGCACCTTAGGATGGCTGGACGCATAGAGTTGTCTTTTTGTAATCGCCTCGCTCAACGACTGCTGGCGCCATGCGTAGCGAGGAGCAGGAGCATCTGTACCGGGAGATGATGTCAAAGACAAACAGCTCCCTTCGGCAGAGGTGCTGGAGCCTTCACTTGCTGAAACAGCATGTGTGGCACTAGGTGCTGCTGCTGTTGCTGCGCCTGCAGGATGGACCGCATCTGACACCCGTTTCTCCCAGGCCATTGGATGGATACGCTCCATGTGTTGGTGCAGGGCCGTGGTGCCAAGGTTAGCTCCCTGGCCACGCTTCACTTTCTGCCCGCAGATACGACATATACCCACGCTCGGCTCCTCTGGTGTCTTTACAAAAAACTGCCACACTGCTGAGGTGGTAATTTTACCGCCAACACTCTGCACTGAGCGACTACTACCGCCTCTGCCTCGCTGAGCCCCTGTGCCACTGCTTATTTGAGCCTGCGAATCGTGATTTGTACCCCGCGGACGTTTGGCTTCCATCCTCGCACTGCTGCCACGCTGCTGACTCACAGCCACAGTAGCGACTTGTTGCCTGCTCCGCAAGCTGACACTCTCTTCGCCCGACAATGATGAATCCCCTGCTACACCCGGCTCCCAAGTGCGATTGGCTACATCATCGTCAATTTGTGTTTCATGGTCACTGCTACTCTCCTCACCGGTGTCAGTATGCACAGCCTGCCTACTGTCTGCCCCACCTCTTCACTGTAAAGCAGCTGCTGACTGTCCTCAAACACTTCGTCCTTGCTGAATAGTGGCGTGGAGCCCAGACCACCTAGTAGCTCTTTGGCTGTGGGAAAGGAAGAGGACTGAGCCTGGTTGAGGACAGGTGAGGGCCCCCAAAAGGTATTGCAATGTGCGTTATACAGATACCCCACAACTGATAGTGTGGCTGGGGTTGTCAGATGTGTAATTTCAGCGAAAATCACTGTATAAACTACGTGGATTTGACACGTGAATCTGGCTGTAAACTAGAGCCCCCAAAAGGTATTGCAATGTGCCTTATACAGATACCCCACAACTGACAGTGTAATTTCAGCTAAAGTCACTGTATAAACTACGTGGATTTGACACGTAAATCTGTCTGTAAACTCGCTGAAATTACACTGTCAGTTGTGGGATATCTGTTTAACGCACATTGCAATACCTTATTGTGGCTCTAGCTTACAGCCAGATTTACGTGTCAAATCCATGTAGTTTATACAGTGATTTTGGCTGAAATTACACTGTCAGTTGTGTGACATCACATAAGCCTGCCGGTCGCCGATTGGCTTACAGTTCTGCAGATGTCATCGGGTGTGTTCCTTTCTCCTTGCCAGAGTTCTCTGCCCCATGTAACACGTTGTTCTCACGCCCATTTAGCAGAAACATGAGGGGGAAAAAAACAACTTCGTTCCCGCGAATCAGCATAAACTTCGGCTTCTTGACAAATCCAATTTTTCCTGAAATTCTAATCGAAGTTAGAATCATTAGAATCGATTCGCTCATCTCTAATGGTTATAACTTTGATATTTTTATGACATGCTATACTTTATTTTAGTTGTATACTTTAGTTGATATGTTTTGTGTTTATGTTTTCAAAATTATTTCCTTTTCAGAAAAATAGCTAAAATAAATAAAGAATGTCCTTTCATTTTAGTATGACACTAGATGGCTTACAAATAGCGATTTTCCTAATTTTTAAAAAGATTTCAGAATTGACTTATTTTTTTGTTTTTAATGAGCTTGGAACAGTAAAATATTAGAAACCCCCTATAAATGCATTTCCTTACCTGTAAAATTGACACATTTACAAAGGAGAAAAGCCACCTTAAAATGTGTTATGCAGTTTCTCCCAAGTACAGATATTACTTTTTGTCTGGACATAGCGGACAGATGGAAATTCTTTAATGAAATGTATTGCATTTTCCATCAAAGAAATTTCTTAACTTTTTTGTGGGGAGGGGGGTAGAAAAAACATCAATCTGACTTTCAACTTTCTTTTTTTTGGTGTTCAGCGTATAGCCCATTGAACATTGTGGGGGTCATTTGCTAAGGGCCCGATCCGAATATTTCCGATTTGCGCCGATTTCCCCTGAATTGCCCCGGGATTTTGGCGCACACAATCGGATTGTGGCGCATCGGCGCCGGCATTCACGCAACGGAAATTGGGGGGCGTGGCCAAACGAAAACCCGACGGATTCGGAAAAACCTCGCATTTAAAACAAAAAATCTGTCGCGGAGCTTGCGCTTACCTTCACTCAGCCCGGCTCGGTGAACTCCAGCACGTTCCGATGCTTTTCAGCGCAGCAGCGCCACCTGGTGGACGGCGGAGGAACTACCTTAATAAATCCCGGCCGGACCCGAATCCAGCGCAGAGAACGCGCCGCTGGACCGCGAATGGACCGGGTAAGTAAATCTGCCCCTGTGTCTTTATTCTGTGGGCCAGTATTACCAGACCACAATACCATATTTAGATATTTTTTCTTATGTGTTACTAAATTTGCATTATAAAATCGAGAGGAAAAATCTATAGTTCTGCATGATGATGTTCAAAGAGGTATGGCAAGTTACTACAGAGCTGTTTGAGGGCTTGTGTTTTGCAGGACATGTGGGATGAGACAGGTAAAAATCATAATTAGCCTTTATGGTTTTTGTGGTGCTTATTGTGTGCATGTTTAATCATCATTTTGTATTATTGTTTAGGTCTTTACAGATGCAGTTTCACCAATTATGTAGGGTTATTTGATTTTTATTTTTTTTCAACTTTTTCTCTCCTTTTTTTTCCATTAGTCCCTCTATGGGACTAAAACACTAAGTGGGTTTTCACTACAGTGTAGGTCCTCGGTCCCTAAAAGTTTCACCATCATTGGACTTGACAACTGCTAAATGCTGACCAAAAGGCAGTATCAAAGTATCCTCACACCACATTAACTACTAATTTACAATAGTGACTAAAGCCATTTATGATGTAGGGAGGAGCTCCGTTTTATAGCAAACTGTATCAGCAATGGTATGTATACTAATATCTTTATACCATAATTATGATTTTACTCAGGCTGTAAAATTTCTATAACTGGATGACACATACCTATTGAAACTTTCAGTGCTGAACTTAGTCATGTGACGATATACATGTGTCATACAGCATGTTTCTGCATTTTCATTTCCCAGATCCCAGATTTCCTAAGGTTATAACAGTGCACATGCTGCAATAGACTTATCAAAATGCCTGATTTTGGATTATAAATCTGTCACAGTTGTGCCGCCAATTAGTTGTAATGTTTTCGTCAGAAAACTGCAAAAAATGTTTTGTGCATTTGAATCATTTTTGCCGCTGATTTGCTGCTAAGCAATGCCCCATCATCATGCCCCTTTTGTCATATATGTCTAAAATTGTGCCCCTAGTATTTTTTATTAAAGAACCCTTTAGTTTTATCAAATTGCCCCCCTCACATAAAAGAAACCCTAGAACAAACAATAATAATGGAGATCCCCAAAGCAGGCAATAATAATACAGAGTCTAGAAATTCTGGAGACCCCAAAGCCAACAGTAATAAAAATGGAGACTGCCAGAGCCACCTAAACATACTAGAGATCTCTAGAGCCACCATATAATAATGGAGACCCCCAGAGTCCCTTTATACTACAGTACAATAATACAATACAACTTTATTGATAATACTGGAAACCCACAGAGCTGACTTATAATACTGGAGACCCCTAGAGATAACTAACAATACTAAAAACACTGCAGCCACCTGATAATACCGGAGACAAAAAAAATACTCATCTCTCCTGGCTCATAACCCTATGCCACACTCGAGCTTCGTATCTACTCTGCTGTGCATCCTGAATCGAACAATAACAAACTTTTGTAATGTAATCTTATTAACTAAGTTGAAGTTTGCATAAAAATTTTCATCATTTGTGTTGAAAAGGATTTTCAAGGAAAAATAATTGATGACTTATCCTCAGCTCTGTTAAGTACTACTCTACGTGTACCTGGATAGCGCCCCCCTTAAGTATCATAATGATCAAGCTGGGATACTGGGTATATAAACTGAATTTAGACATGTCCTATATTTTTCTGTATTTGAGCTGCGGCTGCTTGGCTTTTAATGAAGAATGGAGGGTTGATGAGCGCTCACTCCCCTTCCCTTCTCTCCCACGGTCCGGGTGTGCACACGGCCGTGCATTAAGCCTTCACTGCATATAAACCTATTGCTTTTGAGGCATACTTCTACAAAATGTGAAAATCTATATCCATTATGTATATACATTCCTCCGTGTGCAATTATCAAACACCATAATTGAGCCAACTCAGTGCATACTGTAAGCTTCAGAGTGTTGATTCACACTTCTGGGCAATTTTCCAATTCCCATTTGATCGGTTGAACAATTATAATATAGACATCGCAAATAATGGCTACTTTCTCCACTGAAAATGGTGGACAGAGGAACACATCTTTATACTTGATCATAATAGTATCAGGAAAATCATCAGCCCGATACTGCTGACAGGCTCTCTTCAGTGTATTGCTGATTCCATAAAACAAATTGGAAATGCCCCTGCTGCTTGAGAAGTGAAATAATGCATTTCATAGCACTAGAATGATTTGTTTATGATGATCAAAGCTTTCTTTTCTTCCCATTCTCATGAGTAAAGTAGGTGTTAAAACTGATTTACAACTCTCTATACGCCGCTTCCTTTCTATTTGTGGGAAGCAGTGTAAAATTAATGAAGCTTACTGCTAATTATTCCATGTATAATTTAAAAAAAATGAGGGTTGGAATAGAAGTGCTTTGAACTCTTACTAATAATGAGAAGTAGATTGCTTCGCTGTTAATGACAAAACTCTACAGAAGAGTTCTTTGTGTCCTTCACTTGCAAACTTGTAATTGCAACACTGTAGTCCCAGACCAGGGGAGGAAACTGGCATGCTGAATAAGTGAGTAATAGCTAGGGAGACTGAGAAAAGGATGCCAGCCAACACAAGCTGGCTGCTCTCCGTGATGCACACCAAGATATTCCAGATTTTAATTACGGTGTAGAGTAGGGAGGCAAAATTACTCCTTTAAAATAAACAAACCTATGTAGTTTGTGGAAAGTGACTAGAAATATTCAAAAGTCAACTATTCTACTTAACATGATTAATAATTTAGAAGTAAATTGTAGAGTGGGTAATACCTCCACATAAAAACCCCTCAGCACCAAAAAACAAACCCTCTGCAGACGAACAAATGAGGGGTGATTAGTGGCAGACAAGTAGTACAGAGGTTATACATACTATAGTTACTTAATTATTAGAGCTGACTTTATACTGTACAAAAAAGCTTAGCATCATCTATTTCTTTTCAGGCTTTACTTCTTTGGTCACACTTTCGTTTTGCACTGCAAGTTAGACATCAAAAATGTCTTTTTGAAGCTAAATATATGTTTCACGCTGTGAAACAAGCCATAATATGCCATCTGATTTTAAGCCCAATGAATGCTTTTTGGTTGGTACAATGCCTCATGTGGTTTTTCCCTACCAAAACAGTGCTTATATTTAATGATTGAAATATTACATGAAATACAACCAATTTATCCAATTTTTTTACAGCAGGAGCACAGTTTTTAATCTACCTGTAGCATATCATAGAGCAGGAGGAATTAAACAGATTGATGAATAGATTTTTTTTATTTAATAATTGAATTCTCTGGTTAATCTGGCCTTAGTAGTCGTCCATATATAAACATCCATGCATAAATAGCTGTAGTAGCTATCGCTTTAAAACTACATGCTGTCATAAAACACACCCTATGTTCATATCATATTAATTACCTCCACAAAAACATATCAAACATGAGTTAGCATTAGTAATCATTTATTGTTGTTCTATTGTTAATAATAAAAAATAAATAATAAACCCATAATAAACCCATTAACCTCTAAAATCCAGGCACAGTGAATGAATATTGGTTGTTATAAATGGTTAGCTGAAAGAGATATTGGGGCTTATTTACTAAGGGTCACGTATCGGACTTTCGTCAGACCGTTCACGGTTTTCAGGATTTGCACAGCTTTGACAGGTATTTAATAGGGGTTTGCGATGGGATTGTGGCACTCGATTGTGTCAGCTGCGCTGACTTTCATGCGACTGCAATCGAGGTGGGGGGCGTTGGACGATCCGTCTGATTCGGACTGAGTGCGGTATTTAAGATTAAAATTGTGTCACAAGACAATGCACTTACATGCACCAGGGAGAAGAAGGTGAACTCCGGTGGACCTGAGCAGGGAAGCAACACATGCAGGATATTGGGGGCAAGATCTTAGTGAATCGCAGCAGAATGCATTCTCTTCGGACACTCCGCACCTCGTGAACTCCGCGGGACCGGGTAAGTAAATGTGCCCCATTGTGAACAAAATTAAAAGTTCACTTTTGCCTCTTCGTATGCCAGGAAGCAGGGACTCTTAGCATCACATTTCACTATGCTGCAAGGGCTTTTGTCCACTGCAATGTGCTCAGTCCGTGGAATTTAACCAGCCCAGGGTGAGAACAGTCGGCCTAAATGATATCCATTTAAAGCAGAATTTCAAGAACTGTGCAAAAACCCTATTGGTCATATGGGGTTGTATTTGTTGCATTACACGTGTCATTTGAAGTGAAAAGAGCTGAGCTGTAAGGATAGATATAGCACAAACACATGTGACATTGTGTCTGGAAGTAAACACACAAAATTTTTAAACTTTTCCAGTTCAATCTAGACAAAAACTGGAGCTGGTGGGTCGGTCACTAGTGTCAAAGGGGGGATATATTTTTTTAAAAGTTACTTATGAAATGGATTGATTACCGTATATAGAATATGTTAGGCAGCTGTACTCTAAATGAAACAGAATAAATATGTCAATTATAGGGTATGGACCAATGGAACATGGTGCAAATTTCCCAGATGGAACCCTGAGGTGCAGGTCTCATAATCAGGACCAATAGAGCATTTTTTTATAGCCTGACGGATCTTAGGCTTTAGCCGAGTTCAAAAGAGCCTGGACCTAGAAAGTGGTATGTCATTGATATGTTAGTTTGGTGTTAGGGTTAACAGACTCTAGATCTTGGCAAGACCCTGGGATTTATCCCATTGTTACAAAAACGCTGCAATGTTCATATTTGAGGAGTTTACATATGTTAATAGAAAATTCTGCAAGAGACAGAGAGTTCTTCAATTTATCTGATGGTCAGACACAAATCACCTTTAGTTTCCAGAAGAAATGCAGATTGGAAGGACAGGACTGACCCCAAAATTGTTTCCAGAACAAAGAGACAAACTGTACCCCCTGATCAGATACAATATTTTCTGCTATACCATCGTGGAGATGAAATATATGCTTTCTGAAAAAAAGAGTCCTCTGGGCCCAGGTGCAATATTTCTAATGGGGCCACCCAACATTTAAAATAGATTTTCATTCCTTGTCACTGGAATATGATTCGGGTTCCAACCCCCTCCCAGTGGAAAGACACCGTTTCAAGAGATATATAGGTTTGAGGACCTAGCACATTGGGAGAGAGGCAATCATCCTAAATTCTTCCGTATATGACACCCATGGATAAAGTACACTAACTGTAATGTAGTGGTCTAGCCCTCCTCCCTCCCTTTTTTTAGGTGTTAGATTTTGAGAGTCAGCAATTAAAGTAGCAAGATCATGATCAATGGTAGCAGGGGAAAAGATTTTTTCAGCACCTATTGCTAGTACAAAAACTGCAAGAGAATGCATCATGCATTACATTTGATGCATGACAGGTTGATGGAAAAGAAATTGAAGTGTGTAAAGTCACTTCCAGATGCAGTAAATTCTTGTGGTCAGCAATTACAGTAATCCAATGTTTTATTCACTCAAGGAAGTGTCTCCACACCTTGAAGGCTCATTTGATGGCCAAAAGTTTACGTTTATTCACACCATAATTGCATACAGGGTGGGAGAACAACATTGAGAAGAAGGCCACCAGCTGCAGATGAGCGAGTTAGGACTCTAAAACAAAAACAGTTACCACCATTACTATGGAAGCTTCAACTTCCACCGCAAACAGATGAGAAGCAATCCTCCACTCAGTCTCATTTCTGATACAAAATATTTGTATCGTATAGTATTTGTATAGATTGTAAGCCCCACAGTATCATAAGGGTAAGTACATCAGCAAGTTTCCCTCCTTCATTTAACATTTAAAGAGAACCCGTCATGCAAAATAACCCCCCTAAATATATTTTCATAAACTGCCATTAGAGAGCATTGCCTATATCACTTCATTGTCCCTCTACATGCCTGTAAACCTAAGCAATGAGGCCCTAAAGCTGTATGCAAATGACCTGTGAAATGTCCAATGAGTCATTAGCATATTCAAGCTGTCCACTCTATTCATGAGTGGGAGGCACAGCCACGTCCCCAGTGCATGACTGACAGCCTGTGTAATGATGTGAGGCTGTATAATGATGTGCTTCCTGGTGCTGGCGCCCTCTGCAGCCTGTGTGTGCATGTGTGTGTGTGTTTAGGAGAGATACAGCAGCTCCAGGCAGCCATGTCACAGCAGAACATGTCAGATTCATGTGTAGCTGATGTCTGTGTCTCTCACCTGTATATTAGGAGGATGCAGCATGTCAGCAATGCTTTACTATACATTACACACAGACATGAGCAGGGGGAGGAGAGGGGAAGGGTAACAGGGGTGACATCACTGCCTCTGACCATGTGACCAGCCGCATTTAAAAAATAGATGATTTTACAATGAATAATGTATGAAATAACTAGATAAAGGCTGGGATGGGATCCATGTGAGCTGCTCCAACAGGTAGTAGTGACAGGACAAGTTACACAGACCTGATGACAGGTGTCCTTTAAGCAATAGTAATGAAATACTGTGTGGGGAACAAATAGGGCCAAATTTAACCAACTACCCTGTACTCAAATCAAAGACTACATTAAGCATTCTTAATCATGGAAGACTTAAAATAATGTCAGAGGACACATTTTTAATTTCAGAAAACACTACATACACTGTATTAATGGAGCCAACCATGCATGTATAATTGAGGGGTGAAATCCACTGTGGCAATCAGCAACATTAAATCCAGTCCCAAAGCCAAAATAAAAACAAATTCAATAAAGTTAACAACAGACCTGGAATCTGTCTGGGCCTGCCCAGAAATTAATATAACCTAAAAACACAGGAATTGGTAGCATTTCTTTGGTAACTGATTTGCAAGATACCCAATGACTGAGTGGCACCCTCAACTACCATTCAGGCATCACAGGAAGACCTGGGCAGGTGGGGCAGTCCAGCAGGAAGTGGCCTGGTTTAACTCAATGCAGACACAGGGAATTCTAGAAGCGGTGTTCTCTCCTGGTCTTAGCATCCATAGCCCCCCCATTGTATAGGCACTTGTTCAGAGGTAGCAGGAGGAGGGACAGATTTTATTTAAGAAAGAGAAAAGCTGACACAGAGGAATGATCAAGAGCTACTCTTGCTTTGAGACAGTCCCTAAGCCTATGGTCATTCGGACTGTTTGGGCCATGGCCTGTTCTAGCGTATTAGGGTCAGTATGGTTAACTCAGATATCCTTAACCATTATTGAAAGTCTCAGTTTAAACAAGGCCTTAAAAGAGTGCCAGAAGAAACCCTGTTCCCTCTGGTTCTCTCCTTAGCCGCCACTATCGTGCTTGATCGTGGCAGTCAAGGGGTTAACCTGCCCAACAAGGAGAGATCTGTATGTAACAGCCTGTCTCCTGATGCGGATCCGAAGGATGAAATAGATTGTCCTAGTGCGACAACATTCTGCTAATTAGGATTATCTATTTTGTCCGATATCACTAAGCAATTAATGTGTGCCCTACTCTGAAGTGGACAGGAACATTGTTGTAATACCTACTCAAATTATAAAATCATAGAGGGTATGGGCCTTAAAGGGGTTTGCCAATGAAAGAAAATAATTACACAATAAAGATCATTTTTAACCCCTTACTTTACAATTATACTCAGTTTTATTGCTGTTTTAGCCCCTATAACGCAGTCATGATCTGTGTAAAATTCTAGAGAGTGGGGGGCTACTTACTAAGCAGACACATTGGGGCACATTTATTTACCCGGTCCAGTCGTGATCCCACGGCACGTTGTCCAACGCTGATTCTGGTCTGCCGGGATTCACTAAAAGTGCTCTGCCCGTATAATGCTAGGTGCAACGATTCACTAAGATGTGCCAGAAATCATGAATCTAGCACTTCCCCACAATGGTCCCACAGAGTTCACCATATTTTTTATGGTGCACCTTTAACATAAAGCGTGCAACATGTGCAACATAATTCAGACCCACTGACGGCATGCCCCCTAATTTGCATTGCATGGAGGCCAGCGCAGCTGTGCCACAAAAAGGTCAGGTGCAACACAGTTGCAGCACACTTTTTAAAGGACACCTGTCATCAGGTCTGTGTCACTTGTCCTGTCACTACTACCTGTTGGAGCAGCTCACAAGGATCCCATCCCAGCATTTATCTAGTTATTTCATACATTATTCATTGTAAAATCATCTATTTTTTATCATGTAAATGAGGCTGGTCACATCGTAAGAGGCAGTGATGTCACCTCTGTTAGCCCTCCCCTCTCCTCCCCCTGCTCATGTCTGTGTGTAATGTATAGTAAAGCATTGCTAGTGTGTGTGCTGCATCTGCTGACATGCTGCATCCTCCTAATATACAGGTGAGAGACACAGACATCAGCTACACATGAATCTGACATGTTCTGCTATAACATGGCTGCCTGGAGCTGCTGTATCTCTCCTAAACACACACACATGCACACACAGGCTGCAGGGGGCGTGGCCACCAGCACCAGGAAGCACATCATTATACAGCCTCACATCATTATACAGGCTGTCAGTCATGCACTGGGGGTGTGGCTGTGCCTCCCACTCATGAATAAGATGGACAGCTTGAATATGCTAATGCTTCATTGGACATTTCACAGGACATTTGCATACAGCTTTAGGACCTCATTGCTTAGGTTTACAGGCATGTAGAGGGACAATGAAGGGATAATGGCAGTTTATGAAAATATATTTAGTTTAGGGGGGTTATTTTGCATGACCGGTTCTCTTTAAATACCTGTGCAAGCCGTTTTAGCCATGTAGAATGTGTACAGTTCAACAAAAGTGCACAGCGTGACCCTAAATGTAAATGTGCCCCTGTGTGCTCTGCTATATGCCTCCCTTCCCCTCCCCTGATAAAGGTTTGTGTGAGTGTGAGCTCTTCTTGGGCTGAAGTGCAGAGAGCAGCTCAGTACAGCATCATACAGGAGAACAATATGTCCTTCCTGGCCCTAAGGTCAGAAGATTCACGGTCGTATCCAGGGACATCCAAAATTGTGTACACCAAGACTGATAGAGACAGTTTGTAATTATATCTGTGAAATGCTGTAGTTTTTTTAATATCAGTGAATTGAGGTATTTTGTTATGCTGAGTATATTTAAGAATTTTATCTTCGTGAGAATACCCATTTAAAGGAGTTGTCCACTTTAAATACATTACAGAAAATTATTGATATTGTTTGTATAATAAAAAGTAATACAATTTTCTAATACATTTTCTCTATCAATTCTTCACAGTTTTGTAGATCTCTGCTTGCTGTCATGCAACAGGAAGATTTATTGCTTACGTCCGGTAGATAAACTCTGGTCCATGGTCATGTGATGCCATGCAGATGTACAGGTTGTTGTAACACACAGTATAATCAAAGCTGTGTGCCGCTAAAGAGCCGTGTAGGTGTGTGAGATCACATGACCATGAACCAGTGTTTATCCATAGGAAGTAAACAGTGAAGCTTCATGTAGCATGAGATCTAGAAAGCAGTGAAGAATTGATACAGAAAGTATATTGGAAAAATGTATACATTTTCATTATACAAACAATGTCAATTATTTTCTGCACTGAGCTTAAAGAGGAAACCCCCTTTTAAATTGATATGAGCAAAGTATATATGATATAAAATAGAAATTCTCCCACAAAAAGTATTAATACTGTAGAAATTGTACAGAAAGATTACCATGTCAAAGTAACTTCTGCAGGGAAAAGTTCATACTCTGAACTCATTTTAACTCATGAGTAATATTAAAAATCAGGCAGATAACAAGAATGAAATTCTAATTATGTTCCTTCCCCTGTCTGTGAAGCCAGTAAAACAAGTCTACTAGTTGTGGTAGCTCATGTGATTTTTATCAGGCCATGTGACAAATGTGTGAGAGGAAGTGCTACAATTACTGAAAATTTACTGGATACATGTTATATCTTTTCATTATAGTTAAAGATCATTATTTATAGTCATGTAAAAAAAGCAATAGCTAAATGTCACATAAAAAATGTTTGCTGAACTACTTACCGTATATACTCGAGGGCCCTAATTTTATCACAGAAAACTGGGAAAACCTAGCCAGCAGTAGTATATAGCCAGCCCCCTGTAGTATATAGCCACCAGCCCCCTGTAGTATATAGCCAGCCCCCAGTAGTATATAGCCAGCCACAGCCACCAGTATATAGCCTGCCATCCCCTGCCCCAGTAGATAGCCAGGTCTTCTGTGCGATCCGTCGGTCAGCAGCAGGTCCGTGCGGCGCACAGCTCTGACATCAGCCACAGCTGCAGGTCTTCTGTGCGATCCGTCGGTCAGCAGCAGGTCCGTGCGGCGCACAGCTCTGACGTCAGCCACAGCCGCTGACATCAGAGTGTGTGCCGGCTGGCAGCACACACAATACTATTGTAACAGTGGCGGATGACGGTAGTGCTTGTGATGTCTCGCGGACCTGACCGACAGATCGCACAGAAGACCTCTGGGGGCGCCCGACAGGTGAGTTTTGATTTTTTTTTTTTTACTCAAGTATAAGCCGTGTTTTTCAGCACATTTTAATTAATTAAATGTAAATTAATTCAAGTCCTCGCTAGACTTGAGAATTAAGAAACATATCTTTTTTAGCTATTCAAGGTAGGATGAGATCACACGGCTGTTGCCTGTATTAAACAGAAATTTAGTATCTGTAACCATTGACTTAAATAAATGGATAGCCACATGACTTCATTTTTCAGATATTTATGACTTTTGGACACACCAGATGTGCTCACTGAACATGTTGTGAAAATAACATAAAACAATTTAAACTTCATACAATAAATGTTTTGTTAATTGTGATAAACTTAGTTCCACAATGTTATTTTTTCACTTCTTAAAGTCTTCAGTCAGCCATCCGTGATATCTACTGCCAAACCCTGAAGTAGGTTAAATCAAACACATTCAAGCATAATAAATATGTATGGTCCTGCATATAAAATATATATGTAGTTCTAAAAATACTTGACAGCATTGCTACAAAGTAACAACTGCAAACATGTTATAAGCTTGTGGGATAACTCCAGGAATATTAATAGTCAGGAATCTCCTTGGAATGGACTTTCAAAATTCTTGGTCTAATTCATTTAGATATGAAGTGAATCTGAAGCTCACATTCCTTTCTCCTCATATTTTGTTTGCTTATTCGTATGATATGAATAAGCAAACAAAATATCGGGAGAAAGGAATGTTGGCTTCCGATTCACTTCAGGCCTTAGGCCAAATGCTCATGATCGTGTACAGCCCTATGTGGGCCTGATCCTAAGGACTGCACACATTGTAGAGAAGGGGAGTCCTTTATTTATACCAAAATATCATGCAAGGACATCCAGTGTCAACACTGTATTAACTGTTCCAGTGCCCAAACTGAAGTCCGTCCGGCAGACAGTAAGTCCTTGCATCGTATTTTGTTATAATGCAAGGACTCCCCTACAAAGTGTGACATATAAGCCCGTTTCCATGGGATTCACATGGTCATGTGCATTTGGCCTTTATGAAACTGAAGCTCACATTCCGTTCCATTCATATTTTTGTTTGCTTATTTGTATTATTCAGCCTTAGTTATAAATAATTCTTAAAGGAAACCTACCATTTAGAATGGTAGGGGTAAGCTGTAAGTACCGAGCACCGAGTATCGCGGTTTTAACACTTTTTAAACTTTAGAGCAGAAGGGGCTTCGGCGCTGCGCGCTCAACATCTCCGCTATTTCCTATGTAGGCGCGCGCATGATCGTGCGCACGCAGCGCCGAAGCCTCTTCTGCTCTAAAGTTTAAAAAGTGTTAAAACCGCGATACCGCAGTTTATAACACTAACGAAAGTAAGTACCGGCACCAGCTCACCCTGAGCTGGTGCTCGGTACTTACAGCTTACCCCTACCATTCTAAATGGTAGGTTTCCTTTAATATCCAGGAAAATTTACAGTATATGTCCTTACAGAAATTATTGACCTGTGTGCAGTGAGGAACAAGCCACAATACAAGGCTAAAAAAAATTGTAGACCCCACTTTGGCAGCAGCCACATCTACAAAATGGTTACATACAGAAGTTCTGCAACATTGAGGTAGAAATTTAAAACGAAAATTTTGCTTTCCTGAAAATTACTTTCATTCCATCAAAATTTCTAGGATGAATTTTCTGTGCAGTACTCTTTAGTTCAAAACACACCATCCTGATGTGAGGACTTTAACATAGTCATATCAAAACACAAATATGCTATTTTTGTTCTTTAGTTGATTTTCTTGTGGGTTTTGAGTCATGTTTTGATTGTTTGAGACATCGCCCTATGTCTCCTTTACTTCAGCTCTGTATGCTGCCCTTATATTCTCCTATTTTTAGATTCACCTACAATTTATTCCTCCATAAAAGACCACAAGGTATCCAACAACATTCTTACTAATAATTAAACAGGAACCTTCACTAGCAGAGAAAAAAAGTTGTTACAGGTAAACAAAACCCCCAAAAGATACAGGTGCAAGCACTTTAACTTTACTATTTAGAAAAAAATGCCAATAATTATAAAAAAGAAATATAATGGGGATAGGAACATTATGAATGTAAGCCTATCTTTTGGACAGTGGAAATGGCTCTTTAAAGTGTTTTCTTTTTTTTTTTTTTACAGGAATCCTGTAAAGTGTGAGGGCAGGGAAGGGGAGAGCGAAAAAAAGAAAGTGTAGTTATCTTGCTACTGCTAATGAGCCACTTCCAGCCCTGCCAGGGCACAACCAACTGCTGAAAGTGGCAACCAGGTGAGTTGCTTTATTTTTTTACTCATTCTCTGGCCCCCATGGAGTTTTCCAGGAATCCTCTAAACAAAGGCACTGTCATCATGATCGTGATTATTATTAGAGTATGGTACTACAAGCACTGTGGTTGGTTTGTGAAACCTGGCCAGTGCAAAGTCGTGTGCCGCCAGGCTGGGACCCTCTTGCGTTTTGGAATGAGCCATGGCCGGGATAAGGGGTAGGCGATCACCTAAGGCAGCACCCTTGCCTCCCACTCTAGAGGCCCTAATAATCACAATTTTGCTTGTCTGCCTAGGGTACCAAAATGCCTTGTCCCGACCCTGTAATGAGCACATGCAGATTTTAGCTGAGCCCCTCCCACATGCGTTTCTCTTGCATTTAAAAACGTAGCAAAAATGTGGCCTGAGGGAGGGGCGTAACTTTAGGGGGTGCAGAGGTTGCGGTCGCACCCGGCCCAAGAGGTTTATGGGGCCCTTATGGTGTCACTTTCCCATATGACAAGACTATTTCTATAAACCCTACATTATAGTCGGGGGCCTGGCACAGACTTTGCACTGGGGCCCATCAGCTTCTAGTTATGCCACTGGCTTGAGGCACTACTGACTTTTCTCTGAGGGTGTGTTCACGCTTTGCCTTACATCACGTTTTTTTATGCGTTTCTTGGCGCATTCAAAAGGCTTCAGCCTTGATCACATGTTGAAGTAGCATTGCGTTTTAGCAAATGCAATGGAAACGCAATTCAACATGTGATCAAGGTTGAAGCCTTTGGAAGGTGTCAAAAACGCATCAAAAAATGTGATGCATCACATCATGTGAATGTGCCCTCACAGTGCGTTCATTTCGCATCCATAGCTAAAAAGGGATCCAGAAGAAACCTATCATCTTCTATATTTCCTGTTGGTCTCCAATGCAGCTTTGCTATAAATGTACCAAAAACATTGTGCAATTACAGACTACAAAAATGATAACTGGAATCTTTATACTATAATCCACTCCCTGCTTTAATAACTCCACCAAAACGGTGAAAATAGAAACTTGTTAGACCAGAAACCGCAGGACTGCAGCTGGTGTCAGCGGAACGCAGTGTGTGAAGTCCGTCCTGACAGAGAGTTCTCCTCAGTTACTAAGAAAAGTTGTGTCTCAGGGCGGGAGGGAAATGCGCTGTGTGTGATATGGAGACTTGTGGGCTGCTTTTCCGGCATATTTGCACTGTATATAACAGCACACGTCCCCCTCCTCCCTGCAGTGAGATTGCAGCCTGACTTCCCACAGCCTCCCTGTTGCCTGTGTATGTCCGGGACTCGGATCATATTACAGCGGTGAGGTGAGCACGTCAGACCTGGCTGGGAGATGGGCAGGGCAGGTGGGTGGCAGCTCCTCTCAGGAGCACAGCTCTAGTCTCCCTGCTGCTGATAGGACAGGAGCGCTGCTGCTCAGCTTCCTTCCCTCCACACCCTGCTCTGCCGAGGTCTAAGTCCTCTCCCCTGTACACACAGGTGCTGCCGGACAAGGAGTTCTGCTCTGAGGGAGGAACCCCTGCCTGATTCCCTGCTTCTAAAATGGCTGTCAGAGCTCACTACCAGGTAAGGCAGAATCTGGGTCACCACCATTAGATGTCTTCTTCCTACCTGGCCGGATGGCAGGCTATTGGGAGCCCACAGGCACAGCTCTGAGCCTCGTGTGACTGGGACAGAGAGCACACGGCTGCCTCCCAACGCTGTACACTCCGGCCAGGAGAACCCCTGCTCTTAATGGCTTCCTGTCACTCTATCAGGTGTGTCCGTCCTGGACCATGGTCATAGGGAGCTCAAGTACTTGTTATTTCAATCTTCAAATCTGTGTTTTCTTATGTTGGTAAAGTTTTTTTATAAAGTATGACGAAAGTAAATGACTTAATTCATCAGTTTTTTGTGTGCGCTAGAACGTGTGAGAATCTTTCCATTTTATCTTATCTCTATACCGAGTTGGGGCTCACAGTAACTGAAGCAAAAACTGAAGGAACTGAAATTTAGGCTGGTGTGTCCTGAGATGCCGGTAGTCCATTCCTCGGTAATTCTCGTAGAGTGGGGGCCTTGCACCTCTTATGTGTTATATTCAAAAAAATACAACATTACAGAGTATATCTCCTCGTGCCATATTATGGCGCTATATGAAGATTATTATTTAGAATCTGTGTGAACGCCTAGAGTTGGCACCAGTAGTGAAGCTATAGAAGCCTCAGAAGACTGAGGTGGCCCAAAGGCTCTTACAGACTTCCATTGGGACCCAGGAGCATGAAGTTGTGCATTTTTGTGTGGTGTTACCCCTACATACATCTTGGAGGCATATCAAACACGTACATGAACCGTCACCATTCTTCTTGGATACATTTTAGCAAAATAGTTTGTGTAACGTTTATGGGAACAGCCTGTCCCTTGAGAGAAAAGTCTGATAGTGTCCCACAGAACATAATGTTACCAAAATACAGCATCAATGGGGAATGCAACTTTTTTTTTTTTTTTGTACTTTTGGATTAAAAACATCAGTTCGTTCAGATTTAATTAACGAGCCATCCCAAAAATTGCAAAATGATTGAAATCATATAATAAAAGGAACCATATGTGCCTGTTGAGTGGGCATCCCATGACTCAAGTAGAGGCTCCTGCAGACGTCATTTTCATTTTGCACGTGACTGCTAAGCCAGTTATGGATTTCGGTGATCATGTGTCGTTTATTAGGTCTTGACTTCTGAGGCCAAGAACTGGCTGAGCTGTTTTGGCAGGAGTGGGTGCCAGTGGGGCCACTCTTGACAGTTAAGTGTTGTATATACATATTTTATAACACTTGTGGAGTATTGTTTCGTTTTTGGAATTCAAGAAAAATTTGAATCCCTTGGGCTTGCACAAAGTGGTTAACAACCGGCTTAATTTAGCCAACCGGTAGCATATTGTCCAACCTGGAACCTCACTTTCCGGATTCAATCCACTTTTATATCATGTATTGGCAGTGTTGCATAAAAAAACAAACGCTGAGCTTATTTTGTAGCTTCTCTAAATATTAGGTTATTATCAAGGTTCGGATTGCACAAGATTGTGTTGCTTGTTTTGCTTGTCTCTACTGAGAGACCCAGAGGGTATTTTCACATGCAATGTAAGAAGTGATAAAGTCACACTGTTTTGGAACCAGAAAAAAACTTCAGATCAACCATATGAAAGAAAATGTATGAAATAGAATCTTCTAGGAATTTTGGTGCAGACAGTATTTTACAGCAGCTGCAAAAAAAGTACTTGCTCTGTTCTGGTTCCAGTGTTTCGGAGATTTTCCTTTCGCTGGTACTGGTGGCAGGACTGGAAGGGTAAGATTATGAGACCCACTGTGGCCAATACTGAACTAGCCGACAGTATAATGTAGTATTTTTAGTCAAAACAAAAAGGAAAATCTGATTTAAATGCTAGAGAACTTGTAGCATGTGAGTCGTGGGAACATACTCCAAATACTTTAAAAATGCCTTTTAATGTCGTTGACCAACTTTAATACAAAGTATCCTTTTACTTTTAATATGCTTTCTGCTGTTTGGTGACATGTATGTCAGGGTTACAGGTTGGATTACAGCAGTACACCATCACAGGCCTTAGAGGTGACCTCTACACAAATGGCATGTTGAGGTTGTGCCATAGATAAGTATGTCTGATGTGAGCGGTAATGTGTCTATTGGGCGGTTTATCACATAGATTTGGAGTAAATTTTGTAATGGATTCATTCTCACAGATGTCGTTTTCCTAATGCTGTGTTTTTCATGGTTGTAATCTCAAGTCCTGTCGTAATTTTTATCTGTTTTGCATTTATTTCACATTGAAGTCTATGGGTCTCATGCTTTAGAGGATTACATTCATGTTCATCCGTTTTTTGCGGACCTTTTTTGCATTATGTTTCCTAGATACTATGCACCTGTCCATGAAATTATCACATGACCAAGTTTAAATAGAGTCAAGAAGCCAGTGACCTCATTTTAAGCCAGCTGACTGTTTTTGTGGATGAGGAAAACTAAAAACTGGTAAAAACCTAATTGTTCACAAACAGGGCTTGATGGTACGGTTTTTAGAGGGGGAAAAAAAAAGTCTGTGTGAAAAGGGCCGTACCATGTATTCAGCAAAATGAAGCTACATGCGTATTTCTCCTTGAGTAAATCACTTAAAAGACAACTACCGTAAAAGACCTACCACATAGTGATGGTAGACTCCTTTAGCAAATCTATACATTGTGGGTTTTTTTTGTTTTTTTTTTGGGGGGGGGGGGGTTCCTATTAATATTTTTATTAAAGTGCCAGTAGGCACTCGGGCGATGTAAACCTGTGTGCCTACTGGCCCCTGCTCTCTTGTAATTCAGCAGCAGTCTGACTGACGTTACTGGCAGACTGAAAGTTTAGGTGGCGTCTCTCCCTGTTATCAAACCGATCCTGGATTCAAGAGGCACTTGGGTGACGTAAGCCTAAGCACCTTCTGCTCATTTTCATATTTTATCTAATTCTTTTTTATGAACATGGCCCTGTTCCAGAAACAAAGAAGAAGTTTATTAAATGTACTCGGGATAACAAATGAACACATTCTTTAATTCACTGTTTTAACAGAAATGCTGCATTTCACAGATATAAGTCCAACCTGTCTCTGTCAGTCCTGCTGTAAACAATTTCAGTTGCCCGTAGACAAGACCCTGTAACTTGGAACTCTGTGTGAAGGCCGTACAGCTGAGTTTCTGTCTCTCACTGCTCCCTGGACTTTAACCCCGTCCCCTCACTCACTTCCTGCCAGAAAACAGCACATTGTGAGGACAGAGAAGCTACAGGCAGATAAGTTATCCGGGGGAATGGGGGGGCAGGCACATATCTATGAGTACTGATATGTAGCTCAGCTGACAGTGTGTAATCTCGTGCATCTCATCTATCTAATCTTTCTGTAGGTCAGATACTAGTACAATGTTCAGAAGGTACCCTGATAATCTTGCTACACTGTCAGCAGACAGAGATCATAATGTGAGTCCACGCCCACACCCTGGAATTTTATACTGACCATCACTGAGTGATAGGAGCTAATACAGAAATAAAATTGAGTAAAATTGTAAAGCGAGTGGTTAAAATTTTCTTTATTGTGTAAACATCACTTGGGGATTGAGATCTGAGAATTTTTTTTTTGTTTTCGTGGGAAAACCCATTTAATAAAAACGTTGTAAAAAGAAAAATCAAGGAATCGGTACGTTATAGGAGTTTACCATCAGTATATCAGATGGTAGATATCCTTTAATGGATTGATAATAGTTCCTTTATTTATAGAAGGAATTTATTTATATTCCTTCTTGAACATACTGGCAAGTCTCCTTTATCCCCTCCGCGCACTAGGATGTACTATTACGAGGGAAAGGTTGTACGGAGACAACTCGCATGCTCTGCTTTCTTCATACACGGTGGTTGTCGGCTGTATAACACAGCTGATACCTGCCTGCAACTGTCGCTGTCAGAGATGGCACCGATCGCTGCAGTTAACCTGTTAAGTGCTGCGGTCATACCCGCTCATGTCACATAACGGAGCTGCTGTGATGTCATCGGAGGGTGGCGATTGGTTGCCATGGAAGCTTACAGGATAAAACTACATTAAAGGTTCTGAAATAGTTAAATTTTTACTTATTTTTCCCTAGAATACATATAAAAATAAATGCCTAAAAAGTTTGATTTTTACTATTGCCATGTCTCAAGATGCCCATTCTATCAGAATTTGAAAAAGATTATTCCTGGGCCGTGAACACTAATTGGAAAACGGCACCCAAATGTCTGCATCGTCACTTTTTCGCCATTTTTCCATCCATAAATATTTGAATTAAAAAAGATCAGACAGCCATATAGGTCACAAATTGATATAAATGAAAACACCTGAACATAACACAAAAAAATTATACCTTATATAGGCCTATACACTAAAGTGTGAAATAGGATGCAGAATTTGACAAAATGGCAAATATTTTTTTCCAACAAAAGATTTTTTTTTTTTTTTATCCTACCAAAACCTAATAAATTTTGTATGCCTGTGTTCGTACCAAACCAAAGAATAAAAGGTGAGTTTCACGTGGAGCGCAGAATAAAAGCCATAAAAACAAATGTTTTTTTTATTCTTTTTTGACAATTTCACTGCACTTTGAATTATTTTTCTGCTTTCCAGTACATTGCATAGAATATTAAATGGTGCCACTAAAAAGTACAATTTTGTCCTGCAGTTAACATCTCTGTTAACGGAAAAAAAAATTATCACACAAACGAAAAAAGGATTGAGTCTTATAAGGGTTAAGAGGTTTTTAGGAATAGGGAGTATTAATTGTCTGTAGAAATCTGCCACAAAGTACTTCTGGTTCATCTTTGTCATCACAGCTGCTTTCTTTGAAAACATAAGGCTTGGGAGTTTTACTGTGTAAGAGGGCATGCATCCCAGGAATTTGGAAATGAATCTGCATTTTTCTATTACCCTGGAGACTTGAGGTTTTTCATCTGTGCAAGGATCTCTGAGTTTTCTTATCTTTTTCCATGACCTCTCTAACCTCAACATAAAG
Source organism: Engystomops pustulosus (assembly GCA_019512145.1). Classification (NCBI taxonomy): domain Eukaryota; kingdom Metazoa; phylum Chordata; class Amphibia; order Anura; family Leptodactylidae; genus Engystomops; species Engystomops pustulosus. The sequence goes on from CM033641.1 coordinate 195,584,958, forward strand.
AGGATGATATCAAAGGAAAGTTTATTATTTTGGAATTCATTTTAGTGTTCTATTTATTTATTTTTTATTTATTTAAGGGGAAGTGTTGGGAAAATATTTTACATATCCCAAAACAATAATAGCAGTAAATGTTATAATATCTTTAAAAAAAAAAAAAGAGAGGAAAAAAAAAATACCGTACATGAACAGGTGACTACTGCAGAGCATGGGCATGGATTGAAGAGATGAGCTGTGTTTTGTCTTCTTTCCTCCTTTTACAGAAGTCAACACTTTTGCATATGAGAAGCTACGAATGTCTCTTGCCTTAAGGAAATATGGGCTTCCCCAAAAGACTCAACCAGTAATTTTGTGAAACTAGCTTTTTTCAAAAGCACTATAAGAAATAAAGCTGTACTGTGATTTTATAGATGTTCGTCACTGTATTGCAGTGCTGTCTATCCCCCTGCTTCTAAAGACTTTTACTTAACAAACCCCCCTTCTTTTTTTAGTTTGCGATTAGTCACATGATTCCTCAGCACATGACAACTTAGAGTCCAAACCTTCCCTGCATGCTCATGTGCACTTAGAATCCTGGCCATCTACACTCACCGGCCACTTTATTAGGTACACCTGTCCAACTGCTCGTTAACACTTAATTTCTAATCAGCCAATCACATGGCGGCAACTCAGTGCATTTAGGCATGTAGACATGGTCAAGACAATCTCCTGCAGTTCAAACCGAGCATCAGTATGGGGAAGAAAGGTGATTTGAGTGCCTTTGAATGGGGCATGGTTGTTGGTGCCAGAAGGGCTGGTCTGAGTATTTCAGAAACTGCTGATCTACTGGGATTTTCACGCACAACCATCTCTAGGGTTTACAGAGAATGGTCCGAAAAAGAAAAACCATCCAGTGAGCGGCAGTTCTGTGGGCGAAAATGCCTTGTTGATGTCAGAGGAGAATGGGCAGACTGGTTCGAGCTGATAGAAAGGCAACAGTGACTCAAATCGCCACCCGTTACAACCAAGGTAGGCAGAAGAGCATCTCTGAACGCACAGTACGTCGAACTTTGAGGCAGATGGGCTACAGCAGCAGGTGCCACTCCTTTCAGCTAAGAACAGGAAACTGAGGCTACAATTTGCACAAGCTCATCGAAATTGGACAGTAGAAGATTGGAAAAACGTTGCCTGGTCTGATGAATCTCGATTTCTGCTGCGACATTCGGATGGTAGGGTCAGAATTTGGTGTCAACAACATGAAAGCATGGATCCATCCTGCCTTGTATCAACGGTTCAGGCTGGTGGTGGTGGGGTCATGGTGTGGGGAATATTTTCTTGGCACTCTTTGGGCCCCTTGGTACCAATTGAGCATCGTTGCAATGCCACAGCCTACCTAAGTATTGTTGCTGACCTTGTCCATCCCTTCATGACCACAATGTACCCAACATCTGATGGCTACTTTCAGCAGGATAATGCGCCGTGTCATAAAGCTGGAATCATCTCAGACTGGTTTCTTGAACATGACAATGAGTTCACTGTACTCAAATGCCTCCACAGTCACCAGATCTCAATCCAATAGAGCATCTTTGGGATGGGGTGGAACGGGAGATTCGCATCATGGATGTGCAGCCGACAAATCTGCGGCAACTGTGTGATGCCATCATGTCAATATGGACCAAAATCTCTGAGGAATGCTTCCAGCACCTTGTTGAATCTATGCCACGAAGAATTGAGGCAGTTCTGAAGGCAAAAGAGGATCCAACCCGTTACTAGCATGGTGTACCTAATAAAGTGGCCGGTGAGTGTATATTCTCCATACTATAAGTACACAGTTTAATACTATTCTTAGAATTATAAGTGAGGAGCAATTCACATCTTTATTTCATCAGCTACACAGATGAGCTACTACCATCAGATCAGCTTTTCTGTGTGTTTCCCACCACTCCTGCATTTGGTTCACAATAACTAATGCAAAAATCTTATGAGATGAGAACTAGATCTTAGGCCTCATGCGCTCATCTGTTATGGGGGCCGTGATCTGAAAGCAAAGTTGGCGGCCAGATCGCAACCCCCACTGGGTCATGCTGCGGTGAGCACTCTGTGTCGACACACTGTGACCTGGTGAGACAACTGTGTGCAAACTAGAGATATGTCTTATATTTTGCGGATGTTCTGCCTTCTATGGGGAGGAGAGGGATGAGTAAGTGTACATGGTTATGTGCATTCGGCATAACTCTGTTATGAGCTTGTCCCACCTGTATAGAGTCTGCAGTACAGCCCAAACTATTTTCTGATGTGAATCTCTTGTGCAGTCTGTATACGCGCACACATACAATTAAATTAAGCGATATTCACACGGAGATGTGTTGTAATAATCTTCATTTATATAAATCCACATAAAAAATACAGGTGTTTTGTATTGCAAGACAAGCACAAATATTCACCTTTTTGTGTAAGGAACAAGTCCATTTCCTCCACTGCGTGTAAACGGGGCACACGGGCTGGAACAAACATACCCGGCTATTCTAGAGCGGCGTTACACGTATCATGTGACGTTTCGGGATGTGGCCCCTTCTTTACACTTGCTCAGTGACAAACCCACCACCATTATACATCCACAGGTCTGTCAAATTCTAAAAGAAAATAAATATATAAAAAATATAAAAATAGATCATGTCTGGTCTAATTACAGGGTAAACCAACTAAATTAGTCTACATTCCTACAAAATTAATATTTTTATTAACTAATCCAAAAATTAAAGGAGTAAAAATATACCACTAATCTTTAAATTATGTTTGTTCTAACTTGTGTGCCCCCATTTACTTGCGTTGGAGGAAATGGACTTTTAATCCTGTGGATTTATATAAATGAAGTTTATTGCAACGCATCTCTGTGTGACTAGCGCTCTATTTACTTTGTGAAGATTGTATCAGGGTGTGGAGACCCAAAGTGCTTGCGCTGTGAGGCTCTGCCAAGTTATCTTGTTGTGTTATGTGTGTGTACTGCCTGAACTGTAAAAAGTGTTACTGTAGGCAGATTCACACTGTTGCTAAGTAACCATTCCAATATGATATACAGCAAATAGATGAGACTGACCGCTGAAAACCCATAAAGCATCTGCACATGATGCGGAATGGCTGCAGAATTTACACAGCAATAATTCCATAGCCATTTCAAAAGCAACAGAAACCTAATTCACTGATTCATGCGGCTTTTTAGCTGCAGCAGGGGGCGGAGTTCAGCAATGCAAAGGTGGAATTAAGCACCTGAAACCCACAATAAAAAAGGGAGATGTAGCAGCTAAAACATCTACAGCAGAAATCCCTTATCACTGCAGATTTTTTCCGCTCTATTACACAGCATAATTTTTGTGTGCAAAGACTGAAGTGTCCTTTTGATATAGACATCCTGTTGCAGGATCAGTGTGTAGCATTCTTAATGGCACCAAAGAAGTTTATAATGTAGTTAAGACCTATTCGTCAATGTATAGCGTGTGAACAAGTTGCAGTATTATCAGTCTGCTAATTTGCTCCAAACCAATCCCAGTCAATATATTGGATACAGTCATCTTCTAACCAGAGATTGGAGTGAAACCAGTGCAACTTTTGCTGTCTTGTGCAGTTTCAGAATAGCCCGGAAAGTGAAATCTGGATGGTTTCTTCTCTATAGATGCTATAACAGGCGGTGCTTGAGGTTTTTATAATAATATATAAAATGGGTGAAAAAATAACTACAAAGAAGCCTCTCCAGGCAGTATCAAAATGGATGATTGGCAGTAGAGGTCGTTTGTAAACGAGGAAAATAATGAGGTCAATGTAGGAAGAGGTAATGAAGTCCAAAGAATATATTCATGGGGAAAAGATGAATTCAGGGAAAGATGAACCTCTAATCCATTATTTTTGCTGTAAATATTTTTTTAAATGAGTTTTTATTAACATAATGTTCACTTACATTTAGGAAGTAAACTGAGAGAAAAACCTACCATCGTAATAAAAAAAAAAATAAACTTGCGGTAACCTCCTGCCATTTATGCTAGACTTAAGTAGGGACTCATTTCTGCAATATATATGGTGTGTGTGTGTGATATATATCACACACACACACCTTGGCATGTCTGTTTTCTACTGTAAAATCAGATTTTTCGTTTTTTCATCTGGATTTTGGAGAATGATCAAGAATTGCGTACCAGAAGTTTGCCCTCAGTCCACGTGAAAATCTCTCAATAAACTCCCAAACCCCCAAAAAAGTCTGCATATTGCGTGTGCGTGGTGGTTTTTTAATACTGTACTCAGGGCAGCACGGTGGCTTAGTGGTTAGCATTACAGCCTTGCAGTGCTAGGGACCAGGGCTCAACATCTGCAAAGAGTTTGTATATTCTCTCCATGTTTGCGTGGGGTTTGCTCCAAAACATACCGGTAGCGTGATTAGATTATAAGCCCCATGGGGACAGGGACTGATTTAAGTTTTGTGCAGCGCTACATAATGTTTGTGCGCTATATAAATAATGGAATTATTATTTATTATTGTACTCAACTATACTTTTAGGTGCCTATTAAGGTGATAGAACATGGGTAGGAACCAAAAACTTAAAAACAGGTTTTCTTTCAAAGGTCATAAAAAAAAAAAAAAAGTCCTAAGCAGGAATTTCTGTACAACCGCTCCATGCAGGGCGAGATAGAAATCGTCATCATATAATATACATGGGTTCCAGTGAAAAGAGGGGGTGGAAGAACCAGAAGTAAAGAGTATTAAGAAGACCGCTCATGTGGGAAGGCAAGGGAAAGTCAGATGGGAGGACACCGATCATCTGAGTCAATTGTATATGCCCCTTTTTTGTCAAACTTTGGGTCTAATGCTCCAAAAGTGTCTCATAGTAAGACTGTGCAAAGTTAGTTGGACAGTCTTATACTGTGCCAGATTTATCGCAGATCAAACAATTGCATCAGAGGTGCCTGATATCCTACAATGCAATGTCCTCTTCTTGCTTGCATTAGGCGCTAAATGGTAGTTCCACAAGGCTGAAGATTTTCTGTATATGGATCTCTAGAGTGTAGTGCCCCTTTATCATAGGGGTTTGTTTAGGCCAAATTCTCTGTTCCTCCAATACTAGTTTCTGATGTGTTAAAGAAAAAAAACTATCCAAGCTTCTGTTGGTTAACGGTTCTTAAAAATCTTCGAACATTAACCAGAGAATCATCCAAAAAAAGTGTAAAATTAAAGGTCTGCAGTCAACGTATCCTTCAGTTAAAAAGATTGCTAGGAGATTGAAAGTCATTCCTCATCATTTATCTGTAAAAATGTATTCTAATTAAATGTCTCTCTACAGGAAACTGTATTCCAAGCCTAGTCCTGCAGATATAATTGTGCGGAGCTTTCTGCTAGTTTAAATAGATAAAAGGGACCCACAACCTAGTAAGAAAAGAAAGTCTATGGGAATAGGGACCAGGCAGCTTCAGGTTAATTATCACAGTGTGCAGTAGATGTGCCCATTCATGAGAAGAATGTGTGATGTAACTGCAATAACAGGTTTGCGATTAATCTGTTATCCCGCCCTTAAATAATAGCTTTTCAATTGCGAAATACTCATATATTTTAGTTACAGTATTTTTCACATCAAATTGTTTGTGTTGCAGGGGTTTGGAATGGAGGATACATATTGGGAGCAGTACACCGTGACGTTACAAAAGGTGAGGCGCAATATATTTTATTAAGATGAACAGCTTTTTTTATGTAAATTGTGTTTAGCTCTTCAGAATGTTTGCATAACTCCAGCGAGAATCCTATGAAATCAAGTTTTGTTTTTTTTTTCTATAAAAGATTATATTCATTTTGTGAAATTCATCCTCCGAATAAGTAACAGTAAGTACTGTTTGACCTCGGAACAGTCAACTTTGAATGGGAGCCAGAAGGAAATGGCTCTGTCCACTGTCTAGTGTTCCTTCTGAAGTACTCAAACTCATTTCCTATTCACTTTTGTTATATTCAGTGTTGTATTTAAACGGGAAAAGGGGATAAGGAGTGGTAGTGGAGACAATAACCTCTTCAGCTTTCCACTAATGTACTATATTCCTGATCTTTTTTTGAGCAAGAAATGTCCTTGTTGTCCATAAGAAAAAGAGATTTACTTTTCAGATGAATTTGCAAAGCCCTATACTTCACTGTAATTCACTGTAAGTCCATCAAAATATATGGAACAACTAGGAATACAAATATTTAACATGGCATCCAATAAAACCAGGCATCGTTCATTGTGTACAAGTTTGGATTTAGTATGTAATGCTTCAGCATTACTCCCTGTCCCACACATATCATCAGAGGGCTACTCTTATTTAGGCTTTGGCAATTGCAAAATGTATTCTTCATGGACCTCCTGCAATGAAATAAAATGGATGAATGATACTTTGCAAACATGTAGAACATGCTTTAAAATCTTCTTCCTTTTGTGTGTATTAGGATCCAAAGAAAGGATTTGGGATTGCTGTTTCGGGGGGAAGAGACAATCCACATTTTAACAATGGAGACAACTCTATCGTAATCTCTGATGTCCTTCTAGGAGGACCTGCTGAAGGTCGCTTGCAGTATGTGTTTTATTTTTTTTCTCGTAATACATGGGAACATTTTAACATTTCTTCAATATGTCTATAAACTAACTTGCGCCAAACTAGTTTTTAAATGCCCTGCTTTAAATTTATCAAGATTTTTAATTTGCACTAGAATTATGCAAATGCACCAGAATAATACGAGCTGCAAAATTGGACAAGACAGTCTTGTACTATGCTAGATCAGCAGCAGACACAGTGGTGAATCTGGTAAAATAAGACTGCCTTTCTTACTATCCATTGTCTTAGGCTCCCTACACGAACATTGTTTTGACTGTGTTATCTGTTGTTTCAGTGGATAGCACATGGTACCATGTATTTCGTGGGCCTCATAAAGGGTTTGGTTTCCAACTGGCTTCAGTGAGTGAACAGACGTCACGCCAATTAAATGCTGGCTGCAAACAGACCACGCGTCTGCTGTTTGTGGCCCATGCACATCCTTGTGTGGGTAGAGTTGCGTTGAGCCACTTTGCCGATTGTGTTGACCAACCAAAACTCTGCAATGCAAAGGTATCAATATCAATTAGTGTGTAAATTTATTTATTTTTTTTCACTGTTTTCTTCAGAGAGAATGATCGTGTTGTTATGGTTAATGGAACCATTCTAGAAAATGTACCACATTCATTTGCCGTTCAGCAGCTACGAAAATGTGGGAAAACTGCAGTTTTGGTAATCAAAACAACTTATTTATTTAATTCCTGGATGATGCATTTCATGTTTATATCCTAAAAATATTGCATTTGTTTATTATTTTTTTTTACAAATTTTTAAATAAAATATTACAATACATTCATAAAGATAGCATGTATACACGTCGGCACATTGCTCAGGCAAATGTGCTACCAGTCGGTGCTTTGGAATCCAAATAACAATCCTCAAACAGAACAAAACGTGGAAATTGCCCACCCTGTCCTCTTACCTCCCTCCCCTTCTGGGGAGGGAAGTATTTTTCATCAATCTCAAGTAAATCCTAAATCTCAAATTTAAGGTAAATCTATAATCTCCTCAGCTAAGAATAGTGTGACCGCTTCTACTGAATTTAACATATGCAAGATACTATATCTTCTACTGTTTCCCAGGTAGGTTGCAGCCATCTAGCTAATATATATTGCTTCTTAGCCAATAAATAAAAGTGGATATAGCTTGGAAGAAGGATATCAAAAATATTGCAATGAAGTAACATCCAAGACAGGTCAAAAGGCAGGGTGAAATTAAATGTATCCACGGCCGGTGCCCTCGGTTGAAGCGGTCCATGTTCTTATTACCAGGCTTGGCAGCAGTCCTTAGTAGTGGAGGAAGTGGGCAGAGTTGGTGGTGTGGAATGGCTCCAGGAGGTGGATGGGGTGGCTTGCAGGCTCGTGCTAGTCTGGGCACAGGTGGCATTAGGGCAGGGACAAGGAGATGTTGCTGCACTAGGGCGCCGCCTAGCGCTCCCTCGACTCTTAATTGGTCATACCTCCTGCATGATGCTACCTGGCTCTTGGGTAGGGAAATGGGAGAGAGTTGTTGTAAACCATTGTACGCAAGAGGCGTGCATAATTAGGAGCTGAGAGACTTCAGGCGGTCTGTGTTATGAACACAGGAGTGCCCGGGAGTAATTGGCATGTTTTTAAAAGATGTTTTTTGCTGACTTGGGGCAATTTGAAGCATAATTGAGGTATTATCCGACATGAATATGAAAACGTGGACATTTTACGTTTGTTTAGTTTAAAACCTATCCAAGTGGTTGATTTCCTTAGATTGTCCTGTGAATAAATCTGAATTTACTATCCTACCATCTTTTGCACACTTTCCTAATATGTATCCACCCATTTAAAATGTAAGAGGAGAGATGTTCTCATCATTTTAAATGGCAGCGCACCGAGAGGGAAAGGGCAGATTGACCAACCTACGTAGTTCTTCTGTTATGTTTATAAACCATAGAGGATGGTTGAGTGTATATAGATTCCATGGTTCACACTACGTGAATTCCCAAATATTTAATTAAGGATCTAGTAAATAACTCGGGTATAGTACACATATAGCACAAAGAGCGAAGCTGAGAGTTTCCCACCAAGATTCCTTCTATGTCTAGGGATAATGGTCACCCCTGTTGCGTTCCCCTACCAAGTAAATTCTCTCATGGGGAGTAGAATAGAAAACCTTCATATATGTGCTAAGATCATGTCCAACCATCATCATTACACTAACAAAGCTTTTCTTCGCATCGATTGCCAATGTGGCTGGGGATGGGTGGAGCTGAGCTTTAATTGTATCTAAATCTAGGATCACTTTATGAATATTAGTGACCACAGAGTGGTTACTAATAGTGAAGCATGAATCGAAGTTATAAAAAGGTATTGGCAGTTGGGCTAGCAACCATTTTATCTACATTTTAAATCAGCCTGTAAGAAGGGAGGAGGGGGTCCCTTTTAGGAGTACTTTGATGTAAGCTGCTGTGTTGGAGACTGTTTTGGCCTTGGATAACTTAAACCCACCAATGACTCAAGATAACTCCTTAGTAGTGACTGGTGGTTTAAAGTTGTTTGCACATGAAAGAAAGTTCTCAAATTTCAATCCCTTAGTTAAATCTGACAATCTGGTTACATGATCCAGGTCCAGGTTTATCTACAGTTTCATTTAGCTTCTAAACATTCACTAGTATCTGACACCTAGAACGAAAAATGAGACCGATCAGAGATGAGATGTTGAGAAGCATATTACACATGACATTCTCAGCATTGCTATCACCATAGCATACACTGTCAGCCCTGCTGTGCCTCCCTCCCCTGGCTAAAGCTTATCTGTCTGTATCTTTCCCCGCCTCTCGCTGCTTGCCGGCAGGAATGTCTGTGTGTGAGCTCGTCTTGGAATGCAAGAGTGGGGGCCTCCGCAGCCAAGAGAACAATGTGTCCTGCCTAACCCTAGACTTCTTATTTGGGGTCAGATCCAGGGGCAAATTAATTTGTGTACACCAGGATGGTAGAGACAGGTTGGAATTATATCTGTGATATGCTGTATTATTGTTTAATAACAGTGAATTAGAGAATGTATTTTGTTTTCCTGAGTATATTTAATAATCTTGTCTCCGTGGGAATACCCCTTTAAGCAAATGCCGATCATCATCTATTAGGGAGGGAAGATCTACAGAATCCAAGCAACCAGGAGGGGGTTTGGTTTCTCCAACTGGCTTATCATATAATGGATATTAACAGTTCTAAAATGGCCAAGTTATAGTGTTGAACCTTGCCCGTTTTGGTTCTTTGTGGATCTTTGGTTCTATCTAGGATAGGTAGGTTGTAGACCATTAGCAAAACTACTTATAATTGTCCTGGCTTGTCCCAAAAGCTGAGCACTGAGTCTACCCTCTAGTGTAATCTGGTACAAAGATTTCTTTCTCTCTAACCACTGTTCATAGGAGCATTTCAATGTCAGCCACTCCTCTTTGGTGGCTAGAGTAGGCTGTATAGGCCCCCTTAAAGACTTCACTAAATTCCTTGACTTTATTGGCCGCTAGTTTCTTTGCTCTGGCCATATAAGATTTTAATATGTTTACTTAGCAAAGGTGTTTCTGCATCCCAATACAATTGAGGGGACTCCTCTAGCCACACATGATCCACCATAAATAACACCCACCATCCCCTTAGTATGGTCTGAAACTCCTCATCTTGGGACATCTCCAGATGTGAATCACCAGAGGGAGTCTAAACCATGGAGGATTTACCAAAAAGTTGCTCAGGATTTCATCTGATTTCCTCCCTTTCCTTGCTCCTAAAGAAGTGCTTCTTCTATCCTTAACGGAACATGCCACTGCCTTCATGCCCCCTTCTATAAGTTTGGGTAATAAGTCCGTGTCTTCCATTTTAATCCTAAAAAGGGAAGTTCCTGCCTAGTTATATTAACCTTCCTACCCTCCGTCATCTCCATAGAGCCTTAGGGCACGTTCACATGATGTATTGCGTCGCATTTTTGATGCATTTTTTTTTTTTAAAAGGCTTCAGACTTGATCACATGCTAAGATTACATTTCGTTTCCACTGCATTTGTTAAAATGCATTGTAACCTCAGCATGTGATCAAGGCTGAAGCCTTTTTAATCAAAAAATGTGGCGCCACGCATCGTGTTAACCTGCCCTTAGTAGCTAGGATAGCCCCTTGGGCTCATTAGCATAATTTTAAAAGTAAACATGTTCTGTTCCATGGCACAAGTACAATAATCCTGGTTCAATATTAAAGGGGAGATTCCTCTCTTGTATTTCTAGGTGCCGTGCTCAAGTAGATATAGTCTTTTGAAGTGTGCCACTGCGATTGTGTGTGTGTAGTTAGGACAGTCGTTGAAGGCCTAATTTCTCTATCCTAAATGCGTATGTATCATATTTGCTTTGGTCACGGCTATTGTATATTTCTGAAATTGGGTAACTTTGTCACATTACCTAATACAGAAGTAAGAAGCAGAAAGCTGATACGTATAAAATACATTATATTGGACTACATTTTGAAACAACACCAGACGCACACAAATGTTTATATCCTTAGAAATGGCACATAGAAATAAAACAAAAGTTTGAAATGTTTTTACTACTCTTCATTGTTGCAGGTAGTGAGAAGGCCCAGAAGAGTACAGATGGGTGCTCCAAGCAAATCTGAACCTGCCTTGGATGTAATGGATGACTACAATGATTATGAGAGCCGAACTGCTTACAGCGCATACAGTGATAGAAGTGGATATGGTGGATCTCGAAGCAGAGACCCCAGTCCAGACCGAGGACTTAGAAGGGACCAAGAAAGGGGACCATATTATGAAAGAGATCAGAGAGGTTATGGGACCAGGGCAAAAAGTGTTGACCAAGATCTTAATGTGGGTTATGGACTCAGGCAAGATTATACCCGTGGCAGAAGTATAGACCGTGGACTTGATGATGACCAAATGTATAAAAGAGATCGTAGTCGGGGCAGAAGCATAGATCGTGGTCTGGATGAGGAACCTGGCTATAGAAGGGAGAGAAGTCGGGGCAGGAGCCTCGATCGTGACCTTGATGACCCTCGTAGTTATGGAAGAGATGGCAGTCGTGGAAGGACCTTGGATAGAGATGGCAGCTATGACAGGGAAGCACAATATAGCCCAGATCGTCAGTATGGAAGAGCTTCAGCAGAGCGCAGATATGACCAGAACATCCAGAAAAGCCGGAGTCGTGATAGATTACAATCTCGCAGTCCATCCCCTCAAGGTTATGGCGATTCAAACACCAATAGTGTCCTGTTAACAAAGAAAAAATCCAATGAGGGTATGCATTTCTTTTAGGGTTGCTGTTTTTGTTTTGTTTTGTTTTTTTTTATTTGTGTTCATTGCTACTTATTTTTGCCATCATTAATGTTTCAGAATATGGTCTACGTCTTGGCAGCCAGATCTACATTAAAGGATTAACAAACACTGGTTTAGCATCGAAAGATGGGAATTTACATGAAGGAGATATAGTTCTCAAGGTAGGCTGTATTTCTCTTTTTCACTGCACTTATTTTTAGGGTTTTAGGCCACATCAGTACAGGCTAAATGTGGGCTGCATAAAGATTATGGGCTCCCTACCGACTTGGGTTTTTCATAGGGGCTTCCTTCTGAAGGAGAATAATGAAAACCACTGAACGCAAAATCCAGTTGAAGACACAAGGATCCCTTCCATCATGCCTTACTTCATTATAATTAGAAAAAAAAATATTCAGCAGCCTGCATTATTTTTACGTTAAAGTAATGTATATTTTGACTGAGTATTCAGTCTAAATCGGGTATAATAAAAGCATACATAATACCTTTTTATACCCGATAAAGGCTGAAGTAATCTTCCAAAATGTACAGTTTTAACTCTTTGATTCCAAATAGTTAGCTGTCAGCTGACATGGCGATATTGGATGTGAGCAGCACACTCGCGCTGTACTATTGCAGCGCTGAGTGGCATTTGCTGATCCCCCACACCGTGATCATATGCTTTAAAACATACGTAGCTCCTTTCACTTTCTTAAGTGTGTACACTGGTCTATATTTCGGAGTCTCTCACACTCCTAGTAATCACCATTTAGTAGTTAAACTTAAGACCACCATAAAACTTTTTTCAAAAATACTTGATAATTTAATAACATCAACAATGGTACATTTGGCATGAGTACTTCCTTTGGCGTGACACTTCCTCTAAGACTAACCAGCTTATATCACACTCTATGTTTAAATTCACGACAGTGTCTCGCTACGCCCGTTTCATGTTTAGCTCTTTCAATATTATTCTTAGACAATTTTTATCGTTTAGTGATGAGGAGGCTAACAGTGGATTTATGCTCATTTAACCTGGTCTTTATAGGTCTGGATGTCTGACCCATGTATGCCAGCCCACATGGGCACTTCAACATATAAATGATAGAGGAAGTATTACATGTAAAAAAAAAAAAACTTATCTGAATTTTTATCCCTTTGCTGGGGTGGCAAAATGAGTCGCCTTTAACCACTTCACGCTCCGTGGCGGATATATCCGCCACGGAGCGCAGTGACTTAGCGCTCAGTGGCGGAAATATCCGCCACGGCGCTTATGCCGGCTCGGCTCTGGATCAGAGCCAAACCGGCATCGGGGAAACACGGGGTGCCGGCTGTAACTAATAGCCGGCACCCCAGTGTAACACCCGGGTGCTTAACCCGTTAAATGCCGCGGTCAGCGCGACCGCGGCATCTAACATGCATCTCGGTGGTCTTTTCCCCACGATCGCCCCCCCGAACCATTTTCGGGGGGGGCGCCGATCGTTGCTATAGCAACTCTGGGGTCCGATCTGGACCCCAGAGTTACTTGCAAGAATTGCCGGTAAGATGGCGTCTGTGACGTCATCTTACTGGCACAGTGCCAGCCTATGCAAGTGTATAGGCTGACACTGATAATACTCTGCAATACATCAGTATTGCAGAATATTATCATGAACAAGCAATCAGATGATTGCTTGGTCATTTCCCATGGTATAAAAGTGAAAAAGTAAAAAAAAAAAGTTATTCAATAAAAAAATAAAGTAATAAATCACTAAAAATGCCCCAAACCCCCAAAACATATAAAGAGACATATAACTCAAAAAAAAGTCTAAATCATAACACAAACCCCACATATATAGTATCACCGCGTCCGTAACAACCCGTAGAATAAAAGTAAATCATTATTGAACCCCTACAATAAACGCTGTAAAAAAAAAACTGTTATAAACCCTCCAAAAATTATGATTTTTACCTTTTCAATCCCACAAAAAATGCTATAAAATGCGATCAAAAAACCATATGTACTCAGACATGATACTGGTACAAAGTACAACATGTCCCGCAAAAAACAAGCCATCAACCAGCTCCGTAGCCAAAAAAGTAACAATGTTATGCCACTTGGAAGACGGCAATACATAAGTGATAGATTTTTCCCCACATTGGGGTTTTGTTTGACAAATTTAGTAAAACGTAAGAAAATATATTCATGTCTGTTATCCCCGTAATCGTATCAACCCATAGAATAAAGATAACATGATTATTAGTCTATACGGTGAACACCAAAAAAAAAAGAAGTAAAAAATCCAGTACAGAATTGATGCTTTTCTACTCCTGCCCTCAAAAAAAGTTCCTAAATTTTCAACAATAGGTGATACCAACCCCAAAATGGTAACAATGGAAAAAGCATCTCATCCCGCAAAAAAAAATGCCGTCACATGGCCCCAATAACGAAATAGCGAAATTTTTATAGCCTTCAGAAGGGGCCAATGAGGAAACTAAAATCCTGGCAGCTGCAGCGCCCTCCTTCCCTTCTGCACCTCGCTGTGCGCCCATAAAACAAGTCACAGCCACATGTGGGGGGTCTTTGTACTCAGGAGAAATTGCAGAACAAATTGTATGGTGGGTTTTCTCTTTTTATATTTTGGAAATGTGTAAATTTTAGTGCTAAATGAACGTATAAGGGAACAATATGACCATTCTAAATTTCACCTCCATTTTGATTCAATTACTATGAAGATCTCAAGGGGTTAACAATCTTCGTAAAAGCTGTTTCTGATAGCTTGAGGGGTGCAGATTTGAAAATGGGTAGATTATATAGGGGGTTTTGATGCTAAATATGTAAAATTTCATTCAAAACTGTATTTATCCCCAAAATAGTCAATTCTGAAAATCTGGAAAAGCGATATTCTATTTGTAAGCCACGTGACATCAAAATAAATTATCCAGACATTTCAGAAATTATGAAAATGTAAAGTAGACAAATGGGAAATGTTATTCAGCAACTTATTTAGGTGGTAAATCTATCTGCCTGAAAATGCAATGATTTAGAATTTCGAAAATGGCAAATTTTTCAAAAAATGTATCATATTTTCTTTTTTTTTTTGTAAATAAACGCAAAACTTCTCAGCCAAAATTTACCACTAAAATGAAGTACAACATGTGGGGAAAAAACAATCTCAGAATCGTTTTGATAAGTAACAGTGTTCAAAAGTTATAACCATATAAAGCGAAGCAAGTCAGAATCCAAAAAATCGGGCTGAGCCTTAAGCTACAAAATGGCTGTGTCCTTAAGGGGTTAATAATGCCCGTACAATTCTGGCAGGAAAGGCACGGAAAAGTACCGTTCCTCTTAGCAGCCAGAAAGGTTTGGCGAGATATTTTTTTCTCTGTTATATCTGATCTTATCAATTCGTTAGCTATTGATTTTCCTTTTTTATAAATGAATTTTGGAGGGTCTTTAAACAGTATACCGTATTTGGGGTCATGGGACAGAATGTTCCAATTTTTCATAATCGATCGTTTAATTAGTTGAGCATGTTTATCATATTTAGAGATGAAGGCAGGACGTTCATCATATTTTTTTTATCCTTTTTGAGAGACCTAATCACATCGCGGGGAATAGTGGCCACTTCTAATCCCACCCGTTCTATTTCCTTCCCTGGGTACCCTCGTTCAACAAATTTATTGTCGAGTTTTTTCCTCTGTTCTTCATATTCCTCATCATTACTACATATTCTACGAGCCAGAATGAATTGGCTTTTGGGAATGCCCTTAAAGGTCTGTGGGGCATGGTGGCTATCATATGTAAGAAGGTTATTACGATCGGTCTCCTTTGTGTATACTGTAGTGACAAATTGACCCTGGGACATTTTGATTTCAACATCTAGATAATGTAATGTACAAGTGTTTTTTTTTTTTCTACTGAGAATTTAATAAGAGTATGACATTGATTTAAAAATGTAATAAATTCATCAAGACACTTTTCGGAACCTGTCCACACTAAACAGACATCATCCACATATCTGGTCCATAATGCAATAAATTTGGACCACTGACTATGTAGAACAAAATTTTCTTCAAAAAACGCCATAAAAATATTAGAGTAACTTGGAGCCACAGGGGCCCCCATGGAGGATCCCTGTAGCTGCAAGTAAAACTCACTACCAAATCTAAAATAATTTTTCTTGAGGATGATATCCAGGAGAGACATAATGAATCTAATGTCCCCACACCGTGATGGCACAGTGCAGAGTTAACGGGTATGTCTTTTAATGCTACGCGTAGCCGTTTTTCCTGTTTTTGGGTTTGTTTTCTTAGCTTTCCCAGTCGATTGCATAGTAATATAAAATGATTCTTCTATGAAGTATAATTTGTATTTCTGATACAGATCCCTTTGAAGCCTTCGGTAAGTTGGTTAAATAGAAACCTTAAACCATAAGTCAACCAATAATATTATCCGTATTGTACACAGTATTTTGCAATTTTTCTTTAAGTCTTGTTTTATTGGCTAACGTTCTGTTTATTTTCAGATAAATGGTATTTTAACAGAGAATATGTCTTTGAGCGAAGCCCAGGCATTGATCGAAAAATCAAGAGGAAAGCTACAGCTAGTTGTCTTAAGGGACAAGAGGCAGACTCTGATAAACTTGCCATATGTGGAGGACAGTGATTCTGAAATGGAAGGTGAGATCAGGTTTCCTAGGTATCCATATAAATATCTATACCACCAGCGCTACCTAGTTAACATCTTTCTAAAAAAGATCAGACTTGAGCACAAGAGTAGTCATCTGGTTGGGCAGTAAGATCTGTGCTTCCTTTTCAATGAATTGTCCATGCTAGATTTTATTTATGTTTACTTTTAGATGATCCGCCATACACAAACAAGAGGAGAAATCCGAGATCCAAGGAGCAGTGAACAATACAAAAGGTACATTTATTGTAAGAGATAACAGTCATGTAACATGCATGTAGTTCTCACAGGGGCAATAACACAAGCACAATAAGAGGAAATGATCAGATACTGAGTCACTGAAATATGTTAATTACTTCCTGTTTTCTTTTTACATGCCCCATTTTTAAATTGGTGTTCATGGTTACCTCACAATTTGGGCATTATTAATGTAACATCCCTTTTTATATTCTTTGTAACAGCCTGTAGCTGAAGAGCTGCTGAGCAGGGGCTCATTGTATGTAGGAAAGATCTGTAAACTATAGCAGTAAAGTGAAGGAGACTACACATTGAAGAGCTTGTAGGAATTTATCAAAAGCGAATCCTCTTGTCCCTGTGTTTTTTTTTTTTACAGTAGGGGTATAAATAGCTGAGTTTGTGATGAAGGTACATTGACACTTACTGATTTAACAATTTCCTTTCAATATTTCCAGCAGTTTGAAAATGTTTAATAAATGGGTTGTTCAAAGACAGCCTTAAACGGGTTGTCCACTTTCAGCAGATATGTGTATAACTTTACACAGACCATATCAATTTTCCAATATACTTTCTGTTTCAATTCCTCAGTTTTCTAGATCCCTTCTTGCTGTCCTGCTATAAAAGCTATCCAGTGGATAGAAATCTGTCCATGTGGTGCAGGTGCATGAACTGTTATTATCACACAGCTCCTATTACTCTGTGATAATAACGGTAAAATTGTGCACATGCATGTCCCTTTCTATAGCAGGACAGCAAGCAGAGATCTAGTAAACCAAGAGGAATTGATACAGAAAGTATATTGGAAAATTGGATAACTTTTCCTTACACAAACCATATCAAATATTTGCTTAAAGTGGACAACCCCTTTAACTCACAATCGAAGGTTTCTTAAGTTTCTTTAAATATTGTAATTATTGTTCTAATATGTTTTTCCCCTCATTTTACCTTGCAGGTCTATGTGATCTGTCTTCTAATGCCAGAACAATTTTTTTTTTTTTTTTTTTTTATTCCACTGACCAAAGATATAAATATACTTGTAAAAGCCAACCTATTTGTACTTTGTATTCAATAAAAGGCAAATTTGCAGCAAAATGGTTTGATCAAATCAGCATTGTGTTCTCTTTTACTTGGATCACACTTTTTCACATAATTTTTTTATTTTTTTTATTTCCTACATGGCATAAGATGAAAAATATTTTTATAATCACTTTAACAATCTAGTATCGAACATATTTGTAACATTAGTAGATGGTGAAATAAAGGGTTTTTTTCCCGTAAAATATGATTAAATATGTGTTATTTTATCTGGTACTGACTTGGGAATGCTTTACCATATCCATGTGATTTTGAGTTATATATTTAGTGACACGCTATAGTCCATGTAAGCTGAGAAATTTACAGAATGTTTAGTGTTTATGAAAAAAATGGAAATTTAGTGGAAAATTAGAAAGAATTTCCAAATTCAAAATTTTCTACTTTTTGCAAAGTTAGTTATCATGTGATTGATTTTGGTGATATGACTAACTTTTACTTTGCTTTGTTTTAACTTGGCATCCCCTTTTTTTTTTTTTTTCAATACTTTTTTTCAGTAATTTTAATTTTCTTTTGCATGAAAATAGAGTCGAAACTTATTTTTGGA
The DNA here is from genome assembly GCA_019512145.1 of Engystomops pustulosus. Taxonomy (NCBI): domain Eukaryota; kingdom Metazoa; phylum Chordata; class Amphibia; order Anura; family Leptodactylidae; genus Engystomops; species Engystomops pustulosus. The sequence continues at coordinate 195,603,355 of CM033641.1, forward strand.
GGGATCAGTTTAGTTAGAAGTGACTATCACGCCTCTCTTATACTACACACCTGTAAATAACCCCATTTTAGTAACTGCACCCCTTAAAGTTCCCTAAGATTGGTTTTAATATTGTTATCCCTTTTGAGTGTTTCACAAGGGTGAAAAATAAATTGAAGTGAAATTACAAAATGTACGTTTTATTTTATTATTTTTTAATATAGGAATTGAACACTAAAAATTACACATTCACAAGGGGTTAAAAAGATAAATGCATTCCATAATGTTTTTTTGCTGAGTATGCCAATACCCAATTTATAACACTGTTCATAACACTTCTGCATGAACAAAGGGTGGCACTTGGAAAGAAAGCGCTCTGTATAGTTTTTGGAGGACCCTAGTGGTACCAAAACATAGGAGACCTGAACAAGTGACTCAATTTTGGAAAGTACATACCTTGGAAAATTTTGCAAGATGTAATATGTTCATTTTCCCCTTTGGGTGTATGATCAAATTAACCCGTAAAAAGGTATTAATTTTCCCCCAAAAAGTCCCTTTATCCCTTGTGGGTTACAAAAATTAGGGGCAAAAGATGAAACGACCCCCAAAAATGTGTAAATATGATTTGCCCTACACTTGCATATAAAATGTTGTATGGGTACACAGTAGGACTTGGAAGGGAAAAAGGGATGTTTGCTTTTTCTAATCCAAATTTGACAGAAATCCTTTTCATGTGTCAGGATGCATTTGGAGGGCCCTAGTGGTACCAAAACAGAGGGGGGAACCCCAACAAGAAGTGACCTGCATTTTGGAAACTACACCACTTGTAGAATGTATTAGATATGAGGAAGCTGAAACTGCTGAATGCAAAAGAAACACAGATTACAGCAGCTCTGTGATCACAGTATACCTCAGTAGATCCCTGCAGGTGCCAAATTCTATCCAGATATGGGTATAATCGGGTATAATTCTGCGATCTGGACGATGTTCAAGATTATAATGAATGTGCAGATCAGTGTGCAATAGTTTCAAACTTCCCCCAGAGATCTGATTGGTTACTGTATACAGTGACCCTAGCCAGAAAATACCAGCGTACCATGCATAGTTAAAGGGGTTATCCGGGTTTTAAAAATTTCTTATGGCCGGGCTGGGGAGGGCTAGTTAAACATAATAAACATGTACTTACCTCATCCGGCGCCGCTGATGTCCCGCGCCGTGGTCCCTTCGCTCCGTGCCCCTGTTTGTTTACAGGGGCACGGAAGCCGCGCACAGGGAGCTTCCGGTCCGCGATGTGGACGGCTCCTCCCATCCGTCCCTATCTCTCAGCGTTGTAAGCGCTGGGAGAGGGTGCGCATGGGAGCTTCCGGCCAGAAGCTCCCTGTGCGCACTTGTAATGAAAGCGGCGCACAGAGAAGACCAGCCGCGGCGCGGGACATCGGCAGCGCCGGACGAGGTAAGTACATGTTTATTGTGTTTTAAATAGCCCTCCCCAGCCCGCATAACCCCTTTAAAGCCTAATTTGGTGAATTACACAGGTTCAGTTGACAAATCTGGAGGCTTGGAGAGGAAATTATAAAAGTAAAAGTTTGGAAAAAAAAACAACCCAAACCAAACCCCTAAACGTGAATCATCAGAAGGTAAAGGTTTATACACAATGGAGGGAAAAAAGAAAACTATTTGTGGAGTGCAGATGGGTATAAAGTGGAATATATTTTATTACTGGTGTTGTATGAAATATTCGAAAGCTCTCTTTCATGCAGAGGCCAGGTTTTTCAGGGCAGATGTCACACTAGTAGCTAGTGTAATTACTTATCCCCCTGCAATTACTCTCCATCTTTTTTAAGCCTTTCCTCTACCTCATATCTGGGTGGCTTCATTTGGAAAATCTTGCCTTGGTACAACACTGGGAATTGCGGTCTGGTGTTTCTTGACTTCTAAATGTGAGGGCCTTGATCACAACCTGCATATTGAAATGGCACATAAGAGTTGTACAGTGCCGTCAAGTGGCACTTCAGACGATAAATCTTCATAGCTCAAACTTTAGAGTTAATTTTTGGAAATCCGAACATCTAAACCTAAGTGTACTGTGGAGAGAATTGAAGTGGTCAAGTAGTATTTACTAATAATTCCTTCTATTGCCTATTTGCGTGTGAAACTTAACAATATTACTGTTCTTTATAAAACAAGCAGAAGAATGATGCCTTCCTAGGTCCAGCACACTGGTCAAAAAGAAACCCCTATGTTCAACAAGGTATAAACAAAATCAACATATTACCATTGTGAAAATAATGGTATTGATCGGCTCAGTGGTTAGCACTACAGCCTGGGGTCCTGGGTTTAAATCCCATCCAGGTTAACATCTGCAAAGATTTGTTCTCTCAGTGTTTGCATGGGTTTTTCCTCCGGTTTCCTCCCACACTCCAAAAACATACTGTTAGGTTGATTGTTAGCACTGCGTAATCTGTGTGCGCTATATAAAGGAATTATTGTTATTATTATTATTCTCGCAAATGGAAGGTCAGGTATTAAACACAAGGGGGGACATTTACATAAAGTGTTGCCGGCACTTGCTTGGTTATCGACTTCCTCTCGGAAAGGATATTCATATTTAATATTGTGGTGCTGTGCAGATATATTTCTAGCACCGAGACCATTTTCTGTCCTTGGGACGAAAATCTGTCCCAAGCTTCAGAAATGTCTCTAGCGGTTGGAGAACAAGCTGAGCACGCTGCCCTGGAGAGCAGCAATGGGCGGTGCGGCAATGCATCAGAGGCTGACCTCGTCCGACAGCTCGTCCAGTCGGAATTGGATGCCAGAAGGACAGGTAGAAGATATTCTAATGTGAGTGCAACAGCACGGTTTTGTGTCCTTGTTAGACCAAATTTTTGGTCTACTTTCTGCCAGTTTTACAGGGCCCAAAAATGGTTACGACATATATTGTGTCCAGAGTTTCCACTCCGCCAAAGCCATGCCCTTTTTTGGAGCAGACAAAAAAGCATTTTTTTTCTAGCGCTGCCAGTTAATAGGTTGGGGAGCAGAACATCCAGTGAGAGTGCCACAAAACTGGTAGAAATACCAAGGTGCTTAAAAAAGTAGTTCAAATATATATAAAAAGAAAGGTGTGTTTTTTTTTTTTTTTTTTTTGTGCCCAAATCCTGGTGTTGACAGAAGGGGAACGACGGAACACAATGAAGTCTAATCCGGTGGACAATTTAGGGTGGAAGGTAAGAAATTAATCCACTCGTAGAGATAAGATAGAAAACTACCTTCTTAAATAAAAAAAGCCTACTCCCCAGCCTAAAAAAGACCCATAAAACTCTGTGCTCACCTCTCCAATGCCCCCCACAGGTCCTGCTCCATCTTCAGCTCCCCACGCGGCACGCCGCTTGCTGACATAGTGTGTGCCAATGGGGGCACACACACTGATGTTGGAAAGTGGCTGACGACATGGTGTGTGTGACGGGACCGTGCAGGGAGCTAAAGACAGAAGAGGACTGGTGGGGGGCATCGGAAAAGTTAGTACAGAGTCGTTTTTTTTTCTTTTTCATTGACTCAAGTATAAGTTGAGCTAGGGTTTTTAAGCACATTTTTGTGCTGAGAAACTCTGCTTATACTTGAGTATATACAGTAGTTCTAGATCCTAGTGTCTTAAAGTTATGGAACGGCGTTTGCAGGAGAAGATTGCCAGACAGGGATACTCTGCCACTGAGCCTGGGCTCCGAACCTTTGGCCAAGGTACGAGCCTTGTGAGAAAGAGAGGTACAGCTAGCCTTTTCTCAGCGTTCAACACTTCCTATGTCAGGGAGGAGATTAGAGAAGTCAGACATATGCCTTGCTTGTATTGCTTTGCAACTGAATTTCTTCAGTAACTGGTCACAGCAGATCAGGACACTGGAGTTATTTCCCATTGGGGTGCACAATACCATCTCTTCTGGAGAGCAGCAACACATGGACCCACCATAGCATTGGGGCCACCCCTTATATGAGCACTGCAAGTTTCAGTGGAAAAAAACGGAAATGTAAAAGGCACTGATGTAAAAAAAAAATGGCTGTGGGAAGGGGTCCTTGGGGTGGTAGAGGAAAACAATTGGAGGGTATCTTACAAAAGTGAGGGCACAGCACAGTTTTGAAAACCAAAAAAAGGGTCAAATTTCTTCTCCCCATTCACACCTGAAACACTAATGAGAACTGCAAAATTTGGCCATTTTCACTTACGGGTGTACTAGCTTTTCTTGCCTGCAATTTACATATTAATGATGTGTTCAGTTATTTTGAGGGCACATGACATTAACCCAGTTATACAAGCTGTAAACTGACTACTATTGTATCAAAGTTTCCTATTATCAGTGTTTTCCCGGAAAAGATATAGCAAAATGAATGGGTCTACTCGCTTATGTATTTCTACATCTTTGATCTGCACATAAAGGGATAACAGAAGGGGAGCTGATGTCCTAGTTTTCTCCAGACACTGTGGGGAAAAAATAGAAAAAAGGTCAAATAAAAAGTCAAAATAGACTAGTAAAAAAGGAAAAACCTCTAAAAAGTGTGCCATTAATAAATCCCACACATCACCTAAAAGAAGTTGGTGATTGTTCTTCAGAGTTATAGCGGTGAGGGCATAGGTCCACTTTACACATCATTGGTATGATAATACATAGTAGAGCATGTGGGTTACATATTTTGACATAAAGGGGTTCTCCAGCCATACTAAATTAATTTAATCAGCGTAAATTAAAAATCTGCGTAAACATGGCAAATTGTAAAATTAAACTAACTTGCAATATTTGGCTATTCTAGAGGTTTAGGTAAGACTCATACTTACCTGCCCTGCTTCCCTCAACAATCTCCTTGCAAACGTCCTCTAGTTCCTCTTTTCTTGTCAGGCATATGCAAGCTTCCTGGCTCACTTGTTCACTTGTATTGCCTGCCCCTAAACAGTCATGAAAATACAAAACAAAAATTTACTTGCCTTGATTCCAAGAACAATCCTCTTCTTCCGCGTCTTTGTGTTTTGCACGCGATGATACACGCTGGAGAAGAGGATCGTTCTTGGAATCTAGGCAAGTAAATGTTTGTTTTGTATTTTCATGACTGTTTAGGGGCAGGCACTGTTGATAGCTACTGAAAGGCAAGCACTGTCGCTGATGGCTACTGTCTGACAGGCACTGTCGCCAGGACCAGCTCCAGTTCCAGGTTTCAGTAGGCCCTTTTGCAGTAAACTCACATTAAGTAAGAAGAAACAAACGACAAGGACCTCAGCAGACGAGGGAGGGACAGGGGAAGATGGCAGAAAAATATCCTATGTTCTCCCCACCTCTATGAGAAAATTGGACACCACCTCACCTTTCACTCTGTTGGTAGGCGCTTGTGGTTGGGTCGGCACAGGCCACCTTGCTGCTCAGGTATTATAATATTCCAATACGAAAAAAGGTCACGGTCCAACTTGACAATCCTTTATTTCTGATTCATCATAAAAAGTTCCAATGCATAACTAACATCTACGCGTTTCGAGCGGAGACCCCGCTCTTAATCATGACAAACATATACTAACAATCTACCTTGACACATGTTTAAAACTCCCTCCCGGTAACATAACCCCACCCTCTCCGTTTACATCACTTCCGGTCAATCCATGAATATGCATGAGGGAAGGAGGTTGTCACGCTTGCCCTGGTAAGTATACAATCTGGTTCACATAAATGTTAATATTTTAAACTTAACTAGTCAGTACATAGGATGACTTTGCAACACTATACGAGCAGCATGTGAGAGAGGCATCGTCCCACGACGGTGTCGCTCGCGGGTTGAAGACGGAGATTGCCTCATGTCCCCCTATGGAACGATCACGTCGCAGGACGGCGCCGCTTCAGGAGATGAACTAAAATCGGAAGACGAGAAAAAACATGTTACAAATTAAAAACTCACAATACATTCTGTTATATATAACAGCATTGTTGATTCAACATATACATGGTGTGTACAGTGTTCAACATATGCAATGATGCATGAGTACGGCAGCAAGATTTCCAAAATATACATTTAGCGGATAGACATTATTGAACATTTATTTTCTACAGTAGTGGTACATGATTTCTTTCCTCATATTCAGGCCAAAGGGGGAACGTGTATTTAAATTAAAAATCCAAAAGGCTTCTCGATTATATAAAATATCGCTAATGTTACCTCCTCTTGTTGGTTTACGAATTTTTTCAATAACGTACGTATTTAAGCTATCGGTGTTACCTCCATGAACACTCACAAAGTGTTTTGATGCTGCCGACAAATTCCGTCCCTCAGGGTGAGAAATATCATACAGATGTTCATAAAATCGGATCTTAAATTTTCTCGTAGTCTGACCAACATACATAAGGTCACAAGAGGAACATTTAATGATGTATATTACATTCTGTGAGTTGCAGTTAATAAAATCCTTTATTGGAAATTCATGGTCTCCCTCACTATTGGTAAAAAATTTCTTTTTATTCTCCGCAAATTTACAGGTAGTGCACCTTGGAGCTGCACATCTGTAGAATCCCTGTGTCCCTAACCACTTGGTTGTGTTCCGTGTTTTCGACTCAAAAAGGGAAGGTGACAACATATTGCCTAGAGTTTTGCCTTTGCGAGAAAAGATTCTATGCCCCTCTGATAATATCTTGTCCAAAATGGGATCTGTTTTAAGTAGTGAGATGTTGTTTTGAATGATTTCTGAAATTTGTTTGAACTGGGGGCTGTATTGAAATACCGCTGTCGGTAAATTTTTACGTGATCTCCCAGTTTTGGTTGTGTTTCTCGTATTCACCTCTTTGTGTTTGGTCAGGAGAAGTTTTCTGTCCCTTTTGGCCACTCTACTTTCAGCTCTAGTTAGCGTCCATGTCAGGTATCCTCTCTTTGTAAGTCTATTGGACCCAAATGTCCAAATTGCCGCCTTTTCAAATTTGGCGACTTGTACAGTCATTGTATAGTAACAATGAAAAAGTACCATAACCTCAAAATGAGACCATACACATATCTGTATTCTGTAGTATAAAAAAGTAATAAGCGCCAAAAGATAGCAAATTTAAGATTTTTTTTTCACACTAAAGGTTTTCATTTTTTAAATCTATTAAAACATATTAAAACCTACCGTATATTCCGGCGTATAAGACGACTTTTAAAGACAGAAAAATCTTCTGTCTTGTCTGGGGTCGTCTTATACGCCGGTAATCCCGACCGCCCGCCGTGTATTCACGGCAGCGGTCGGATCGCGCTGCATGGAGAGGGCTCACGGGCTGAGCCCTCTCCATAGCCGGTAAGTCTTTGCTGCATATTGCAGCAAAGGCTTAACGGTAACACCCACGATCGGTGCTAGCACCGATCGTGGGTGTTTTCACAGCGATGGCTGCCGACAAAGCTGCCGGCAGCCTCAAAAAGATAGCGGCGCATGGGCGCATACTCACCCTCCGGTGGCCCCGATGTCTGTGCGGCTCGTCTTCAGTCTTCCGCGCCGTCTTCTTTCTTCTGCTGGGCGCCACCATGTTTTTCCCCGGGGCAGCGCCTAGTATGACGTCAGCAGCGGCGCGTCATACTAGGCGCCTGCCGGGGAAGATCAATGGCGGCGCCCAGCAGAAGAAAGAAGGCGGCCTGAACACTGAAGACGAGCCGCGCGGACATCGGGGGAGCAGCGCAGCACATCGGGGCCACCGGAGGGTGAGTATATAAGTTTATTTTTTTTTTAATGCTGGGCTGGGCTGGGCTGGGCTGTATACTACTGGGGGCTGTGCTGTATACTACTGGGGGCAGTGCTGTATACTACTGGGGGCTGTGCTGTATACTACAATTTTAATATGTAATACAGACTTTATTAATCAATATGGCCATCCAAAAACATTAAAAACATAGAATAAAATCCACAAAAACAAGGAGGTGCGATAGTCAACAATAACCACAATACATAACGAGCATTTTACAAATGCACATGAATGGTAAAGATACCGTTATACTCAATTTGGTTGTAATCCAGCAATATACCCACCCGGGTGTGGCATAATACCAAAATTGCCAGCCTGTAGGGAATGACCACCGCCACAGACCCCGACGCACGTTTCGCCGTCGCTTCTCCAGGGGGTGTGTGCTGTGTGGAAACGGCAGCTGCCGGCATATAAACCCCACATTGAGGGTCAGATGTGAACATGGGACCAATAGGGTTATGACATACCTGATTGAAATATGGACGGCAGGTGTATCTGTTGGCGCATCGCCGCGGTCAGCACGCGCCCAGACGGAGGAGGGACCGGGTTCCGGAAGACGCTGCACGCGCACATATGCGCGTCACCGTGAACCGGAAGTCCGGCGCCGCCTCCGAACTAGGCGCACGCGCCGGAGCGATGCGCACCACCTCCTGGAGGAAGCGACGGCGAAACGTGCGTCGGGGTGCTGTGGCGGTGGTCATTACCTACAGGCTGGCAATTTTGGTATTATGCAACACCCGGGTGGGTAATGTGCTGGATTACAACCAAAATTGAGTATACTGTATCTTTACCTATTCATGTGCATTTGGTAAAATGCTCGTTATGTATTTGGTTATTGTTGACTATCGCCACGCTCTTGTTTTTGTGGATTTTATTCTATGTTTTTAATGTTTTTGGATGGCCATATTGATTAATAAAGTCTGTATTACATATTAAAATTTGAAAGTGGTTATGAGTATTACTGGTTAGAGTACACTGTGGTCCTATTTATCTTCATTGGTACTATATGTTCTTGCATCGATAGTAGGAGTAGTTACCTAGTATTGGGTTTTTCTTTTGGTATTCACAGAGATTTATTAAGCCTTCTTTTTTAAATTTGCTCTGTGTAACGCTTTAACATATCCAGGGTATTTTGAGATTGTTTTCTCGTCACACATTTTACCTCAAAGTAATAGAAAAATTTTGATTACATCTTTTGTGTTTAGTTATAAAAAAACCCTGAAATTTGGCAAAAATTTCTAAAAATTTAATTCTGCTTTTCAGGCAGTTAGTTATGAAGTTATTTGGGTACTATGACTAACATTTGGCAAATGTCTGCTTTATATCGGCATGGGATTTTATGCATACTCTCACTTTTCTAGGTTGTTAGGAGGTTCGGAATTTTGAATGCAATTTTTCTCATTTTTATGAAAATTGTCAAAACCCTTATTTAGAGGCACTTTCTTCAGCTTAGGTGACTTTGAGAGGCCTAAATATGTGGTGGTAAACAGATGTATGGGCACACGGACGGGCATAGAAGGGCCACACTGCCATTCACAGCAGATGTGCGTTGTCACATTTTACAGGCTATAAAATTTTTTTTTTTTTGTAATTTGGACTTATGGGGGATCTTTTTTTTTGCGAATTAGATCCACTTTTCAGGTCCATCATTTATGGGGTTCAATAGCTAATAATCCGTTTTTATTAACTCTTTCTTGGTGATGGTTAAAAATAATCATTACTTCTTGTTTATGGTTTTTAACATTTTTTTTCCCGGACGTTCACTGTACCATAAAAATAATGTGTTATCTTAATTCTATGGGTCATCACGATTACGGCAATACCCCATTTATATGGCTTTTTTATGGTTACCTTGTTTTCCAGAGTATAGAACGCATTTTGTGAGAAATTCGCTTGGTATTGCTCTGGACCTCTGGATGTTAGTAATCTACTGTACTTTAGCCGTAGGTTACAATTAACAGCTACAACAGTTATCAAAGGTGTCTGTAATTAAGCTTTATTATTAATCCTGGTTCTTATGACAACCCAACATTTTTTAAATCCTATTGTCACAGAGACAAAAAAATTTTTGCCTGGGGTTACAATTATAAAGTGTACAGGTCCGACTTACATACAAATTCAACTTAAGAACAAACCTACAGAACCTATCCTGTACGTAACCCGGGGGCTGCCTGTATTTTTGTTTACAGAGCTGTTTTAAAGCTTATTTTTGGGGGGACAAGCTGTACTTTTCCTTGGTATTATGCTGGGGTAAATGTTACTTTTTGATCACTTTTATGCCGTTTGATGAGGTCAATGCTTACAGGACTTTTTTTTTCCAGGCTGCAGTGAGTTCTTGTAACAAATAGTTTAGTAGGTTGTGAAACTTGTATCATACAATTATTTGCCCACTGTAGTACAACAGAACACGGAATTGATGGTTCATGTCTCTTAGGCGTGCTTTATATTTCCAAATTAGTCATGTACAGTATTCTGTTAAACTGTGCCCCCTTGTGGTATGAAATTGTACAATTCTTTCATGTTTGAAAAAAGTACAAAACTTGCTTTTCTTACACAAAATAACAGTAACACTCATTTAGTGAATATCACCAAATCCATTTGCCTATATAAAGAGAGGAACTGTTCTTGCTGCAGCTTCTTTCCCCACAAATGAAAGGCTCAGAGACAGTGCTATGAGGGATTTGGCTGTCTTATTATGACAGGAGACCAATATACTTATCTACATTTATCTACATTTAGCCTGAGGATCCACTGACATCCAGTGATGACATAACAGGATTCCCTGGGTTAAGAAGAATGCATTCCATCTCACGTTTTAAAGTTCATCTCACTATCATTTTAAGGTTAGGCAGAGAAGCAAAGAAAATCTCCACCTTTTACAATGCAAAATATCAATCTGTTAAATTTTGCATGCCTAATGAAGACCCAAAGCAGCCCCTGTCATGGAAGAATTAATAATCTTGTCTAGTATGTACACGGAATAAATAATTTAGACAGTTTAATACCTACATCCAGAATCTAGTTGCACTTGTTGCTACATTTTCTGTGAAATTTAGCCATTTTTAATATTTTGTGTTTTCTGCATTACAGACAGACATTCCTAAGATATAAATAACAAACATTGCAAAATTTATTATTTTAGAGGCCAACTTATTTCTATACGGTTTATAAAGGTATATTTAGTAGAAAATACCATACATCACTGCATTAAAGAAAAACTGTAACCCTCAAACCTTTCAAAACTGCTCTAGGAAGCTTTGAAACCTTTGTTACCTCCAGTAAAGACAAACAATGTATTTGGAATTTTCTTATTTCATCAATAATCCGTTCATTAAGTTCTAAATTTTACAGATTTAAACAGAATATACAAATATAATGCATCTAATGTATAGTGCAGTTTCCCCTCAGGAAGGAAACACCCCACATGGGGATGTATACTACTGTCTGGGCAAAATGGCCAAAGCACAATAGATGGGAGGATACAGGCAGTCCCTGGGTTACGTACAAGATAGGTTTACATAGGTTTGTTTTATAATTGTAGATTCAGACAAAAAAAAAAATTGCCCTAGTGACAATTGGAGTTTCAAAATTATTTGCTGTAATTAGACCAAGGATCATCAATAAAACTTCATTACAGACACCTTACAGCTGATCATTGCAGGCTAGGACTATAGTAAAGCATCCAGAGAGCTTCACCAGAAGTCACAGCTGGCAGAGGGGTCCGTCTTTTTTAACTAGGGGTCGTCTGTAAGTTTGGGTGTTCTTAAGTAGGACCTGATGTATTGAGATTTTCCAGCATAACGATGTCCTAAAACACACAGCCAAATAGCAGAAACTCAATGTTGCCCAGTAACAGCTGAAACATCTGAAGCAAATCTCTATGGTGGCCAAAATCCCTGCTGTAGTGTGTGCAAACTTGGTCAAGAAATACAGGAAACTCATGACCTAGTGGTGTAACTACAGGGATAGCAGCTATAGCAGCTGCTATGGGGCCCGCAGTGTCAGAGGGCCACAGCATCTCACCTGCCACACTAAAGAATGGTGGGGTCGACCATTATATACATATTATGCCGCAAATTGTTCAGCATAATATGTCTATAACAGTGCATATCTTCCACAGTACACAACTGAGCCAGCAGCTCAGCTAAGAAATTTCAGGGGAGGGGCGGAAGGACTAGGTATCTGTCATATTTACTTTCTTTCAACTACTACCCCCATATGGTCAGCAGCTACAGGGCCTGGGATAAGAAGACTGTCTGACGGTGAGTATATGTGTATGTCTGTATATAGGCTGTATGTCTGTATATAGTTCTGTATGTATATGTAGGTTGTGTGTGTATACGGTGTGTTATTACTGTATACATATGTATATATCTGTATATAATGTATGTGTAATAATATGTGTATATACTACATGTGTGTGCATTCTATGTGTATAAATGTATATATGAGTGCATAAATGTGTGTGAGAATGTATGTGTATGTATTTGTGTAGAGCTATATGTGTATGAGAATTCTTTATCAAATTCTTTGAGTTCTTTATCAAATACTTATTTTTATACGATATAGTGTAATATTTTGGATTTCTTTTTAGATTCCGTCTCTCACAGTTGAAGTGTACCTATGATAAATATGATAGAGCTTTACATTCTTACTGGAAAACCAGCAACATCAGCAGTGCATCAAATAATTATTTTATCCACTGTCGTTGACTACAGAACCAAAAAAATAATACCTCAGAAATAAATGTGCCATTTTCAGACTTGCCACTTACTACAATCTGTGGGGAAAAGGGATGATGTCTCTAAACCTTCTCAATTTGAACATATCTGCAAGACAAGAATACCTCTGGTTTGATCTCTGCTATTTGATCTTTGCTAATCCTTTCCATACCCGACACACAGACCTCCCATTCTTACATGGCTAATTGGAGGTCTATTGTAGGAGCCCCAATTGAGCAACAGAATTGGCAACAGGTCTGGCTTTAAATGACATTTGCAGACATCCACATGTGTAAACTACAGGGGAAACCAGTACATTTTTTGGTCCTGTCCCATATTCCAATCTTTTTAGTGGGAGGTCTGAGACTTGATCTACTTTGTGCCCTCCTTACAGATTCCTCTGAACCAATTATTTTACCCATTAAATACTCTACCTTTTCCAATAGCAGAAAAACACTCTCTGACTCAGCTTATAAATTCTCAAAGGAAATTGTTTAATGGCAAGTCACAGGAAACAAAAATCTACTACTAGACCTCCTGACCAGGATACAAGAGGCCCGGTTCATGAAATATTTGACAGCTTTACGGAATAAGGCCCCATGCACAGGAACATATATGGCGGCTGTATGAATTGCAGTTAGCACATTGCCACCATAGCATATTGTGCATGGCAAGTGTGTCACCATGCCATCACCGAAAAAAAGTTTTAGCATACTCTTTATTTTTCTAGAAGCTGCACAGCTCTGTATAGAGAGGTTAGAGTTAAGGAGAGCTTTCCCCTCCGCTTCTCCAGCTGGCCATATGTTATGCCCGGGTCCCGGCCTGGCCACAGCATATGTTCATATACATGGGGCCTAATATGGTTCCTGCCTTAACTAAGTCTGGAAACTATGGGACACCTACTGACTAACAGAAACCAGAATGCCAGACTGAACCACTGTTGCGATTATTACTTTTTCATCCTTCCTTCCCTGCCCCCTTAAACCTTTTTTGTTGTTGTGTTACATTTATTGGACGTTAAGTTCATTACTTTTCACCAACATACCTGGAATGCCCACCTAGTCCACCTACAGGGTATATTTAACTTGCTATGTGCTTGTCTTTATTTTATTGTAAAAAGTTTTAAAAATCCAAAACAAATACCTGCCAATACCATGATCCCACCATCATTATATGCAATTCTATTCACAACATTGACATCAGCAAACCACTCACCCACTCAGCCCACAGTAAAGAAAGCACTCCTATGCAAAGTTTGCAGGTTGTTAATCCTTGTTGTTAGGTTCCATAGTTTAACATAAAAACACAAGCGTGCTTGAGAAAGACTTGCTTTAAGTCGAAACAAGCATGGTTAATAAAAAGAACACTATTTTCCACCATCCATGAGGAGTGCTGTGGCCTTTCATATTTTTATGGTATACAGGCACATGATTTCATACAGTCTGTCATCTACCCTGTACAGTGTCCCCCCCCCCCCCCCTATTTGTCAAAGGCCATCAAATTGTGAATCATGCAAAATGAACATATAAATAGAGAAATAAAAACTGTCAAAGGTTTTTCAGGTACACACTGGTTTATACAATAAATCTATTAATACCAGCATGAAATATATAGAGAATCCTCTCTTGGAACTTTCCAACATATCAGAAAAAGAGATGTCTGAGATAGTTGTAATTATGGGTTGGAATATTTCCCTACACTCAGAAGACTTCCTGTTCAGTGATGTTATTGAAAAATAATATAATAAGACTTCACCACAGAGAACAATAGTTGACTCACATTAAAAAAAAAAAGAGAAAAAAAACTTAAAGTTTTTTTTTTTTGCACCAAACCCGTACAAACCTTGGCTAGAAAACACTAATAGCATAATATATTATTATTCATCACATATTACAAAAATATGACATATTTTTATTAAGTTATTTTCCTGCTTATTCCAGCCACTTACAAAAGAGGGGAAGAAAGCAGAATAGTTATAAACACTTGTGATCACTTTGGAAGAAGTAAGGGGGAACAAGCAGAAGTGTTCAAACAGTGTCAAATCTTGATGGAAGTGGAGTCTCTCTTTAAAGGACTGATAGTAGTACTGCAGTTTGCATATTCCCAGGGTGAACTCAGTGTCTGCACAAATTTTGCCATTCTTGAGGGTTTTAAGTCCACCCAAGAGAATGACCTCCTGAAAAATTATCATTAAATTATCGGCACTCAGTTTGAGCACAAAGGAGAGCCTTGTCCCAAGGGACCTGAGTAAGAACCAGAGCAGAACCTACAGTATTTGAGGGATTCATACTTAGAATGTATATTTTAACCTTATCGAGGAATTCTAAAATAAACTAATAAACGCCACCCTATTTGATAGAATAATCTGCCTCACTTAGAACAGCTTTCTCTAAATGTTGTAAGTAAAAAAAAATATCCATTTGTTTTCCCTACCCCAATGTTTGAGTGTCTTACTGGGCATGTATTCAACTGGAATTCTACAGGTGAATTTGTAGCTCTTATAGGCAACCTTACACATAAAAAAGGACTGGAAACAGTGCCTTAAAGGGGTTGTCCACTTTGAGCAAATATTTGATATGGTTTGTGTTAGGAAAAATTATACAGTTTTCCACTCTACTTTCTGTATCAATATCTCACAGTTTTCTAGATCTCTGCTTGCTGTCCTGCTATAGAAAGCTTTTTTGTTTACTTCCAGTCAGTGGCGTAACTTGAAGTTGACGGGCCCCAGTGAAAAGTCTGTACCAGGCCCCCTAACATAATCTATGGTTTATAATACTAGTCTCCTCATATGGGAAAGTAACACTTTATGGGCCCCCTAAGCCTCTTGGGCCCGGTTGCGACCTCACCATCTGCACCCTCTCAGGTTACGCCCCTGTTTCCAGTGGAAAGAATCTGTCCATGTGATGTGATGGACATGCAGGTGCACAAACCGTTATTATCACAGAGCGTAATAGGAGCTGTGTGATAATAACGGTTCGTGCACCTGCATGTCCATCACATTACATGGACAGATTTCTATCCACTGTAAGTTACAATACAAGCTTTTATAGCAGGACAGCAAGCAGAGCTGTAGAAAACCATGAGGAATTGATAGAAAAGGTATACTGGAAAATTGTATAACTTTTCCTTACACAAACCATATCAAATATTTGCTTAAAGTGTACAACCCCTTTAACTAATTAATTAAAAAGCTATTAAAGGTTTGTGGACATCTTCTTCATATCCATTTTATAAAACCACAGATGATAATAATTGACAAATCACAACTTAAATCACTGTATCCATATATCATTCTATATTTACAATGGATGGAAAATACCAGTTTCAAACTGTCCGAAAGTAAAAGAATGACAGAAGGAAAAAATTCTATCCTTGATATCCGACAACTGTGACATCTCTTGACATTTGAGCATTACAGATCATAGAATTTGCTGATTAATGTAACAGGTCCTTAGCGATCCAGTATATTACCCCACCGAGCTTCTGTCTCTGCAAGTTGGGGCTATGCACAAAGAGAGACTGTTGTTTTATGTGCATCCCCGATCTATGTCTGCCATTCTGTTGGGTCCCCGTGGTTACAGCAACACGCACCAGTGCTGATGTCTTCTCAGAAAAGCAAGCAGAGACCCTGCCACCGCACCGCCCCTACAACTGTCCTATAGACCTATTGCCTGGCACATCTCCTCCACGTGGTTGCGAGCCAAGGTTTTTACCAAACTAGAACCACGGGGGGCATATAACTTCCTCCGTATCCGCGAAGGTGATGAGTGGAAGACCGCCTTCAATACTCATGATGGCCCCTTCGAGTATCTTTTCATGCTGTTTGGACTCAGCAACGCTCCAGGTGTTTTTCAGGTGTTCATCAATGACATTTCCAGAGACTTGTTACATATTTGTGTCGTGGTCTACCTCAATGATGGTGTTCTCTACGGACCTCGAGTCCCACCAGTCCCACGTACCGCAAGTCCTAAGACATCTAAGAGCCGATCACCTTTACACTAAACTTGAAAAGTGCCAGTTTCATCAAAAGAGTCTCCCTTTCCTTGGGTACATCATCTCTGATAAAAGACTTTTGATGGATCCTGCCAAGTTATCTGCGGTACTTCAGTGGCCTCGCCCACTAGGATTACATGCCATACAGAGGTTCCTGGGCTTCGCTAACTACTCCCGGCAGTGTATACCGTATTTCCATGTCGTCCCCCATGACGGCACCTGGAGGTTGCACCTTGACCTTTGGTAGGGACAGGATGTTGCGAAGGCTATAAGGCCCCTCCTCTGCTGCTGTTCCAGTGTATTCCTGTCCCTACCAAGGGTCAGGGTTGCGAGACCTCGTCTCCCCCCCTAGGGGGGGGGGGGAGGGATAGAACTAGAACCCCCCAGGACTGGTCGCGAGCGGGGGTCCTACCTTCCTTCCTGGCCTGGTGTCCTACAGGACGCGGTCCTGGCCCCCCTCCTCCTGCGGCCCAGAGCTAAAGCCGAGGGGGGCATAGGTCTCCGGACCACGGACGAGGTGCCTCCCGGCTTCCGGGGGCTACCTCCCACAGCTATCTCCCCTCAGCGGTGTCGCGGGCCGGTCTCGCGCGCGGTGCGCGAGACTTCCGGGTTCGGGCCACGTGACCGCTAAGGAAGCCATCTGATTGGCTTAGGGGGCGGCGGGAAGTTTAAAAATGCTTCCTGCTCAGCGTCAGCCTCTATACCACCAACGAGTTCACCGCTGAAGCTGTGGAATAGTCCTTACTATGGCGGACGACTCCGTTTCTTCCCCCATGGTCCCGGGTACTGTGAGTAAAAAAAAAAAAAAAAAAAAAATCTCGTTGTGCATCATTCTGTGGATTTTAATGTGCTCTATCTCCTTGTCCTAGGATACCCCTTTAGGACCTAAGGACAAGGAGAAGAAAGACAGGGACCCCAAAAAAGGAAAATGTCTTACTAAATCTAAAAGATGCCTTTCTTGTAACATAAGATTGTCAGACCAATATCCAAAATCACTATGCTCTGAATGCCTAGCTAGGGCCTTACAAGAAGAAAAAGCGCCTATGTTAAACGAGCTTAAAGCGGCCATGCGGGAGGAATTCCAATCCTCCCTCATGATGTTCGCTAACCTAAATCATCCAGTTCCGGGACCAGGTCCTGAGCCAGATCCTGAACCGGAGCTGGACCAGGATCCGGAATCATATCTAGAGCCAGCTCCTAAAAAACTCAGATCTCTAGATACTGAATCCGACTACGATAGGCACTCTGCGGCTCCCACCTATTCATGGAAGGACTCGCTTGAAGATGTTTCCTCGGTATCTGAGGACAAAGGAACCTCAAAATACCTCTTCTCTAATGATGAATTGGATAACCTCCTTAAAGCTGTACGCAATACGCTTAATGTGGAAGAGGTGGTTGAGCCTAAGTACATTCAAGACGAACTTTTTGGAGGGTTAAAATCCAAAAGGAAAAGGGTTTTTCCCATAAATCAAACCCTAAAGGACATCATCCAGGAAGAATGGAGGAATCCCGAGGGGCGAGCGAACATCACTAAAGAGTTCAGAAACAGGTTACTCTTTGACCCCAAAGAGACAGAAACCTGGGACAGCCCCCCCAAGGTAGACATCCAGGTGTCTAAGGTCGTGAAGAAAACGGACCTGCCATTCGAGGACTCTTCCCAATTAAGAGACCCTATGGACAGGAAGGCAGATAGCCTACTCCGCAAAGTCTGGGAATCTTCCATGCTCAGCCTCAAGTCCAATATAGCCGCTACTTCGATAGCAAGGACTCTGTTTTTCTGGCTAGGGGAATTGGTAGAACACCTACAAACAGATACGGATAGGAATCTCCTTCTGCAAACGATACCGTTGCTGCGTTCAGCGACAGGATTTCTCGCCGATGCTTCAGCAGAAAACATCAGACTGTCAGCAAAAGAAGGGGCGCTATCTAACTCAGTCCGCAGGGCTATTTGGCTTCGACAGTGGGGCGGGGACGTAAAGTCCAAAACGAAGCTCTGCAACATCCCGTTCACAGGAGATTTCATGTTCGGTGCCGAACTAGATACTCTTCTGGAAAAAGCCTCTGATAAAAACAAAGGGTTTCCCGAAATTAAGAAACCTCAGAAAAACTTTTCCTTTCGGAATCCCAAGGATCCTAAGGACTCTAGAGGCAGAGGAAAACAGGGCCGCTGGTCCTTCAACAAAGGTGGAAGAGGCCGAGGATACCTATTCTCCAACCTTCCACATCAATCTAAAAAACAGTGACTACCAGGTAGGGGGGCGTCTTCTTTTCTTCCTCCACAGATGGAAGACGATCACATCAAACAAGTGGATCCTGAGTATCATCAAATCAGGTTACCAGTTAGAATTCAGCTCCCCTCCACAACAAAAATTTCTTGTCTCCAACCCAACATCTCGGAGAACGACAACACAGTTATGGAAAAATCTTCAAGAACTGTTGACAATGAAGGTAATTGTTACAGTTCCCAAAGAAGAAGAAAAGAAGGGCTTCTACTCCCCCTTATTTCTTGTGAAAAAGCCAAATGGGACCCTTCGACTTATTATAAACCTCAGGCGGCTAAACAAGAACATAAAATACAAATATTTCAAAATGGAATCGGTGAGGACAGCCACCCCACTAATCCCTCCAGACGCACAAATGTGCACTATCGATCTAAAGGACGCCTACTATCACGTCCCCATACACAAAAATCATCAGAAATTCCTAAGATTCGCGGTAGAATCACCACAAGGGAAGGTCTGCCACTTTCAATTCAGAGCCTTGCCATTCGGAATTTCATCAGCCCCAAGAACTTTCACAAAGGTCATGGCGGAAGTGACGGCATTCTTGAGGAAAGAAGGAATCTCCATTATCCCATATCTGGACGACCTCCTCATAGTGGCAGACTCGACTCCGACTCTTCTCAACCACAGAGATCGGACAATCCGAACCCTGGAAAATCTGGGCTGGATTATAAATCTCCAGAAGTCTCATCTAGTCCCTCAGAGGGAGACAAAATTCTTAGGGGTGACGTTAGATTCCAGGCGCCAAGCTTCTTTTCTTCCACAAGACAAGAGAGAATCCCTCATCTCTTCCATAGAGAAATTCCAAAAGAAAAAATCATGCAGTGTCCGTTCGACCATGAGACTGCTGGGTCGCTTAACAGCCTGCCTAAACTGCGTATCATGGAGCCAATTCCATACAAGAACACTACAGGCATGGACATTAAAAATCTGGGACAAGAACGTGGAACATTTAGACTTCAAGAAGGTCATTCCTCTGGAAGTCAAAAATTCTCTAAACTGGTGGAAACACCAGCAACATCTAGAAAAGGGAATACCATGGAACCCGACTCCAGTCCTGACCATCCAAACGGACGCCAGCTCCTCTGGATGGGGAGCCGTACTACCAGACCGTTACCTTCAGGGGTCATGGTCCCCTTGGATGAGAAGACAATCTTCAAATCTAAGGGAATTATCGGCAGTGTGGGAAACACTAAAAAGGCTTCCCAAAACCCAGGTAAAAAATATCAGAATCCTGTCAGACAACGTGACTACAGTGGCCTATCTACGCCGTCAAGGGGGCACAAGATCCTCGGACCTGATGGAGGTCACCAAGAAGATCTTTTCCTGGGTGGAGAATCACCTAGAATCCCTAACAGCGGTGTTCCTAAAAGGGGCAGAAAATCAGTCGGCGGACTTCTTAAGCAGAGAAAAGATGGACCCACACGAATGGTCCCTAAACAGGGAAGTCTTCCTTTCTCTAACCCAAAAATGGGGCTTCCCGTCAATAGACCTGTTCGCCTCAAAAAAGAATACTCAAATAGAGGTATTCTTTTCCATCTCACCCAAGGACAATCCTCTAGGACTAGATGCCTTAAGTCAGTCATGGAAAACAAATCTAGCATATGCTTTCCCTCCATTCCCCCTAATCTCCAGAACCCTACAAAAAATTCAGTCGAGTCAGACGACAGCGATCCTAGTAGCACCATTCTGGCCAAAGAAACCATGGTTTCCACTCCTCTTAAAACTAGCAATCTCAGGTCCCATCTTCCTTCCCTGCAGAAGGGATCTGCTACACCAGGGCCCTCTTCTTCACCCAGACCCGAAGTTTCTGAACCTAGCGGCCTGGCTCCTGAAAGGGAACTGCTCCTAGCCAAGGGTATTTCTTATCAAGTCATACAGACCCTAACAGCAAGTAGAAAACCAATCACCAACAAAATATACTACAAAATCTGGAGAAAGTATATATCTTGGTGCGGGGACTTCCCCCCGACTCCAGACAAACCGAATATCGCTAGAATTCTCGATTTTTTACAGGATGGGTTCTCTAAGGGGTTAAGACCTAATACCCTTAAGGTCCAAATATCGGCCCTAAGTGCCTGTTTCGACTTCCCCCTGGCAGAACACAGGTGGGTGAAGAAGTTCATGAAAGCAGTTCTAAGACTAAGACCTACAATCAGATCAGATATCCCTAAGTGGAACTTATCATTAGTCCTAAACTCCCTTATGAAGCCTCCGTTCGAACCACTCTCGGAATGAAGACTGAAGGACCATCTCTCAAAACTTCCTTCTTGTGGCCAATAACATTGCCAGAGAGAATTGGAGAACTTCAGGACCTATCTCCAAAGAACCCTTCTGATAATCTCGAGAAGAAAATAGTACTAAAATTAGATACGTCCTTTCTCCCAAAGGTAGTCTCAGACTTCCATAGAGTCAGGAAATCGTCCTACCATCCTTGTAAACCCCAAGGAACGAGAAGGAAGCACTCTGGCATATCCTTGATGTCAGAGAGCTGTCATAATTTATCTAGACAGAAACCAAATCCTTCAGAAAGTGCAGAAACTTGTTTATTCAGTTTGGAGGAAAAAAACGGGGAAAAATCATCTAGTTCCACCATTGCCAGGTGGATAAAACAGACTATCTCTAAATCCTACCAGCTGCAAAACGCAAGTCTTTCAGAAAGATAACAAGCCCATTTACTAGAGCTATGTTACTTCCTGGGCAGAGAAACAGGGAGCATCATCTCCAGATCTGCAAAGCAGCTACGTGGTCAAGTACATCGACATTTCCAAAACACTACCGCTGGATTCCCCTCTAGCCATGACTTGAGCTTTGGACGGAAAGTTCTCCAGGCTGTGGTCCCTCCCTATCATTTATCTGGTAAGTCTCCAGGTGCCGTCATGGGGGAGACATGGAAAAAGTGAATTAGTCTCACCGGTAATTGTGTTCCATAAGTCCACCATGACGGCTATATACCTGCCCTGTGTATTAATGAGTCTGGCAATATCTTCTAGTACTCTATGGAACCTCCGGTGGTCATTTGGAAGACACTGGGGAACAGCAGCAGAGGAGGGGCCTTATAGCCTTCGCAACATCCTGTCCCTACCAAAGGTCAAGGTGCAACCTCCAGGTGCCGTCATGGTGGACTTATGGAAACAGAATTACCGGTGAGACTAATTCACTTTTTCTCCTCTCTTGAGATGCAGGCCCAAATGTAATACAAAGTGCATGGGGCTGACTAAAAATTGCATAGTTGTTTCAAACGTGCCATTTTAGTGTAAAACATATTGGGGCAAATTTACTTACCCGGCCCATTCGCGATCCAGCGGCGCGTTCTCTGCTCTGGATTCGGGTCCGGCCGGGATTCATGAAGGCAGTTCCTCCGCCGTCCACCAGGTGGCGCTGCTGCGCTGAAAATCATCTCCACGCGCCGGAATGCACCACCTCGGACCAGGTGAAGGTAAGCGGTCACCAAGCGACACTTTTTCGGTTTTTAAATGCGGCGGTTTTTCCGAATACGTCGGGTTTTCGTTCGGCCACGCCCCCCGATTTCCGTCGCGCGCATGCCGGCGCCGATGCGCCACAATCCGATCGCGTGCGACACAATCCCGGGGCAATTCAGGTACAATCGGCGCAAATCGGAAATATTCGGGTAACACGTCGGGAAAACGCGATTCGGGCCCTTAGTAAATGACCCCCACTATGCCCAACTCATTCCACTGGAGACAAACACCCCAAAAATCATTATGCGGCTTGTCCCGTGTGCAGCAATATCTCATATGTGGCAGTAATCTAGAGGTTGGTTACACGGCAGGGCTCAGAAGGGAAGAACTGGCATTTGGAGAATAGACATTTTACTTTTTTTGGGGGGGGCATCATGAAGCATTTTTTAGATGCCCTTAGTAGAAACTCCTGAGAACTGACCCTATTTTGTAAAGCATTTTAACCCCATAGGTGGACCCCAAAGATAATGCATAGTAAAAAAAATAATATCCATTATAGCATCCTGTGCTCAGCCCATGCCACTGGAGACATACACCTCAAAAATCATTATGTGGGTTCTCACAGGGAGGTGTGATATATCCGAAAACATTCCTTTATACATAGTCCAAGTTATTGGGGGCATGTTTCACAATGGTAAATGGTGTCCTCCATTTATAGGTAAACAGGCAAAATATCACATTGTACAGTGAATTCTAGAAAGGGTATTTTGTACACTAGCTGAAGGTTCTGTTAGTTTATTGAGGTAAAATCTGGTGAAAGTTTCCCTTAGCCTTCTCTCCTTAACAGTCTGTCTTGTGCAAACTTCAAAACAGCTTTTAGAAACATTACTCAATGAAGGGAAGAGGGAAGGGAAAAATATGACGAAGGAAAAGTTAACTATTAACTATTCATCAGGTGAATCTTAGCACAAGCGCAAAACACGTTTTTCTACTTTTAATCTTTTTTATACAATTATTTTATTAAAAAAATAAAAGAAGTTTTTATTCACGCAATTTCGAGCGAGCCAGCGCCATTTTTTACGTTCTCGACTGGAGAAAAAAGTATCCTTATTGGATACTGAAAGACATACGTTTGAAAACTGCACATCCATCACAGGGGAGAAAGCAGTGGAATGCGGCAGCGGCACTAAGTCTTCATGCACAACTCCACCAGGTGAGGGTATCACTACACCATCATATTATATCATATCAAGGGTATTACACAATAGGAATGCTTTCTGTCTCTCCTTGTCTCCCCACCTTGTTTTTATAACTATTATCACCTGACCTATATGAATAGTTTCAAAAGTTTAGTTTAAGCTCCCACACAATGGGGCACATTTACTTACCTGGTCCCTCGGAGTTCCCGAAAGTGCATTGTCCGTCCGGAATGCACTGTGCCGCGATTCACTTAGATCGTGCACCCGATTTCCTGCATCTGTCGTTTCCCCGCTCAAGTTCGCCGGAGTTCACCATCTTCCTCCCATTGCATGTAAGTGCTTGGCTTGCGACACAATTTTGAAGTTAAATTCCGAGGTTTGTCTGAATTCGTCTGATCGTCGTATTGCGGCAAAATCTGATTGCGTGCGACAAAAACTTTTAAATCCCTGTCCCAGCGGCGCAAAATGGAAAAAGTCGAGATGTCCAACGAAAGTGCAGTCCGCGGGCCCTTAGTAAATTACCGCCAATTTCTTAAGTAGAAAAATAAAATATATAGAATATAGGGACTCACCACATTTTTTAAAATGTTTTATTATTTTTAACAAATAGTTAAACATGAGAAAAGTAATTTTTTTCCCAACACATTATATTAAACTGTAACGGGTCACACAGACAACAGAGAGGTACTTGGGAGTATCCGGGCGGAAAGTCTCTATGGGATGAGTGCGGAGGGAGGAGTCTGTGGACCAGTGGACCCTCTGGACCATCGCGGGAGATGGTATGCGGCCCATGGTGGCAGCCAAGGTACAGGAATGTATAGGAAACAGTCCGAGCCTGGGATGACAGCAGGAACACTGGTGACGCTGGCACAGACTGCAGACACCGCTTGACTGGAATTCTGGAGGGCACAGCAGGAAGCGTATAGGAACGCTGGAGACAGGAGACACAGAGGCGCCTGGAAACTCTGGAGGAACATGGAGGCGTCTGGAAACATTGGAGGAACACAGAGGCATCTGGAAACGCTGGAGGAACACGGAGGCGTCTGGAAACAATGGGAGACAGGAACGTCTGGGAACGCTGGTGGGCAATCAGTTCAGCAGGAACTGCCTTGGGAAGCGAGGTGTGAAAACCTTGGAAATTCCATTAGAATGCGGAAGATCTGGCCAGGAAGGAAGGGAGGTGCTGGATTATAAAGGGTGAGCCGGATTAGCCAGCGCCAATCAGGAGGACGCTGGCCCTTTAAATCCTGAGAAGCTTGCAGGGAAGGAGGCGTGCGGCCTACACACCTGGACCCGGAGCACAGACAGGACCGGCAGACAGTGGAGCACGGGTGTACCCGTGATCCGAGACATGGATCGTGGGAGCACCCATGACATACACATTAAACAATGGCATTAAAAAAAAATCAGCTGCACTTCTAATTTATGGCTTTTGGAAGATGTGGAGAGCAAAGATAAATTTCAAAATTAAACATTCCTGTGCTACTAAAGGGGTTGTACAAACTTAGGAAGTTATTTTCTATCCGCATGACAGGAAATAGCAAGATGGTGATCAGTGATGGTCCACCCACTGGGACCCAAATGGTTTTGAGAATGGGACCCCCAGTGATCCAGAGAATGGGAATCCTTTCTCACTTATGGGTGCAGTGGGAGGATGAGCATATGTTCTGTTGCTCCATTCCATTGTATGGGATCCAGAGATAGAGTTGTGCTCTGCATTTTTGGATACTCCCATTCAATGGAGCGCTCCACCCCTTAGTGAGAATGTAACCCCCACTCCCCAGATCACAGAGGCGTCTAGTTCTCATGATCGTGGGGATCCAAACAGTCAGACCCTCATCAATCACCTTGTTATCCCCAATCCTGTGCATATGTGATAACCTTTTAAGGTTTTGTTTTTCATCTTACAGTGTTGTATGCTCTTCTATACTACTTGAGGATTGAGTCTCTAAAGATTATTTTTACTCCACTCCATGCTACTGAGCAATTCACAAGATAAATAAAAACCTTGTTCGGCACTTCTCGACTGCCACACACCAAGTTATCCCCAGAGGGTGGAATCCAACAGATGTTCCATCCAGGCTGGACTGGGTTGCAACCAACAATCATCATATGATGATGGAAGAATTGAAAGCTGGTAATGATGATCACATACCCTGGCTCTCTTCCACCTGGGCCCCCGTGGGTGGCTTTTTGCCTTTGTTCATTGGGATAGAGATGGTTCAATCTCTCAAACATATGCTTGAGCTTAAGCTTGAGCTTACCTACTGTATCTCCTGTCTTTCCCTTCCCCCTGATTTTCTCTCTAACTTTATGTCTCATCAGTTATGTTTTGTTATTCTCGTTCTTAAGTTATGGTAGTCATCACTTCACCTATGGGGGAGATGTATCAATCTGTCTACGCCAGAAAACTAGAGTAATTTGCACCGGAAATGCCTTGCGCCACATTTATTGAAGGTTTTAGACCATTTTTAGGCAGTTTTCTGAAAAATGGGTGTGTTCTCAGTAACTAGAGGCTGTGACTGGACAGAAAATTCTATATTGTGGTGCAGCAACTACACCTACTAATGGGAGGTGCAAAGTACAACTCTTCAGTCTTATACAGCACCAGATTTATCATCGGGCATCAGACACAATGATTAATCTTGCAGAGCAGAGAACTGTCTAGTCGTACTCTGAACTTAGTTGATGCCTACCTAATGTAAGGTTCTGTAAGGTTCTCCTCTTGGGTGTAGATTGGAAAGATTTGTTCTCTTTCCTTCTATTTTGAATGTATAACATTTTTTTGTCTTGTTTTATTATATGATAAAACTTCAAGGAAATATTATTGACCCATAAATAAAATAGTTAACCCATAACAACCTTTGGATGATCATTGTGGGCACCATCAATTTATGTTATTCTTCTTGGTTGAGACACAGCTCATGTTGGCGTTGCAGGCGAAAAGCTGCAATTTGTGCCAAATTTAGTAGTGGCATTAAAAGATTACATTGTAAATCAAATAGTTATAAAAAGTAATCCATGTTTACATGTATATAAAGTAAGATTATTTCCAACTAGTCATGTATGCCTTGCCCTGTTGTGGGGCAGGAGTTTGCACAGTTCCTGTGACTTACTGTACATAATGCAACACAGCTTCTCTTGTATTCCTATTGCTTCTATTAGACATGACCATTAATGGCTGGACAAAGGCATCATGGGAGACATAATCACAATATTTTCTGATTTCTATAGTCAAAATGATCAACTAAAGTTGATCATTTTCTTCTAATAGGCAAGGATTGACATGGAGGAAAATAGAATTTGCTACACAGGCGGCCCCCTACTTAAGGACACTCGACTTACAGACAAACCCTAGTTACGCATGGACCTCTTTGCCCACTGTGACCTCTGGGGAAGTTCTCTGGATGCTTTACTTTAGTCCCAGAGGGCAATAATCAGCTGTGATGTGTATGTAATGAAGTTGTATTGTTGTTGTTCCCATTACAGTAAAAAATTTTTGGGACAAAATAACATTTTTGTATGGAGCTAAAACTACAAAATATACAATTCCGACTTACATACAAGTTCAACTTATAGTACAAACCTAAAGAACCTATCTTATACGTAACCCACGGACTGCCTATACTATCCATCTATGAAATCCAATTCATGGAATGATGGGAATTATTTAATGTGTCTATAAGGAGTTTTTCTACAAATATAAATTACATTAGTATTTTATCAAATATAGTGTATTTTTCCATCCCAAAGTCATATACAAGATTATAAGATTTCCTAGTTTCTGATAATGATGACCTATCTTAGCTTAATCAGTTGATTCCTGCAGTATCTGGATAAGTCATTAATATAGTTTATCTACGTAAGTGTCAATCACTTTTCATGCAGATCTTAACAATCTTACCATTGACTGGTAATTAATTTTATTTAATTTGATTAATTTAATTTGATCACAAATCTACTCTACCGGTATTCTGCTCACCTGAAGAGTTGTTCCTAGGACACTCTGCCTTTTGCTATGAAGTTAACTAATAGCCAAGCATTTGCTTGACTATGCAGAGCTAAGAGTGATACCTATGACCCATAAACACCTCCCCTTTACACAAGCTATGTGCTCACTCTCATACACTGTTCTGCAAACAGGAAGCTTCCTGGCTCTTATTCTCCACCCTGGCTGCTTCAGGCAGCACACACCCTTTCCAGTCCAACCTTAAATCACAAGGCTCCCTAAGGAAACTTTCCAAAGCAAAGGAAAATTTTGGATATTTCTCATTATACTCCTTCTACACATCTGTTGGATTGTTTGGTTTCTTAATTTTATGCTTTAGTGTTGACTACAAGCACTTTCAGGAACTGCAAGGTGAGTACACACCTGGCAACATGGCTTCAGGTTACAGCTTCTGCTCTGGACGGGGTCCTTTGTGACCTGTTTATACGACATTATCATTGAACAGGTAAAACATATTGCCTGCTTTTTATTAAGAACATGTGGTATGACTATAAACTTATGACTGCTATCCTGAAGATTCTGTGAAACATATGAACCGGTACCATGAATACAATGGACCAAATCGCAAAACAAAGAATGACAATGGCTTTTCTGGTACTGATAATTTCAGTTCTATGTTTTGAGATAAGATTTTAGTATAGTATTTATAACATTATTTATATTCATCTAGTTTAGTTTAAGCTACACACAACTGGTCTAGCTACATAACTGAGCAGGTTCCAGCATGCAGAATGATCACACTACTTGCTTCTCTGACTGATATAGCAACTACTAAGGAATAGTTTATGCTTATTAGACATAGGTTAAGTGTAAATGTATGTTGATAACTAAGCAGAAATACTGCTGCCTTTATGATTACACCTGTGTGCAATGGGTATAGCATTACAAGAATGCTTCAGTGTCTAAGCATTAGATAGTTGCTTCCAGAAAACATTATTAGTCATATCGATGGAATTAAGAAATAGAGAATGAATTACAAAGAAAGTACAAAGAAGACATATTTACAATGTATGATATTTTGTTTATATTTGGGAAGCATTTCCATTTCAAATACATTAATTGGATGGCTTTATAACAGTAGTACATGCCCTGTCAAGTTTCTTCTCTAGTACCCTTCTAAATATCTATATATTATAAGCTTGGCAGGGTTGTAACTGCCATGAGGCAAATTAAGCCTTTCACCTCAGGGTGGCACTGGAGGAAAGTGAAGGGGCAGCAACAGGGTACATTCAACAACTATAAAGCAGGAGCTGTTACCTAAAAAGATCGTTGAGCGGAAACATATCCTGTGCTGGGTGGAGAGTGCCTTAGAGGCTGGGCAAATATGTCTTGCTTCGTATGCGCTTCACATAGTACATTTAGTAGTGATGGGACCACTCCTGGGTGCCATCTGCTAAAGTCCCCCTGTAGACGTTTCAAAAAAAGGCACAAAATCTTGCGTTGAGCCTTATGGAAATGTTAACTTTAATGGAACTTTATTATTGCTTCTGAGTCTAACAATCAATTCTCTGATCTGTCCTCAGTAATCTTAACCCCGTAAAGAGAACCTGTCATGCAAATTAACCCACCTAAAATAAAGACTTCGTAAAAAATTATGATTAAAAAGCATTGCCCTTATCCCTAAATAGTTACTTTCCATGGCTGCAATGTTAAAAAATTAGTTTGTAAACTTGTATGCAACTTGCCTGATGTGAGTCCATCACACTAAGTGAGTCCTGCATTGTAAATTTTACTTGCATTGCCCTGCCTCCTTGTTCCTGATTGACAGGCTATGATATTCTGATGTATGGAGAGCTCTGTTACATCATTGGGCATTTAAAGTCATGTGACCAGGATGATATCATATCAGGTCTTTTAGCCTCTTAATATTGGCAAACTGTACACCGTGCATATATCTGATCACATGGAATCACAGCATGCCTGCATGGGGGGGGGGGATGTAGAATTCCATGGAGGATGGGGAGGAGTAGAAGTCCATGATGTATGCATGAGGTACAGTTTGCTAATGTTAGGAGGCTAAAGGACTCGTTATGATGTCACTCTGGTCACATAACAGGATGAGAAGAGCCATGGAACACGGGGAGGAGTAGATGGGAGGGGCTGGCTGAGCAGAACGAGCCTTCTCTGATGCCAAGGTATATAACATAAAGTTCATTTATGTGGATTTAAGGGAAACAATTTTTAACTAAGAGAAGTGTTTCAGCTAGTTAATAGAGCTCTAGGAACCTGTCATTAGCTGTATGTGAAATTGTGGTGAATTGTGGTCTTTAACCCCTTAACGCTCTGCGCCGTAGCTCTACGGCGCAGAGGTATAAGGGAAGTATGAAGAGGGCTCACGGGCTGAGTCCTCTTCATACAGAGGTGGGGGTTTTTGCATTTTGCACAAAACCCCCACCGCTAATAACCGCGGTCGGTGCTTGCACCGATAGCGGCTATTAACCCTCTAAACGCCGCCCGCAAAGTCGCGGGCGGCGTTTAAAAGACGGCGGCGCGCGGGCGCCGCCATCTTTTTTTCGATCGCCACGCCCCCGAACGTCATCGGGGGGCGGCGATCGGTTACCATGGTAGACCGGGGTTCTCTTGACACGAGGCTACATGGTTTATGCAGGTTCGTTACAATGAGCCAGTGGCTCATTGTAATGTAAGACCTGCAAAACGCCATATATTGCAATACTGTAGTATTGCAGTATATGGTAGGAGCGATCTGATCATCTGGGTTATTGTACCCTAGATGGTCTAAAAAATAGTGAAAAAAAAAAGAAAAAAAAAGTTTAAAATAAAAAAAATTAATAAAATATTAAAAGTTCAAATCCCCCCCCTTTCCTAGAATGGATAAAAAATAACAAACAGTTAAAAATCACAGACATTTAGGTTAGCCGCGTCGAAAATGCCCGATCTATCAAAATATAAAAACGGTTACGGCCGGCGGTGACCTCCGAGGCGGGAGGGAAATGGCGCCCAAATGTCCGAAATGCGACTTTTACACCTTTTTACATAACATAAAAATGAAATAAAAAATGATCAAAATGTCGCACAGACCCTCAAATGGTAGCAATGAAAACGTCGCTCATTTCGCAAAAAATGACCCCTCACAATTTCCGTGCGCCAAAGTATGAAAAAGTTATTAGCGTCAGAAGATGGCAAAAATTTTTTTCTTTTTTGTACACATTCGTTAATTTTTGAAAATGTATTAAAACACAATAAAACCTATATAAATTTGGTATCACCGCGATCGCACCGAACCAAAGAAAATAAGTAGGTGTGTTTATTTGGAGTGCGAAGAGTGAAAGTCGTAAAAACTGAGCCCACAAGAACGTGACGCACGTGCGGTTTTTTTTCAATTTTTCCACATTTGGAATTTTTTTTCAGCTTCGCAGTACACGGCATGTTAAAATAAATAACATTACGGGAAAGTAAAATTTGTTACGCACAAAATAAGCCCTCACACAGGTCTGTACACGGAAAAATGAAAAAGTTATGGATTTTTGAAGTTGGAGAGCGAGAAATGAGCCGGAAAACCCTCCGTCCTTAAGGGGTTAAGGCACTTGTCACCACATTTTTAATAAAATGTTTATGTGTGGTAAAATGACAAAAAATAGCATTTGATCCTTAATATAACATACTGCATTACTGCTGTATTGTAGTAATGGCACATGGCTGCATATGTATTGGACCCTACCTCTTTGTTCTTATTTGGGTGAATTAAAAAACTTAGTTTATGGGAAACTTGACTCTTGTGCAGTAATACTCATTTCTGCTCCCCTCTGTAGAAAGATAGGGGGAAAAAGCTAGTAGGATAGGTCTGATGGAAGTTTTTTACTATCTAATTCAGTACCCTAAAGAACCCCTATCTAATCTTTCCAGCAGCCAGAAGCAGAGAAAAATCTTATCTTACATTTATGCAAATTCTCTGCAAATGCTACTCTACTCCCCAGTAGCCTCTGCCGATCCTGCCTACCAGCGCATCCTCATTGCCCTCCTTCGATTCATTCCGCTCTCTAGTCCCGGAGTCACAGATCTGCACCGTCTGATCTAGTGGGACAGTCCTGGTTTTCAGCCTCTGTCCCGCTGTCCAACCCAGCAGAAGGTATGTGCCGGGGCATCCTCCAGACGCTGACAGAGCTGATTTCAGTGATAGTGCAGAGAGTCGGCAGCTCCCTGCACCATCACTGTGACTCTGGTTCTGCTGTATGTAGCAAGAATCGGCAGGCGTCTGGTGTTAATGTTATCCATGCCTGCTGGCTTCACTACTACATACAGCAGAAGAAGAGGAAAGAGGAGCTGCTGCGGGGGCAGGAAAAAGGTGAATATCTGTTTTTTTATTTTACTGCGGTGGCACATTATTGGGGGAGCTGCAGCGAGAGGCATTATGAGAGGGGGAAACTGCTGAGAGGAAGGCAATATAAGAGGGGGAACTGCTGGGGGAAGAACTATAATAGGGGAAACTGCTGGGAGGAAGTATAAGAGGAGGAACTGCTGGGGGGAAGGCACTATAAGAGGGCAAACTGCTGAGGGAAGCAATATAAGAGGGGAACTACTGGGGGAAAAATAAGGGGGAGCTTCTTGGGCTGTGCTATAACAGGGGGAGCTACATGGGGCGAGCACAATAAGATGTGGGGGCCTCTTGGGGGCACAGTAAGAAGGGGGTGCAATAAGTGGGTGAGCTGCTAGGGGGGTTTTAATACCATATAAGGGGGAGCTTGAGGCACAATATCAGATCGACTACAATGTGACAGGGAGCAGAGGAAACACAATGTGAGGAGTAGATGAAGGGAAATTATACTGTGTGGGGGAGGAGTAATGGCAGTAAAAGGCGCAGCTTGGGCCAAATAAATTCTCTTTTGCCTTTTTCTCTCTTAATAAAGTTGGGAAGTATGTTGGGAACTAAGCTTTATAAACTTGTTATCTCTTTGATAATTCAGACCTAAATAACAAAGGGGATGTGTCATTTGGACCAAACAGTGAAAGTTCTTGCTTTTGGGAGGAGTGGAGTATAAAATGTAAGTGCAAAAACGGAACAGGGATTATTTGGAAAGGGGTTAAAAATTGTAGCTAAATCTTCATCACAAAGGCCATTGACCTGGTCACAACAAAAAAAGCTGAAACATTACCTGCAGTGAGGGGTTGAGGCCCAGGGCAGATTTCAACCAATTAAAGTACACATTAACAAGTTAGGGATGCAGGACAATAATAATAATAATAATAATAATAATAATAATAATAATAATAATAATAATATGTGTTCTAGAATTTGAGCATATGAAAATGTTAATAATATGCCCTGTACCAAAGGCCAAAGTATGCTGTGTCCTTATACTTTTGAAGGAAATGTGTCACCGATTTTATGTTATGACTTTTAATATGATTAATTAAAACTAGATAACAGATTGTATTATCGTAGATCTTATCTTCTGTCCATGATTATGAAGGCTACCATGCTCTGTGCATACAGAAGTTGTAAATAAGCTGTGAGATCATCTATTGTCAGTAGTAGAAGCAATGATGCTGTTCTATAGCAGTCTTATCTTCTATTGTAATCCTGTCTGCGATGTAAATGAGAAAACTTCTGCATAGAAACCCCATAGATAATAAGCATATGCCAATCTATTATTAGTTTTCTGGTCAGAGTGAACATTTCAGCATTTAGTATTTTTATTAATAGATGGAACTATTTTTTAAAAAAATATCAACATTTCCTAAAAATATGTTTGTGATAAAAAAAGATAGGTCTTATTTTGGTAACACCTTAAGTAAAGATATTGGATATGTAAAGGTTAACTTATTACATTTTTTAAAATAATTAGTTAAGCTCTTCTGAAACAATAAGTTTTTTTATATTTCTGTGTCAAATATGAAGGTAACTGACAGTAGTTGGGTACTGACCTGCTTGAAGTGTTGCTTTCACTACTTCTGAAATTTTTATAAAAATAATTATCATTCTTTTACCAAACACACCCACAAGAAATATTTCAATGTTCAGTTTATAGAGTACAGTAAATCTAACCAAGCCTTCATCATCACCTTTTGCATCAACTCCCAATCAAGTCCCAAGGGGAGAAAATGATTAAATAATGTTATGCAGGGGATATGCAGGAGTTTCTTAAATGTTTTTCAAAGTTTATTAGGCTGGGTTCACACTGCCTTTTGTCATCCATTGTAAGGAAAGGTTAGTTTAATTCCTGACATGTCCTACAATTGAGGATGAAAATTATCCTACTGCATACACATATAGTTGGATACATCCTTCTATTTCTCTCCCTCCCCATTGAAGTAAAAGAGCAGCGAACATCAATGTTTAGGGTATTTCCCCCAGTGATGTCACTGTCCTCCTGGGGAGAGATGCAATACCAATGGACTCTGCACATACGTCATTCAGCATCAGGAAGTAAGATGGAAAGACGCAGGTATACTATGCAGATGGAGACAAAAAGGATGCCTTCGTCTGCCAGTAAGTGTCTATGTACATGCCAAGCATATACGTCGGAAGCTTTCCCAGCTTACACGCTGAGAAATGTGAAGTGAATGTAGCTAATCTCTGTTAGCGTTTTGTGGCTTGCATAAAATTTATATGTGTGTTCCAGGGAAAGAGGTGACATTCTTTAAATAATTTTTCTTTATTTTTACAATCTTATCTTTAACTGTATTACTGTAGGTTAGCTAATATACTGCTTCTGTGATTAATTTACACCTTAGGACAGTGATGGCGAACCTTTTAGAGCCTGAGTGCCCAAACTTCAACCACTTATTTATTGCAAAGTGCCAGCACAGCAATTTATTTCTCCTTGTTCTTTGACAACTTTCAATGGTTCAGTCTCCTAAAGACACCAATGCAGTTGAAAGTAGGAGGGCAAATTTGCCTATCATTGTAGGAAGATTCTTTGAGACCTGTCTGGTGAACTTCATGCTGGGGTGATGGCCTGGGTGCCCACAGAGAGGGTTCCGAGTGCCGCCTCTGGCACCAGTGCTATAGGGTCGCCACCACTGCCTTAGGAGCTGATAGGCCAATTGCCAATAGGGCATAAGAGTCTTAAATAAGACTCTTTAAGACACTTAAATTGGTTTACAATCCTTGATCCTGGTGTTAGATGTCCTTTAATCAAAATCCTCCTACAAAATCAAACACAGTAAACCAGGAACATTTACTCATAGATCCAGGCACCTTCACTGAGAAAATGTTATTATATTTGTTATCCATGGACTCCGTCCTTGTAAAATCAACTTTTAAAATTATGCTAATTTGTGTAAGTAGAAAAGGAAACCAATAAATTCTCAAAAGAAGCTTACCAGATTATAAGAAGTGGCAATGGTTTACCATATTGTCAATGAGCAGAAAAACATATGCTCTTCTAGATTTATTTTGTGTCTATATCATGCAATGTCATTCTGACCTTTCAATTATACTTGAAAGAAATCTTTCATTAAGTGACATGCATATCTTGATACAGCTGTACCAGCAATAAGAGATTCATTACACTCCTGTCATTCTGCCTGTGTAAGGACTGGTGTCTTTAAATTGCTGAGACAATAAGGTTTTTCTGCCAGAAAGTTAAGTAATGCACTTAAGACCTGATCACAAAAATCTGAGCTGTACACTGTTCTGTTAAATAAAACAACGAGCATTTGTTGCACACAGCAAGAAATTGTGATTATTCTGTCATGTGTCCATGTGAAGTGGCGGTCAATGTTTGCAGCTTTTTAAAAAGTGGGTCGGACAGGGCGTTCCTCCATCCGTTGCACACTTTTTAAAAACCTGTGAACATTCACCACTGAATGTTCTCAGGTTTTTACTCAAAACTATGTCAGGTTGCATCTAGCATAGTTTTATCACCAGCGCAATATAGCTGGCAGATACACGATGAGGTCCAAGCCAGATGATGTATCCACTGTGGCGGCGGTGGAGGGTAAATCTCCCCCGTAGAGCTTATACAGATCACATATATACATTTTACTCATATACACATGTATATACTCACTGTTTTCTTAAAGAGGGGGCACATATTTGACATAAAGAGTACCTGTCACCCTAAAAATCGCACTAGGATGTATACTACCCAAGATGTAGCAGTATTAAACTGCTAGCTTTATCAGAACCCTCCAATAAAGCTATCAAACATTGGAGTGCCGTACCCACAGAATGCAGGACCAAGCTTACAGCGGTTCGGCATATTCATGAGGGGACAGTCCGAGGAGACGGTGACTGCCAGGCTTCAAGTGGCCTATGGTGTGGGAGGGGGTCTGGGGAAGCAGCAGTGCCTCAGACCACCTCCTCATGAAGGGTTCCAATAAAGCTAGCAGTTTTACACTGCTACATCTGGGGTAGTGCTAGAAGCTGCTTTCTTTAATAAGCAGCTCCTAGAGAGGGTGACAGGTCCTTCTTAATATACCTCGGTAACTGATGACCACATACACTTACCGGCCACTTTATTAGGTACACCCTTCCAACTGCTCGTTAACACTTAATTTCTAATTAGCCAATCACATGGCAGCAACTCAGTGCATTTAGGCATGTAGACATGGTCAAGACAATCTCCTGCAGTTCAAACCGAGCATCAGTATGGGGAAGAAAGGTGATTTGAGTGCCTTTGAACGTGGCATGGTTGTTGGTGCCAGAAGGGCTGGTCTGAGTATTTCAGAAACTGCTGATCTACTGGGATTTTCACACACAATTATCTCTAGGGTTTACAGAGAGTGGTCCGAAAAAGAAAAAACATCCAGTGAGCGGCAGTTCTGTGGGCGGAAATGCCTTGTTGATGCCAGAGGTCAGAGGAGAATGGGCAGACTGGTTCGAGCTGATAGAAAGGCAACAGTGACTCAAATCGCCACCCGTTACAACCAAGGTAGGCAGAAGAGCATCTCTGAACGCACAGTACGTCGAACTTTGAGGCAGATGGGCTACAGCAGCAGAAGACCACACCAGGTGCCACTCCTTTCAGCTAAGAACAGGAAACTGAGGCTACAATTTGCACAAGCTCATCGAAATTGGACAGTAGAAGATTGGAAAAACGTTGCCTGGTCTGATGAGTCTCGATTTCTGCTGCGACATTCGGATGGTAGGGTCAGAATTTGGCGTCAACAACATGAAAGCATGGATCCATCCTGCCTTGTATCAACGGTTCAGGCTGGTGGTGGTGGTGTCATGGTGTGGGGAATATTTTCTTGGCACTCTTTGGGCCCCTTGGTACCAATTGAGCATCGTTGCAACGCCACAGCCTACCTGAGCATTGTTGCTGACCATGTCCATCCCTTTATGACCACAATGTACCCAACATCTGATGGCTACTTTCAGCAGGATAATGCGCCATGTCATAAAGCTGGAATCATCTCAGACTGGTTTCTTGAACATGACAATGAGTTCACTGTACTCAAATGGCCTCCACAGTCACCAGATCTCAATCCAATAGAGCATCTTTGGGATGTGGTGGAACGGGAGATTCGCATCATGGATGTGCAGCCGACAAATCTGTGGCAACTGTGTGATGCCATCATGTCAATATGGACCAAAATCTCTGAGGAATGCTTCCAGCACCTTGTTGAATCTATGCCACGAAGAATTGAGGCAGTTCTGAAGGCAAAAGGGGGTCCAACCCCTGGGTTGCCGTCTCAGCTGTCTACTGTGGAAGATGTGCACTGTTATATACATATTGGGGCAGATTTATCAAGCTGTCTTAAAGTCAGAATATTCCTAGTTTCCCATGGCAACCAATCACAGATCCCCTTTAAAATTTTCATTAGCACTGGTAAAATAAAAGCTGAGCTGTGATTGGTTGCCATGGGCAACTAGGAATATTCTGACTTTCAGACAGCTTGATAAATCTGTCCCATTTTGTTGCATAATTTTATGTATATACAGGCAGTTATCGGGTTACGTACAGGATAGGTTCTGTAGGTTTGTATGTGAGTCGGAACCGTATACATTATAATTGTAACCCAGCCCAATTTTT
The DNA here is from genome assembly GCA_019512145.1 of Engystomops pustulosus. Classification (NCBI taxonomy): domain Eukaryota; kingdom Metazoa; phylum Chordata; class Amphibia; order Anura; family Leptodactylidae; genus Engystomops; species Engystomops pustulosus. The sequence continues at coordinate 195,640,628 of CM033641.1, forward strand.
TTGGGTCTCTGTGACAATTAGGTTTTAAAAATGTCGTATTGTCATCAGAACCAGGATGAACAATAAAGCTTAATTGCAGACACCTTTATAGTTGTTACAGCTGTTTATTGTAGCCTGAGGCTAAATTACAGTAAATTACCAACATCCAGGGGTCCGTTTGTAACTAGGGGTCGTCTGTAAGTCAGGTGTTCTTAAGTAGGGGACCACCTGTATATGAAAAAACTGTATTATTTGCCAAAGACAAATAAATTAAAAAATGAGAATATCCCTTTATGCTATTGAAGTGATAAAAAAGAATATATCTGGAAAAAGCCACAGCAAAACTTTTTAATACTGCCCTTGAACAATGAAAGCCGTGCTGTGATAGGTAACATATACAGATTTTCTATTTGTCAGTTTTCATAATTCTGCAATATTGCATTAGTTTTTTTGCATTACGAGCTACAAAAATTGCAAAGTGACACCCTGCACTTGGTATACTGCTGACCTAAAAGATTTAACTAGGGATTAGTGAATTGGAGTTTTAGTCTGCCTGTAAAGGCTTACAACATGATTGTAACTGCAGAGAATTTTCATTACGGCTTTATTCCAAGATCACTGGAATTATATAAGAGTGACGTTATTGACATCCTACTCAATGGACCACTGTGATTTCTGCTATGTGTGGAGGGACAGCTTTACACACGGATTTTACTATGGTATATGGTATTGCTATTAAATATCAAGATCAGATAACAGCTGGACGAGGAAAGGTTTGACCACCACTTGATGCAGGGCTGTGGTATCAGAGACAGCATGCGATATAAAAAGTATTTCACCATTCTAGAGGCTGCCATTGGCATCACACCACTGAATAAAAGAGAACTTCTACCAGAGGGAAGACATGCAAACCTGTGGCAGGTTTCAGGGTAAGGTGATTGTTTAAGAACCTCTCCCCTGTGTTTGTGCTTGGTATATTTGACAGTTCATTCTTATTTGTCATATAACTCCCTATGTGTTTTGATATTTGTGAAAATAACAACTTCAGCATACAATGTCTGTAAATATTGCCTAATGCCAGCTGTGAATATTGCTTACGGTATACAAATATAAGTTGTATAAATCTTCAGGCGATTTTATATTTTTGATGCAGAGACTTTGGCACAAGATAGCTGATAAATGTACATACCTAGAAGGTTGCATAAAATAATATAACAGTTTATATTTTAAAAACACAATTTGTCGACCCCCTTGTCCATCAACTGTTATGAATAAAGAGGTAGTCTCAGGTGTACCTATTTCTTTCACATTATTTTTAAGTTTTGTAGCAGCTTACCGTGCTCCTGATGCTGCCCCCCACTTTCTGGCAGTTGGTGATTCCTGAAGTGAGAGGCTTAACTTGCCTCATGGCAGGTGCAGCCCTCCCCCCCCCCCCATTGTGGTGAGAGCTGCAGGTCACGAGGTAGGATCTCCACCGGCTGCATTCACACACATGTATGGGGGACGTGTATATACGTCCCCCATACACTTCTATGGGCTCACGGCGCTCTACGGGAGCGGTACGGTGCAGCACACGTGCGGCACCGTACCGCTCCGTAGCCCGTGAAAAGATAGGACATGCCCTATCTTTTCCCGTGTTACGGCGCCGCGGCCATATATCGCTATGGAGAGGGGCGGGTGTGAGCTGCGCAGTGTGCATGTAGCCTAAGAGATATTTATGGTATCCACTGGTTATGCTTAAAGGACATCTACCACCAGTTTTACTCATGGTAGATGTGTCCTACTAAGAAGTTCCTGAGGAGCGCCCCAGGCTAATTAGAATAATTTTTATAACTCTAAATTGCTGCAAACACAGTGTAAAGGGTTATAATAAAAGAAGTCCTGTTGTTCTTCAGGAACTTCTTAGTAGGACACATATACCATCAGTAAAACTGATGGAAGATGTTCTTTAAAGGTCTGAGATGGGAATACGTCTAATATTGAACTTCTTTACGTGATTAAAAAGAGGGAACCAAAAGAAAAACTGAAAGCTTTCATAGCTACAATTGAAAGGTGTAAATTTAAAACTGTGCGTAATTCATGGCATTTTGGATTTTCAAATGTTAAAATTGTTATATTGTTTTATCATGTTGATAACATTTTTGTTGTACAAGTTTTTTAATATATTATATAGATTGAAAGTTCTTGTTTGCAAGACCCTCATTCCCATTCAAAATGTTGACTACTTTATTACATTGTTATGCCTTACTTTGTTTTGTATATAAAAATGAATTGTAGAGCATTGCAAAAGATTATATTAATCATAATATTAATGACAATATTAATTATAACTATTGACAGTTGACCTTATTGTAGCTGACAGTTACCAGTCAATAAAAGCCCAATGTGCTTTATGGCATAAAGTAAAAAAAATATATATAATTTTATAATATACAATGAACTTATGAGACAGTCTATAATACCTCTGACAAGAAAAAAAGCACTAATTCCTCTTATAGTATCAATAATTGTTATAAATATTCTTCTTTGCAGGGAAAGGAGCACTGTATTACCTAGTGCATGTCAATGGTACACTAACCCACACTGGAACCCTCCATCAAAGAAGGCCGCTGGGGCAAGGCACAAGATACTACGCAGACGATCACTTCACCAGGTATGCCATTGATAAATTCGGTGAAAGCATGGGATATTCTTATTATATATAGCACATTTTTATATTTGTATAGCCTTTATTCTAAAGTTACCTGGGTGGAACTGCAGAATATTTGAAAAGGATGCTAGCATATAGAAAGTGTCCTCCTGTATACTGTCTAATGACAGTAAGGCACCCTGCACACGAATGTGCTCAGTGAATGGAAACAGACCCATGTGCCAGTCAGATTTCATAAACTGAGTACAGTGCAGCGGGCAGGAGTCCGTGCATCATAAATAAATATGTTACGAGGGCTCCCTGTCTGCTGACCGAACTGCCACATGTTCACTGCAACAACTTTTACAATGCTAATGCTGCTGTTCATCCGACAGACAGGGACTCCTTGAATCATATATCTCTATTATGCAAGGACTCCGTCCACTGCACTGTGCTCGGTGGGATGTGTAAGGAAAGGAAATATAGGGTTTACTTTGATCAAAACCTTGATTATTTGCAGAATGGGTTGAAGATGAAGAAACCAACATTATAGATATAAAACTTTGTTCAAAACTATAAATTAAATGAAAACAACGTCTTGTATTTAAGGTATGGAGAGGCATTGGGGTTTGCGGGGTTCTACGTATTGATGCTCATTTTACTGATTGTCAGAATCATTTGGACGTCTATATATGTAAGTGTTCTAACTTACGTTTCCCTTATTTTTGAAAAATGCCAAGTGGCGCTAGATTTCTTTTTTCTATAATGCATGGTGGGTAACATGAAAGTCTATAGATTTTTTTTTTAAAAACGTGGTCATTTAATGTCGCTTATTTCTGTATTATGAGATTCAGGACCTCCCATTTACAGAATGATAGTTTTGCAGTGTAACATGCCACTGTCTTTACAGAAATAAAATCGGTGGCATGTTCCTTTGCCTGTCATGTAAAGAGTCTATCCTCGCCTGTATGCATAGCTTATAGATGCATCATATGGCTTTGCCAACTGCATGAGGCCTTGATCAGCTATTTTGCCTTTATCACTACAGCGCTAAATATGTGACTATAAAATGTACTGAAATATTTTAGTGTAAATTTCTACATAAGAGGTTAAAAAAGAGCAATGTGGCTAAAACCCAAACAGCAAATTCCCTAAATGCAATAGTAATCCTGTCAATGTACTAGAAATAAACGTTAATCCTCTCTGATATTTTTATTGTAGTTCAATTAACATTATAAAGCCGAGAGTAGTATTAAAAAAAGAGAGTAAAACTAATCCAGTAGTGCTTTATCCACTCTAGAGCATAGCTGTGCATATGGGAAACCACTGGATTTGAAAGGACATCTAAAGCATCATTCGGAGATCTCTGAAGATTAATACTAAACTAGGCCATGTACAGTGTTCCATCTAATCTGTATATTTGCTTGCACTATATGCACTGATTAAATCACTAACCTTTCAAAGATGGCTGTTGACTGTTAAAATCATTATAGAATGCCTTCCATTTGAGCTTTTGGACTGTGGATGCATGACATTTCTTACATACGTCATGTTTGATTCTTAGATCCAACTGCCCCACCTTTCAATGACAGAACAGATTAACATTTTTGACTCCTTGCCTTAGAAGCTATAGCTGTATTTTCATTTTAGTGGAGTGATTGATACAAATGTTCAATACAAATACAATGTGCAAAACATCTGCATGAGGGACTGATGATGGAGGCCACCTTATATTTCTGTGTGACCCCACATTTTGTACATGTATGGAGAACCTGTTTGTAATATAAACAATAGCATTGCTGGCGGGATTTGAGCATAATAAGCCTAAGGCTGCATGCACACAACCTAATGGGGGACGTACGTACGGCCTCAAACTTGCGAGTGCACATATAGACGGCAATGGCCGCACTGAGTGATACGGTGCCGTACGTAGCGCTCCGTACATGGGAAAAAGGACATCCTATCTTTCTCAGTGTTACGCCCCGTACGGTACGCCGTGAATCTCTATGGAGATCAAATACAACAGCAGTTTGAGGAAGCTCTCCAGTGCAGCTACAATCCTTTGATAAAAATTCACCTCTGAAGGTATGACTACACATCTCTCCTGGTCTACTAACTAACACAGTCTGCAGCTTTGATTGGTCAACACTGCTAATAGGCTCACTTTAATGGTCTTTACCGTAGCTTGACTGCAGTTTTTAGAAGTAGTACAAAATTGTGTTCTAAAAGTAAACCCATGAAACATGAAACAAATAACCTGCTTGGAGCCTCAGAGAGATCCTATTGATCCACCAGGGTGGACTACCTTTGCTTTTCAGTAGGCAGTTATTTGCCATCTCTTGGTTCCACCATGAGATTTATAAGATCAGCTTAACTTGTGATATCATAGCATAAGTGGTTAACTATAAAATTCACTGTTGCACCTGGAGCCCATAAGCCAGGGGCATCCTAAACCCACTGCATTCTCAATTTATACTAATTATAAATATAGAATCATATATATATATATATATATATATATATATACACTCACTGGCCACTTTATTAGATACACCATGCTAGTAATGGGTCGGACCCCCTTTTGCCTTTAGAACTGCCTCAATTCTTCGTGGCATAGATTCAACAAGGTGCTGGAAGCATTCCTCAGAGATTTTGGTCCATATTGACATGATGGCATCACACAGTTGCCGCAGATTTGTCGGCTGCACATCCATGATGCAAATCTCCCGTTCCACCACATCCCAAAGATGCTCTATTGGATTAAGATCTGGTGACTGTGGAGGCCATTTGAGTACAGTGAACTCATTGTCATGTTCAAGAAACCAGTATGAGATGATTCCAGCTTTATGACATGGCGCATTATCCTGCTGAAAGTAGCCATCAGATGTTGGGTACATTGTGGTCATAAAGGGATGGACATGGTCAGCAACAATACTCAGGTTGTCTGTGGCATTGCAACGATGCTCAATTGGTACCAAGGGGCCCAAAGAGTGCCAAGAAAATATTCCCCACACCATGACACCACCACCAGCCTGAACCGTTGATACAAGGCAGGATGGATCCATGCTTTCATGTTGTTGACGCCAAATTCTGACCCTACCATCCGAATGTCGCAGCAGAAATCGAGACTCATCAGACCAGCTAACGTTTTTCCAATCTTCTACTGTCCAATTTCGATGAGCTTGTGCAAATTGTAGCCTCAGTTTCCTGTTCTTAGCTGAAAGGAGTGCACCCCGGTGTGGTCTTCTGCTGCTGTAGCCCATCTGCCTCAAAGTTTGACGTACTGTGCGTTCAGAGATGCTCTTCTGCCTACCTTGGTTGTAACGGGTGGCGATTTGAGTCACTGTTGCCTTTCTATCAGCTCGAACCAGTCTGCCCATTCTGCTCTGACCTCTGGCATCAACAAGGCATTTCCGCCCACAGAACTGCCGCTCACTGGATGGTTTTTCTTTTTCGGACCATTCTCTGTAAACCCTCGAGATGGTTGTGCGTGAAAATCCCAGTAGATCAGCAGTTTCTGAAATACTCAGACCAGCCCTTCTGGCACCAACAACCAGGCACTCAAATCACCTTTCTTCCCCATACTGATGCTCGGTTTGAACTGCAGGAGATTGTCTTGACCATGTCTACATGCCTAAATGCCGCCATGTGATTGGCTGATTAGAAATTAAGTGTTAACGAGCAGTTGGACAGGTGTACCTAATAAAGTGGCCGGTGAGTGTATATATATATATAAATATATACATATAATATATATATATATATATATATATATATATATATATATATATATATTAGAAGAGATGTATTATTGAAATGTTGTTTCCAAGATATATTGATATTTTTTGAGGGGGGGGAAAACATATATTTGCTCCTGCACCTGGCTCCTAGAACTGCGTCAATAATTGAGGTGCGTTGATGGATTCTCGTGGATGTTTTCTTTCTTAATAAATTACTGAAGATTTTGAGTTTCCTGCCAATGGTCAGAGTACTACCACCGCTAAAACTGGGGGGAATGGGGGAATTTTTTCGTGTTAAAGGCAATACACCAGTGACAACTGGATACATCTTATTCATTCATTTAGGATGATGTTACATGGTTGTGTGTGGCTTGGCCTTTCCCAGAATGGTTTGGTTAAACTGAACTTTCTGCATCAAAGTGATGTAAATTGTAGCTGAATTGTTAAAAGCAATTAGTATTCAAGTCATAGCCCTGGCACGTGATGTGTCAGTTTGTTTCAGGCCACAAGTAAAACTGAAAAATGGGTTCTAATAACTTCTCGTATCCGTCTATCACAGCATTGATTAGGAATTATCAATACAGGCGGTCCCCTACTTAAGAGCACCCGACTTACAGATGACCCCTAATTGCAAATGGACCTCTGGATGATGGTAATTTACTATACTTTATGACAATTCAACATTTTTAAAATACAATTGTTACAGAGACCAAACAATATTTGGCTGGGGTTACAATGATAAAATATACAGTTCCGATTTACATACAAATTCACTTTAAAAACAAACCTACAGAACTGGGACTGCCTTGTACCATATTTTTTTTTTGGGGTGAAGCATTTGGTGGATTTTCTTCATCTTATTTTGAGGACTACATAGTGTACTCTATGTGATAAACAATATTGATATATTTTGTTCAGTAATACACTGGATAAGATTATCTGTATGGGTATTAGGTGTTCATGATAAAGACTGATAAGACTGTGTGAGATCCGGATTGGGCAGTCCTGTGGTGCAGCTGATGGAGAGCCCTGGTCACCCCCTGTCTGGAACCATTCCCTGTCCCCAGGACACTGCAGGGCAAACACTCCCCTCCCTCTTTGTTTGCTGTGAAACTTCTAGCTTGTAGTTGCAGCACTTCGAATGAACCATTACTCCGGACAGGTGATGACGCTTTTTACACGGCTACCATTTTTTCTGTGGTTTGCCTAGGGTACAGATTATCCATACATTCCTTAATTTCTTACGATTAATTTTGTAGTATCGCTGCTTACTGAGCCATAAAGGGCGAGTAGCAGTTTTATCAGTCTGCAATGACGACCCTGCTCCCCCCGTGTGGGTAATGGTAGGAGCCCGCTGAAAGCTTGCCCCAGGGGAGTTTACACTTGGCTGAGTGGAGATCGGTACTAGTCCGGTGTAGTGCGCGGGGACAGGTTCTGGACTGAACACTGCGGCGCTGATCCAGTAGCAAGATGCCTATGAGAGGAGACAGGTTCCTTCACCCCCCGCCACACAGCCACGGCAAGAAGCTGTCAGCATGGCTCGGTGTAAGTATCCATAGCATGGCATGAGGTGGGCAGGTATTAGCCACCCGTCACGGGCAGGATAAACTTTCCTGCAGATAAGGAGTGTAGCTGTATGGAGAGAGTAGTGATAAGGAGTGTAGCTGTATGGAGAGAGTAGTGATAAGGAGTGTAGCTGTATGGAGAGAGTAGTGATGCCGGGATGCAACGTCCTGCATCATGCCCTTGTCTCCCAGGCGGCCTTACAGGTGCGGGCACCACATCATCATGGGTGGATTGGTACTAAGAGCACTTCTACACCTTGTAGTTTATCTTTTCTTCAGGCTTTCGGATTCACTTTTTAAAACCAAATGGATTTTCGAATAGAGAATATTTGTGCTGACTTTTTCTCCTTTTAATCCGCTTTGGCTATAAAATTAACCTAAAAAAAATAAAGCATGTTTGTATAATAAAGTTGCTGGATTATTAGATTTTTTTTTTATATAGGGAACTGCTGAAGATTTCAGGCCGTGTTCAACCAGTGTGTTTAGGTTGTGTTTTGAGACGCAGTCCATAGCATTCCCCCTTGATCACATGTAGAGGTAAAATTGCTTTTCCATTGTATGAAAACGCATTGTTGCCTCAGCATGTGGTCACAGTTGAAGCATTTTGATTGTGTCTCAAAACGCACCATGTGAACGCAACCTCATTTTCCTAGTGAATTGTGTTATCTGGTGTTCGTCCAGACTAAGCTATTTATGACGCTACCTCGTTGTGTATTGTTATTTCACAAGGTCAGATAGGCAGCACCCTGTTTACCCACCAGATTAGGGGTCTGTGGATTTCTATAGGTCTCCAGGCCTATTGAAATACCAATGATGAATCCCCAGGATAGTATCAGCATAATAACAGTGGGGGGTAACATTCTGTAGTTCTAGGCAGCCCTAAATGGAGTCAGAAGCCAAAGGCACCATGTTGGTAGAAGTGCAGCTCATCTTTTATTCAGTTGAATGGAGAAAAACAAAGTATTTGCACTGTCTGGTATAGTAACCACTCCTGGCAAATCGTACAATATAATAATAATATTAATAATTATTTATTTGTATAGCGCCTACAGTTTACGCAGCCCTATACAGAACATGCCAAGTCAATCCCTGTTCCCAATGGGGCTCACAATCTAAGCCCCAATGGGGCTCACATCTACCAGTATGTTTTGTAGTGTGGGAGGAAACCGGAGTACCTGGAGGAAACTCATGCAAACACGGAGAGAACATACAAACTCTTTGCAGATGTTTGTATTCTTTGGGTTGCTATGTTCTCGAAGATCCCACTTTTATAAAGTTGAGATTTTCATTGATATTCTCTTTCGCCCTTTACAACATTTTGTTAAAGGACATCTACCACCAGGATGAAAAACAGTATGCAAATGAGCTGGAGGTGCTCCAGGCTCCATTAACAGTTGCCAGTTTCTGGTGTAGAAGCGCTGAAATAATCGCAATTTATTGCACATTTAAAGAAATTGTGACTACTTTTGCTGCTATGCCATCTCCACACCTTGTGGATATGGAGGGGAGCAGCCACCGGGGAAGTGGTCCAGCAAGGGACCAGCAAAAGTTGAAAATGCCACTTTTCACCATTTTGCAAAATATAAAAAAAAAATCTATGAAAAAAGTGATCAAAAGGCCATACAGTTCTCAAAATGGTATAATTGAAAATGTCATTAAAAGTCACAAAAAAATTACACCACACCTAGCGCTGTACACTGAAGTATGAAAAAGTTATTAGTGCCAGAAGGTAGCAAAATAGAGAATTTTTCTTTTGTACAGGAGGTATTAATTTTTGTATGAAAACATAAAACCTGTATAAATTTTATATCCCCTTGATCTTACCGACCCAAAGAATAAATCATACATGTTATTTGGGGAGCTCAGTGAAAGCTGTAAAATTCAAGCCGCAAGAAAATGGCGCAAATGCATTTTTTTCACCAATTTCACTGCATTTGGAATTTTTTTCCCGCTTCCCAGTTCACGGCATGGAATATTATCTACTGTTCCTATGAAGTGCAATTTGTTACACAGAAAGCAAAGAAAAAAAAGTTATGGATATTTGAAGGTGGAGAGTGAAAAATAAAAGGGCTGGGTTATTAAGGGGTTAATAAATGTTGGCCAAGGTGTTAATCACTGTGGGTAAAAAAGGAAAGCAAGATTGTAAGGACAAATGCACACTGCTACTACTAATGCAGTAGTGCACTTTGCATCTGTGCTAATTTCATCACCTTATAAAATTTAGCAGAAATTCAAACTGCTAAAGCTGCATGATTTTGGCTAAAATGAAATCATGAATTTCTCTTTTATTTTAAACCTTTTGTGACAGCCATTAATGTCTAAGTTTTGCAGTTCTGTTATACTCTTATTCAAACAATGTCTTTGGAACCGCTCAAAATATAACAAAATGTGAGAACTTTTTTTTTTGTAGTTTTTAACATTGAAGTTTTTTGTTAATATACAGTAAAATGTCATAAACCTTTACCAAAATATATTATAAATGTGTAAATTCGTCACCCTTTCCCCGTTTCAGAGACAGGTGCAGAGGGTGCATGTACTTATGCAAAATACCTTCACCAGCTTCTTCTGCATTCTGCCTTCAGCTGACTGGGTGGAGGGATAAATGGTTATTTCTCTAAAACTGTGGCGCCTATAAACTTGTCCTATTAAAGAGAATAATACTGTAATAATAATGTCTATTGTTCCATATGGCTGTTTGTAATGTACCATATTTTTTGGGCTATAAGGCCCACCATCAATAAATGCCTGCTAAAACGTCTAGGTTCATATATAAGCCGCATCGGATTATAAGGATGAATGACCAGCAGGTTGCAGACATGTGCACAGTTCGAGGCAGCTGTTGTCTGTAAGTACAGTTCATATATAAGGCGCACCTTTGATTTCTGAGAAAATCGAAGGATTTTTGTGCGCTTTATAGTCCGAAAAATTAGAAATGTGAAAATATTTGTTATTTTTGCTTATGTCCCCTATGATCTGTAAAGCACTACAGAATTTGATGGTGCTATATAAATAAAGTATTATTTGTTAATAATAATATTATCTTTATTTATATATATATATGTCCCCATCTCTCTAGCTTTCTCCCTCTTATCTCTATGCCCCCAATTTCTCATATCTTTCATCTTCTTATCCCCTATATGTCCACAACCCCTTTCTCTCAGTTGAAGCACACTTTTCTTTATGTCTTTCTTTTTCCCCCTAACTTTGTAACTGAAAGTCAGGAGCTAGAGGGATGAATTAATCGCTCAGCCCAATGCTGTACATGCGGTAGAAATATGGAAATATTGACTACCGCATTAGCAAGCACTCTTTTTGGTTGCATCTTGGCTAATATATTGCACACTGCTTGCAGGCATTTGTTTGCTCTCTACCCTGATAGTAGGCTGTGTTCATGCACAGCTGATGTTTTTAAGCTGTGGTGCAGCTTTGGGCAATATGGTAATGAAGTAACATTCAATACTAAGTGCCCTAATGCTTTGTATATGTCACTTAAAGCGTTTGAAAAGCAGGAACTGCAACTGTTTTTTCTTACCCCAGATCATTTGTTTTTGGAAAACAATCACACATATTTACATGCGGCCCAAGATGTCAGTGCAGAACCAGTCTGGTGTAACTAAATGTTGCAGATCCCATAAAATGCTTCTAGAATCCTATTGAAATACAAACATTATCTTTTGCGTTATACAATCGTTTATGTACTAAATGACTTATAAACAAATAACTGCTTGGTGAAGAATGGCCTGGGTAAAGGTACACCAAAATGGGGGAGATTTATCACTGCTTATATGGCAGTTTGCAGGGACTACGCCACCTCCGCACCATTTGGACGTGGAGGGGCGATTTGGCTGGTGGAGTGGGCAGGCATGTGTAGTTTCCACTCCATTCCTGCATAATTTAGAAAAACCTGCGAATTGCAGGTGTTTACGCTAAATAAGGCCTGGTTGGTTTTGAGTCACTATAATATGCAAAACCTTCAGCAAAGAATTTATATTGACCAGGGAGTACTTGCCATATGCTTTAACAGTGCTTTGTACAGCAGTGAAGTTGTTTCCTCATTATTTTTCCACTTTGTTCTTTCAGTCTTCCTCTATTCTCATTTTCCTGCCTCTTTATACTTCTCTCATGAATTTGCTGATAGGATCTGTATCATCAGAGGATGGGTCTTCAACTCCTTTGAGAGAAAAGATTACACACTTGACATGTTCAGTCCCTGGAAAAGGAACTCTAGATTAGACCAATCCCCCAGACCGCACAAGACAGAAGTTGTTGCATTATACAGAAATATGATGCAAGGACTCCCTGTCATCCAGTCAAACGCCAGCGCTGGAACTGTAGAAATTGTTACATTACCCATGTACTGAAATGTGGCAGGTAAACTGGCAGTCCCTTCCTCTATATACAGACCTGTTCGTAAAGAGGGTCATTTCTATAGCCAGTGGTTATGAGATACAGAAAGGGGATCAGTACGGCAGTCATTTTATATTTAAAGTGCCGCTATGAAAAAATATTTTTTGAAACCCCATCTGAAACTAAATCTATAACAGGATAATGCTAAGCAGACAAAGAAGCATTTTATGTAATAAAATAGTTTTTTTTTTTTCTTTAATACAATTTTTCCATACAATTTAGGAATGTTACATGTAATTGGATGTACATTTTCCTTTATTTTACAAGTGAATTACATTGGATAGTCGTGTTTCTGCTTAGATATCTTCAGTTTATATTTGTAGACTTACAACATGAATTATGTAGCACTGTAGTATCGGGGATCAGACATGACTTGGTTTTTGTGACCAGGATTCCTCTATATTATGTTCTCGTGAGCTTTTGGAAATTTCTTGGTTACATGGCTTGCTAACAAGCTAATGTATAAGTGGAGATCTGGGAGCTCAGTTTACACAACAAGGATTAGGTTCCAATGGAAACACACTTTGATTGGCGGGCCGAGTTAAATATTTGACAGCTACTGTGAGCTGTTCTCTGCACTCGGAAATCTCCTCCTCAAGTTTCTTCTCATGCATCTGGCTCTAGGATGGCTCACTTTCTATAACTCAACATTAAGTGGAATTCTATAGGTAATGCGGAAATCCATTTACTGTAGATGCTACAGAAGCCACCGAATATGAATATATATATATATATATATATATATATATATATCTCACAATGGATTTTACAGTTACAATTAATTGTAGCAAAACCTACTTTTGATACATATGGGATCTAAGATGCTGTGTAATTGGTTAAGGACCAGGCCCTTTCCTGTTTTTTCATTAACATTTTTCACTTCCCAACGTTTTTATTTTTACACGTAAATAACTATGTGATGGCTTGTTTTCTGCGTAACAAATTGCACTTCATAGTGATGGTGTTGAATATCCCATGCCATGTACTGGGAAGTGGGAAAAAAATTCCAAATGCAGTGAAAATGGTGAAAAAACTACTCCCTAGTGTACTTTAACCCTAGTTTGTCTGATCAATCCTATCATATACTACCATACTACAGTATGGCAATATGTGGGGATGCTGGGAGAGGTAGGTGATGTCACGCAAAAGGTGTTAATCCACGCCTCTTGCATGCCAGATGCCTCCCTCTCCTATCACATCTCATCCCCCTCGCATTTGGACGCTTTTTTATAATTCTTCTTTCCAGGTGATCCCGGTGTTTGTCTTCACAAATCTTGACACACCGGGATCACCTGGAAAGAAGATGAAAAGGAGGACAGGTGAGTATATGTAGGTGTTTTTCACTTTTTTGTGAGTGGTAGAATTTCTTTCAGCGGAGGAGATTTATGACGGTGGCTTAACCCAAATACTGTTGTTGAGTAATTTGCGCCACATTTATTAAGGGTTTCTTAAGGCATTTTGACTTTTGCCCTAAAGCCATATCCCCTTTTACTGTGACCAATGCCCCTTTTCGTACAAGATGGAAGAATTAATTAAGTGTACTGAACTAGGCCAACTAATAGACGGTACAGAGCATGGGCCAACATACTTGAAGTGGTTGTCCGACTATTATAAAAATTTTGCAGATGGGCTATGTGTGATGTAATAGTATATCACATGTCGGCTACTGCTGTATGGAGAGGGCTCACGGGCTGAGCCCTTTCTCCATACAAGGTGGGTGTTTGCTGCATCGGGTGTTAACCGCATGATTTCCGCTGGCAAAGCTGTGGTACAAAGTTGGCGCATGGGCCGAGATCGTTGTTCCCCGTGACCTACTGTAGTATGGCAGTATGTGGTAGCATCAATCAGACAACCTAGGATTAAAGTAACTTAGGGGGTCTGAAAAATCGTAACAAAAAATATTAAAAAAAAAAATTAAGCATTCTAATCTCTCCCCCTTTTCCCTAGAACTGATAAATAAAAATCATGTTGGGTATTGCCACGTCACAAAATGTCTGATCTATCAGAATATAATAACGGTTATTCCCGGCGTTTAAACCCCTAATGAAAAATAGTGCCCAAAGCTGAAAATGCCACTTTTTCTCCATTTTGTAAAATTTAAAAAATGTAATAAAAAAATTATCAAAAGGCCATTCAGTCCTCAAAATGGTAGCATTGAAAACTTCATCTCATTTCACAAAAAAGGACACCACAGCCAGCTCTGTACACTGAAGTATGAAAAAGTTATTTTTGCCAGAAGATGGCAAAATGAAGATTTTTTTCTACAGGAAGTATTAATTTTTTAAATGTATCAAAACATTATTAAATTTGGCATCTCTGTGAAATTACCGATGGTGATTTTTGATGGTGGGGAGTGAAGAAAGGGCCTCGGCGGTAAGGAGTTAATAAAATAAACCTCTACTTACTTTGTCTGACGCTCTTGGTGTCTTGCGCCACAGTCCGTCGGAGCCATGCCCGTGTTTGCTACAGCGCTGGAAAATAAAGATGGATGGGTTTACTATTCTGCCAGAAACTGACATACAAGCTTTGATGGACTGTGGTGCGGGACACTCGGAGCGCCAGAGGAAGTGAGTAAAGGTTTATTTATTTTTTTTCTTCTCCCCAGCCCACCTGCTGAATTTTTCTAATAGTCAGACAACCCTTTTAAACTCCGCCAGATTTATCACCTAGTGATAAATCTGGCGCACCATAGGGTTGTCTAGTCTTGCACTGCAGTGGTTTAATGGTCTACATGCTGATTAATCTTCTTCAGTATTCCCATAAAGATTTTGCATCAATGTTTGAGTAGAATTGATTTATGCTTTATGTCCCTTTCTGCGTTTTGTTTTCATATATACAGTAGCTGGATCCTACAAACCAACATATTGTTGTGCTGAGATGTTGTGACATTTTAGGAAATAAATATAACTGAATTGAGGATTTTAGGCAGTTTTCACCCATGCATGTGTTTTACCACTGTAATGAAGACCATGATAAAAACGCAAGCATCAAACCGCAATGTTTTTGCAAAACCTAAAATCCTAAAAACCTAAGCCTATAATGTCCATTCGAATCATAGAAAAAACCTGGGCATGGTGAGTGTCTTATCTCTCTCCTACCTCCATGTTGTAACCTCTGACATCCCATAACAACAATTGACATAATGGGACTAGACTGATTTGGCAAGATCTGTGCAGTGTTGTGTATTCTGTGTGTGCTATATAAATAAAGAATTATTATTAGTGTTTTATACTGGAGTGATAGACTCGTTGATGGGCTTATTGAAGACTGGGGTAAAGGGGAGAAACTAGATGCCTTCATATTGAATGTGCTAGTAACACTTCCCAGATTCTCCCTGCTGTATCTATAGATTTTACATATTTAGATTTTTTTTTTTTTTGCATAAATATTTGTATTTTGAATATACACGCGTTGTAAACATCTAGTTTTATGTTTTGCACACAAAATGAATTACTAAAAACAGAAATAAATAACGGATTAGGTTTCCTCAGCCCATTATGAATGTTAATTTTCCTATGTACCTAAAAGTTCATATGTGGAAATGTTAATTTGCCTGTAATAACATTATTTCTGTGTAGTCTTTAGACACAACATACTTTTAGTCAGACTTGCCACATTAATGAGAGAGAAATATGCCAGGAATGAATTGTGTCTTGGTCAAGGGAAGCAGTGTTTGGGTGGTAAGAATGGCTGTATTGTTAGCTGTTACAGTGCAGGGAGGGTAAATGCTGTGTAGATGTCTATTTTGTTTGGCTGTTTTGTTTTCTGTTAACATGCTTGTATGGCAGTTAGAGGGTGGACAGTGCTCTTGTCATTCAGGGTTTCTATTGTGTGTGGTATTGTTGTTGTTGTGTTTTTTTATGTATTTGTTATATTGTTTGTGACTGTAGGGTCATATTTTAATTTAGCTGATTGAAGTTTACAGCCATAACCTAATTACTACTTATTAACTAAAGATTTTGTAGGTGCTATGCTTAGTGTTGCATCTCAGCCCTATTCACAGATATATAGGACTTGCACAAGGTCACTGTCAAATAATTGACAGTGACTGTGTCATTTGCTGTGTCATTGCTGTTCACCAATAAAGTAAATGGCTGGCATTTATCAAGACTTCTGTTTTTCATGCAAATCTTGAAAGCCTCTTGCCCCTATGTAGCATGTTCCTAATATATGAGGAGACCTTGTCATATTTAAGTCAATTATCACAAACTATGTGCAGTCGAACTTGTGCAGTCGGTGACCATTTTGGTGTGGTCGGAGTCGTGATAAAATGGACATACTCCAAAATTATACTAAATTGGCACAGTTTGATCATTGCAGTGTGTGCTGAATATTTATAAGAAAATGATGAAATGTCTGTTTTATTCCTGATCTAAGGATTTGGGCCAAGGTTGAACAACCTTTTTTAGTCAGCGGGCTGCTTTGTCATTCTTCTTAACTTTAAAGGGCTGCAAGGGTAATCGGCAACCTAAAAGCATCTTTTACGTCACATGTAGCCCATCTGCAAAATTTAAGTATGTTGGCCCATGCTCTGCACCATCTATTAGTTGTCCTAGTTCAGTACACCAAATTAATTAATTCTTCAATCTTGTACAAAAAGGGGCATTGGTCACAGTAAAAGGGGATATGGCTTTAGGACAAATAGTCAAAATGCCTTAAGAAAACCCTTAATAAATGTGGCGAATATTACTCAATAACAGAATTTGGGTTAAGCCACTGTCATAAATTTCCTCCACTCCCGGTGTGTCAAGATTTAGGAAGACAAACACCGGGATCCCCTCCAAAGAAGAATTTTAAAAAAGCATCCCAATGCGAGGGGACAAGATGTGATGGGAGAGGGAGGCATCTGGCATGCAAGAGGCTTGAATTAACACCTCTTGCGTGACAATCCCAGCACGGGAGAGGGCGGTGCGCGAGGCGGGAATAATTAGCAGCCAGGAGCACCCCGGGCTGCTTTTTATAACTCTTTTTATCTAGATGATGAATAAATACTACAGTACAGTACAGAACTAAACATCACTTTAAATTACTAAATTTGACAAATTGTGGGTTTTACCCTATCAGAGCCACTGGGGTGCAGAATTTAGAAGTTTGAGGTTTCTAAGCTCAAGAGGTTGTCTAAGGGAAGGTTTAGTCCGGGGCAAAAAAGACATGCATATTACAGAAGAAGGAACTGTTTGTAGAATTGTGGGTTGAGGGGGGTAAGTGTGGTGGCAGGTTCCCTTTAAAAGTAAATGTTAAGAATGGGCTAAATAGAAAAAAAAAGTAGTATTTCCACTTGTTTTTGCCTCGCAAAAGTTCTAATCTTCCATTCATTTTTTTTTTCTATAAACCTTCTTTAAAAAAATCAGCCTATTGACCTGTGAAGCAGGGCTCCAGCAGGATCACATTACTAGCTGAAGTAAAGCGCACAAAAGGCGGGGCTTTCAAAGTAATTATTAACATGATATCTTTTGACTTATGAGATGAGGTACTACTTTACAACTGTCCATGACACACCATGCAATGCAGGTAGACAGCAGGCCTGTCCGCAAACTTTCTTCAGTGATCAAGCAAAACGGGGGTCGCAGATACACATGGCCAGGAAAACTTACAGTCAGGTTTCAAGACCAGGTTACTCAGGTAAAGGAAGAGGTGAATGAAACAATGGGTGTATGTGTAACTTTCCTGTTAATAAGAAGCATTGTCTGTTTTTATGACCAAGAGGATTTTACATTGTATGTTAAACACTGTTATACAGTTACTTCTGTTTCTTGGTTCTCTTTGCCACTGTATTTTGAATGCAAGGACAGACAGATGTAGACATATTAAAACAAGCTTAAAAACAAAACAATAGAGGGCAAAGGGATTACGGATCTGTCATTATATTCACTTCTGCTCTCTGCTTTTATATACATACAATATGCGTTAACCAAGTAAAAATTATTACTGTGTTTACAGTCCCACAAAAAAATGTTTATAAACAGAAAGTATTCTTTTCTTTTAAAATCTTTATCTGTTCTATGGAAAATTATTCACAACTTTTGTATATATGAATATACATTGAAAAGGTGAGGCTGGACAGGAGGTTTGCTGGTTTAGCAGAATATTATTTACTGTGTAGTATTATTATTGATGCGTCATACATTTCATTTGTATTTGTTTTTATAGGGCTGTTGCAGGTATACATTTAATTTGTATGTGTTACAGGTTGTTCTTGGACTTGCCATCTCTGCATTCTTCTACATTTTATCAATGGAGTCTTGTCAGGGAAAGCAATTTGTACAAGCTCAGAACATAGAATGGATTGTTGTGTTTTCGGAAAATGCTCTTGTGGGGCGTATATTGTAAATGGCTTTTCCTTTTAATATATATGTTAGTTATTACCCTGAAGTTCAAAGAAACCTTCAATTATATATCTGAAACACATCATTGTGAAAGCTTTGCAAGGGCTACTGTTTACTCTACTTAAGTTGTTTTTTTTTTGTCGATTTCAGAGTATTCCTTTTCAATGTATTAAAGTGGGCCAAGTCAGCAAATTATTATCTATCCATAGAATAATCAAAGTTCTAAAAATATTATGCTTTACCGTTCTCTTTAACTTTAAAGGACCATATACGTTTGGACAGGATGACGGAAATAGTGTGTGATGGAGTTGTCCTTGGGCCTCTTTGTGACATAGGGGCAGTGATGCTCACTGTACACACCACTCTTTCCTTGCTGGCACTGAGTATTGCATTCCAATGTTCTTTACGTTAGACTATTACATTTATTATTACAGCGTATATAACATTGGCATCATAAAATGGGTTATTTTGGAATAATTGCCTAATAATTTACTTTTGCTTTAATCCAGGCCTCCAGCATGGAAGAACTCATATGGGAGCAATACACTGTGACCTTGCAAAAGGTGAGTACCTAATCGTCACACTCCGCGATTAACACAGTGTTCTTGTACTCATTCTATCTGACCACAAGACCATCACCCATGTCTCCTCTGGCTCATCCAGTTGGTCATTGTTGAACTACAAATGGCCTGGATATGTGCTAATGTGGGCAGGGGGACCTTGCATTCCTTGCAGGATTTTAATCCATGATGATGTAGTGTGTTCAGTGAGCAAGTATAAAAAGGTTTTTTCTCATCTCACCTCCATCCAATGTAATTATGTATAATGTAGTGTGTTACCAATGGTAAACTTTGGGATTGACCAGGTTCTCCTGTGCAGTTCTAGGCTGATTCTTACCTTTTGAAAACTCATCCTTACCTCACAAGGCAAGATCTTCTCAGACGTCAGTCATCTTGTGTTTCTCCCATTTTCTAATGTGTGGCCTTCACACCAAGCTGCTTGTTTGTTGTCCTGTAGCCGATTACAGCCTTGTGTAGGTTTATAATTTTGTTTGTTTATATTACAGGCAGATGAAAATAAACTTTTTTTTTCTATTTTGTTTCAGCTTTTAAGCCTAAAAAATATGAACATAAATATAATTTTATTAAGACTCAATCAATTTGAAAGGGTTATTTTTATAGATCTGCAATTTATTAGATTATCTCAAATGCAAAAGGTTAAACATGGTTAAATATTTTTCCCATTTCTAGCTTGTCATGTAGTTTGTAACCTTTCTTACTTTTGCATTACCACTAAGCTTCAGTTTTATCTTCCTCAATTGTAGAAGAAAACAATTTAAATCTGGTCATCATTCGGGTTACCTGCACACACAGTGTAATGTTTGTGGGATTAACCCCAGCGCTAATTCCACATCCATTATGCATGCATCAGAAACGAGCCAGAATCGTTCTCCTGTTTAAATATCTTTTTAATTTGAATATATTAAAATAAAGCAAATTTGGCATTTTACAGGATAGCAAAAAAGGATTTGGCATAGCAGTTTCTGGAGGAAAAGATAATCCACACTTTGAAAACGGGGAACCTTCTATTGTAATTTCTGATGTTCTTCTTGGTGGTCCAGCTGATGGCATCTTACAGTAAGTATTGTATTTTAACCCCTTAGGGACGTGGCCCTTTTTCATTTTTGCATTTTAATTTTTCATTCCCCACCTTCAAAAATCTAACTTTTTTTAAGTTAAAACCTTCTGTACAAAAAAAAAAATCTTCATTTTGCCATGTTGCTGCACTGATAACTTTTTCAAACTTCAGGGCACGGAGCTGTGGGTGGTGTAATTTTTTGCGACTTTTGATGACGTTTCTAATGCTATCATTTTGAGGACTGTATGGGCTTTTGATTTTGAATTTTTTATATTTTTCAAAATGGCAAAAAAGTGACATTTTCGACTTTGGGCGCCAATTTCCGTTACGGGGTTAAACGCCGGAAAAATCCGCTAATATATTTTGATAGATCAGACATTTCGGGACGCAATGATACCTAAAGTGTTTATGATTTTTACTGTTTATTTATATTTATATCAGTTTTAGGGATTTAAACTTTTACTTTTTTTTACTATTTTTTCATATTTTAATTTTTTTTTTTTAATAAACTTTTTATTAATTTTGTAAACATACAGATACACATATACACAAAATCCCGACAAATGTTGGCATATATGTTGAATCTTTCCAGAGTGAGTTAAAGCGTTGTTGGTTCAAGTTTGTATTCTTTTGCTGTTGTTAGCTAAGTTCGCTCTGTAGAAATCTGGGTATCAAGTATGGCTTACAAAACCAACTTAACTAATCCAAGTGAAAAAAGACAATAATCAAAAACAGTTTAAACATTTAGAAACAGTTCAAACAATGACCTAAGAGTATCTTGGATATAGCTGATGTTATCCTTGGTAGTTAGGGCTCTTGATCCATTTTTCCCAAGCTATAGTATATTTATGGTGTTTGCTATTGCATATACTATGGTCATGCCCAAAAATTAGACCATTATGGAAAGAAACATTCCATATTATTTCAAATATTTTTTTTTAATTTTCAATTTTTTTTACCATTATTTAAGATCCTCCAGGGTAATTTAACCCTGCAGGGTCCGATTGCTAATACTATATACTGCAATACTACTGTATACTACTCAATGAGACTCTAGGCTGCCATAGCAACCGATCGCTGCCCTCCGAAGACATTCCAGGGGGCGGTGATCGTCCATCCAAGATGGCCGCGCCCATATAACGGTATGTTATGTGCCGTGGTCGGGTTCGACCGCAGCGCTTAACAGGTTAACTGCCGCGATCGGTGCCAGCACCGACCGCGGCAGTGACAGGCGGGTGTTGGCTGTTTTATACAGCCATTACCCGCTGTGTATGGAGAGAGCTCAGCTCGTGAGCTCTCTCCATACACCCCTTGCCGCGCGAGGACAATATAGTTCGTCCTCGGTCGGTGTTAAAATAGCATTTATAATGGATTTGTCTCAAGAAGCAAAAAAGACCGGTCACCGCCTATCCTATCTACCTCTACCTGTATGCCAGCCCTATGCAGTATTTGATTCAGACCCCTACTTGAACATATGCAGTGGGTAATACCTCTATTTTAGCATTGATTGTTTATAGCTTTTCACCAGCACTTTATAGTTCTTTATTAGCACTTTATTGTTAGCACTAATGCTCACCTATGAATTTTCCTGTAAAAATTTTTTTAAATGCTTTTAAATGTGTGTCTTCTTTGTGTCTGTCATTACATATGAATAAATATTGATTTATGTTGTAAAGATATTTCTTTATATTTATTTTTGGTGCAATTCTTTTTTGCTTCTTGAGACATATCTATGGTGTATTCCACCAGACCTGTCTTTATACGTTGTGGCTGTGCAAACTCCTCCTTCACAATAGTATTTATACTGGATTTGTCAACATTACCCATTGCTACAGATTGACAGAATTCTACATCTGACGTACAGTTACATCTGATGATCGAGTGGGCACAGAAACTGTAACCGGCTTGATCATTGCAGAAAGTGTTAGTGGCAGACTGTCAGGCTCCTTCAGCTGCAGTCAGTCATTGCAATGATCAAGGCCATCAAACCATTTAAATGCCACTGTCAATGCTAATTGCAACATTTTAATGGTTATGACTGAAAGTTTATAATGCTTTGGCACACAGGCAGTTCCTGCCTTAAGATGCTTTCACCTGAACGTATGCCGGCCCGAGCAAAGTATATGTTCAGCTAGAGAGGTGAGCGCTCCTCACCCCTCCCCTCTCCACAGGGAGGCGTGCTGCCAGGCTGTAAATATGGTAAAAGAACATGCCCTATATTTTTTCAAGCAACGTATGTGCTCACCATACTGTTCCGTGCACAGTGCGCTTCTATGATGGCCATATACGGTTGTGTGAAAGGGGCCTTAAAGGGAGTCTATTGCCACATTTGCACATATACAACCAGTAACGGGTTCCTATAGAGCTCTATAAACTAACTGACACCCTTCTTTTAGCTAAAAATTGTTTTCTAACATCCACATAAATCATAATTTTTATCTTCTACTAGCTGTAGATTCCGGCGTTGCCCGGGATAGTAAATAACCGCACTTAGCTATACCAAAATAGAATTGGTTAACAAAAAAATAATATATCTATCTCTCCCTGTCTCTTATTGACTCTCCCTGTCTGTCTCTCACTCAGTCACTCACTCTCCCGGTCATCTGTTTCACACTCAGTGGCTGTCTGTGTGTCAGTCAGTCACTCTCCCTGCCTGTCTCACTCTCCCCACCTTTCTCTCGGTCTCTACTTCTCCTCCCACATAAGCTGTATTATACTCATTGACTATAGTAACAAATCAAAGCTCAGAGCTCATATTAATGACCTGTGGCAAAATAGAAGCTGAGCTGTGATTGGTTGCTTATTGCTACAGCTGACAATGGCTCCTGTATATGGTGGTTATCATATTACCTCACATATTGCTTCACATCTTACCTCTTACATTTTGTTTGTGTTAACGCATGCGTTTTGAAATGCATCACAAAAGTTGAGAAGAGAAGATTTGCCTAATTACTTTGCTGTCAACATTGCGTGGTTCATTGCCAGCCTGAGAGAGAGAAGAGTCACAAACACCAGACATAAGTCACAAAAGCTAATTTGCATATCAGAGAAACATATGAAATTAAGATACAGGGCCCCTCTGGCAGCTAATTTTAGCCGATATGGGGAGGACTTGTAATCCTTTATCAGCAGGCATTTTTACTCAGGATGGTCAAAATATGGTGACAGGTCCTCTCTAAGGATATCTGACTTACAAGTGACACCCAGTTACAGATTGACCTTTGAAAATTTACTCTACTTTAGCTCCAGGCAGCTGTAACCGTTATGAAAGGTGTCTGCAATTAGGTTTTATTGTTAATCCATGTTTCTATGTTCACCCAAAATTTTGAAAATCTATCACAGGGACAGAAAAATTTGTCCTCTTACCTGTTCCAACTTGAAAATATTGCGGAATGATGTCCTGTTTGTTTGAAAACTAAAAAGCACCATTACTGCTACAGCCCCCAAAATAAAATGTCACATAATGTATGTGGTGAACACTGTAAAAAAAAAAATATGCAAAAAACATTTTTAGCATGGCTGTCAAAGAAGTATCTGGGAAAGAACCTGCAGTTGGCAGGCTCTTTTACAAACCAAGAGATTTTACAATATCGCTGTTATTGTATATTTTAATGTAATAGTACGTTGGTATGCGTCAAGGGCTGAATGGAGAAGAATCAAAGCGGAGTCCTCTACATACAGACTGGGTGTTCGACCAAGGTTTTTAAAATTTTGCAACTCATAAAAAATGTAAATTAAAATGAATTTTTTCCCCCTTTTTCCAGGACACGGCATGTAAAATTAAATACTGCCAATAGAAAGTAAAATTTGGTACACAGAAAAGAAGCCATTATAAAGCTCATACACTGAAAAATAAATTGTAGTATGGATTTTTAAAGAAGGGAACTAAAAAATGAAAAAGGGCATCAGTGGGAAGGGGTTAATAAAGTTTTATTGTTTTGTATTACAGCCTGCAAAGAGGAATTAGGATTACATTAGGAGCCACATTTCAAAGTGCACATTTATCATGTTTTATGGTTTTAAATCTGTTATCCCACATTTTTTTTCTTTTATTTTTTTTTTTCCTGTAAAATGAAAGAATGTAAATGTCAGATATGATCATGTGTTATGTTAATATGCCTTTTACTCTTGGTTTGTAGAGAAAACGATCGCGTGGTCATGGTTAATGGAACACCTATGGATAATGTTCTGCATTCATTTGCAGTGCAACAGTTACGAAAGTGTGGGAAAACTGCTGTGATAGTAAGTTTGCTATTCTTTTACCTTTTTAAATGTTTATTGTGTGAAAAATTGAATTTCAGAAAACTATTCGATAAGTAAAAATGGTAAATTTTCAGAATATTTTAATCCGATTCTTTTGATTAACTAAAATGGTTTTTTTATCCTCCGTGAAGTAAAATTTGGTAGACTGGGTCTATGAAAAGGAAAGCATTTGCAAAAATGGAGATTTGGTTGCTAAGTAGAGATGAGCGAGTATACTCGTCCGAGCTTGATGCTCGTTCGAGTATTAAGGTACTCGAGACGGCTCGTTGCTCGGACGAGTATTTCCCCTGCTCGAGATCGAGCATTTAATTAAAAAAACACAGTGAAGAACAATGAAGAATAGAATAAAAACAGTGAACACAGTGAACACAGGATCATTTAAGTGAAAAACACAGTGAAGAACACAGTGAAGAATAGATTACAGATGTTCGGCACATCTGTTTACTTGTCGGAAGATACGCGCGGAACGGTGCGAACAAAATAGTATGTGAAGAACAATATATATGTGTGAAGAACACGGTGAGCAGCACAGAGGCATGGGGCAGCGGCAGCGGGGAGACATCGAGGGGCACGGGGAGACATCGAGGGGCACGGGGAGACATCGAGGGGCACGGGGAGACATCGAGGGGCACGGAGACATCGGGGAGACTTCAGTGGAAGAAGAGCAGCGGATCCCGGGACAGCGTATCTCCCGACAAGTAAGCAGATGTGCAGAACATCTGTAATCTATTCTTCACTGTGTTTTTCACTGTGTTTTTCACTTAAATGATCCTGTGTTCACTGTTTTTATTCTATTCTTCACTGTTCTTCACATCTGTTAACTTGTCGGGAGATAATATACGCGCGGAACAGTGAAGAATAGATTGCAGATGTTTGCATACATCTGCTAACTTATCAGAAGACATTCTTTTTCAATTAATTAACACATTTTATTCCCGAACCATGGTCCCTTTGAAAAATGCTCGAGTCTCCCATTGACTTCAATGGGGCTCGTTATTCGAGACGAGCACTCGAGCATCTGGAAAAGTTCGTCTCGAATAACGAGCACTCGAGCATTTTAGTGCTCGCTCATCTCTATTGCTAAGCCTTCGGTTTGAGGAAACTCATTGGGTCAGATTTATCAAGCTGTCTGAAAGTCAGAATATTTCTAGTTGCCCATGGCAACCAATCACAGCTCCCCTTCCTAATATTCATGAGCACTGGTAAAATCAAAACTGAGCTGTGATTGGTTGCCATGGGCAACTAGAAATATTCTAGACAGCTTGATAAATCTGCCCCACTTTATTGAATTTGTAGAAACTGTTTTTGTTGAAGCGGAGTGGAGAGCCCCTTTGGTTGTGCTCTCTAGGGTCGCATTTATCCTTATGTTTACAGTTTTTTATTTAACCCCTTCAGGACCTTTTCAATCTTTACATTTCTGTTTTTCATTTCAATTTTTTTTTTTCCAGTTTTTGAGTTATGTGTGTTAAAAATAACACATATACTTTAAATATGTAATGAAGGGCACAGGAAAGCTGGGACAAAATCCAAACATGGTGAAATTCATAAATCGAACAGTTGTGTCCATTTTCTAGTGGGCTTTGTTTATGCGGCTTTCTCTGTGTGATCCAAATGACACATACATTTTATTTCATTCTTATTCTTTTTACATGTATTTTGTTTAGAATTTTCATTCTTTTTATTCTCTTTTAATTCTTTATTTTGATAATCTCTTTTGTTTAAATAGGTTGTGAAAAGACCTCGTAAGGTTCAAGTCACAGCATTAAGGCGAACACCATCTCCTGAACCTGACTCTAGGGCATTTGAAATAATTGATGATGATGGACATCTTGATAATAGAAGTGCATATAGCGGTTACAGTGAAAACTGGCAGAGTGGCAATGGTCGGCATAGTAGAGAATCCAGCCCAGATAGGGGCTACAGTAAGGACCAAGAAAGGGGTCGCTCATATGAAAGAGACCCAGGTTATATTCGTGGGAGGAGTAAAGAACGGAATCTAGATGTTGATGATCGAGAATATAGAAGAGAAAGAAGCCGTGGCAGAAGCATTGACCGTGATGCGAGTGAGGAACGGAAATATAGGAGAGATCGAGGAAGGAGTGTGGACAGGGAAGAGTCTTTTGAACGTAGCTACAGTGGAGATTACAGTCCGGATCAAGGCAGTAACCGAAGATCCCAACTTGAATACAAGATTGAAAAGGAAGTGCTTCACCGTAGCCGAGATAGGCTTCATTCCCATAGTCCATCCCCTGAACCATTACGGCACTCTGCCCGAAAGGGCCAAGAGAAACCCATAAGTGTACTGCTTTCCAAAAAGAGGCAAAATGAAGGTAGGAATACACTGTAATATAAATGTGAGTGTATTGCAGGTGTATGTAAATGCATGTCTAACCTTTTCTAACAGTCCTCAACTGTGCAGCTTTTACTGTGCGTTAACTGTGCTTCTGAGAGCAGACTTTGCTCTCCTGACTTGATGTGCTGAGGCATCACGTGATTCCTTGCATAGCAAGTATGAAAAGAATGCAGGGGAAATAAAAAAAAATAAGATTTAGACATGAATAATATGAATAATGTTACACACTTGCATTTATGTTTCATTTATTACAGAGTATGGTTTGCGACTTGGCAGCCAAATATTTATCAAAGAAATGACAGATACTGGTTTGGCAACGAGAGATGGCAATTTAAACGAAGGAGACATTGTTCTTAAGGTAAATAACTTTTTTTTTTCTTTTTGCTAAACTTGTATACAAGAGTTACCTGAATCATATTCCATTATTATGGGGAATGTTGTTGTATTTCAGTATGGCCAATCTTTTTGTTTTGAGACGTGCCATGGGCTGAGCCCTCTCCATAGCTGGTAAGTCTTTCATTGCGGCAAAGACTTATCGGTAACACCTGCGATCAGTGTTACCACAGATCGCGGGTGTTAACCCATTGATTGCGCAGCTTCAAAAAAATGGCGCCCCCACCTTGGCGTGGATCATCGCTCCCTGTGACGTCATTGGGGGCGATGATCAGTCGCCATGACCGCCTCGGGTCTTCCGAAGGCCGTCTCGTTTTAACCCATTCATTAAAATGTGCGATGCAATGTAATCCTGTGAATTGAGTCAGCCGGTTGTTCCTGAACCAAGTTGAGTCAGGTTGTAACACCCCCTTCCTCGTCCATCCTCTTGTCAGGGGTTCATTTCCTAATTCACAGGAGCTTCTGACTCATTTTGATATCATCATGCAAAGTAACTCGCTACAGAAAATGAGGTCAGAGCTTCAGTTTGGGGGGTAAGATGTGCTTGACAGGCTCCCTTCAAACATTTTGTTTTTAAAGTATGTAACAAAAAATATAACCGAATATTTATGTATTTAAAAAAAAAAAAAAATTTTTAACGAGTCATTAGTATTGGGCTACATTCACAAGTCTGTATATGACGCATGCCTCACAACATAGCATCTGAGATGGGGGGCTATTTCTGCCCAGATTTGCGGTGCGGTCATTCGACTCCATTCAGACCCTAGCATAAAATGCGTTGCACAATTTGCATCCCATTCAACCAAGCGGACAAGTGAATGCAGCCTTAAATGGATATTCTCATTTCGGCAAATTACTATTATTTTTCTTTATTTATGCAAAATACATACATATACATTTTTCCAATATACTTTCTGTATATACTTTCAATTCATCGTGGTTTTCTAGATCTCTGCTTTCTTTCATTCTATAGAAAGCTTCTATGTTTACTTCCAGTATAACGAGCCGTGCACTTGTGTGATCATGGTCAGATTTCTGTCCACTGGACGTAAACATAGAAACTTTCTAAAGAATGACAGCAAGCAGAGATCTAGAAAACCGCAAGGAGTTGAAACAGAAAGTAATTTGAAAAATTGTTAACTTTTCATTTATACAAACAATAACATTTATTTGCTGAAATGGGAATGCCCCTTTAAGCCTATTGTGCTATCTATGTACAATGCTATGTGGCACAGAAGGAGCTAAACAGATTAGTAGTTTTATTTAAGCAGGAAAAAAAGAAACAAGCTTGAAGGACATCTACCATCAGTTGTGTGAGGATAGATGTGTCCTAGTAAGAAGTTCCTGAGGAACATCATTCCTCAGGCCTTCTTTTATTATAAAAAATGTTATGCAAAATAGCCTCGAGCGCTCAGGCTACGTCACCCGAGCGCCTCAGAGAGTCTAGTAATTGAATGTATGCATACATACATACATACATACATAAAAATACTAGGCTCAATGGATAAAATGTACTGACCCACAGAATAAAACGGTTTTTGCTGGAATGCTGAGGTCAGTAGGTCAGAATGCTGAGGTCAGTAAGTGACTTCATGAAAACCCAGAAGAAATTCACAGTAGAAAGGCACAAAATTTTCCTAGCAGAAAATAAAACCTGTTTTGTGTTCATCATATTTGCAAAATCTCATTGCCATGACTGGTACTATAGTAAGCAGTACATTTTGTGTAAATGTGTAAATCTGCACATATTACAGTCTGTCTACATTAAACCTAAAGATTGCATGACATTTATACGTTTTTAGCACCCCAAAACGATTACGCCAAAAACATGTCTGAAAGGGTTACGGTATATCAAATGATTAAATAAAACCAACAAAATATAACTTAACGTTGTTATTCTTTATACTTGTCACTTCTGTTTGCCACAGATCAATGGCACCGTGACAGAAAACATGTCATTATCTGATGCCCGGAAACTAATTGAGAAGTCACGGGGAAAACTGCAGTTGGTTGTGAAGAGAGATGTCAGGCAGACACTCATTAATGTTCCTTCTTTGCATGACAGTGACAGTGATATTGGAGGTGAGTTTACATTTTCCTAGCAGAAAATGGGCTCCATAATCTGTTATGTTTTCCACGGTTTCAATTAAAAAAACGCAACATTAAAAGAAATCGACTGCTAAAATCAAAAAATCAAGCATGATAAACCTGGGACACCTACTCATAGATGCAGGCACTGTGACTGTGGTAATCCTCATATTTGTTATCTATGGCCTCCTTTCTTCTAATATCAAAACTATGGGGGTTATTAGAGCTCTACTGTGCTATAGTTTCACAGGTTGTTAGATTGTCTCCCCCCTTTTTCCATCAGCATTTCCCCCTTCCTCTGCCTGATGTAATATCACACAGCAGTGCACAGTGGGAGTGAGAAGTACTCCTTGTACTTTGTCACAGCCTGTGAATCTACACCTCAAAGGGACTCTTGTAACAGCCCCAGGAACTCTTCAGACTGATTAGCATAATTTAGAAGGAAGATGGTAGATTTCCTTTTAAAGATGCCTTCAATAATTTTTAAAGAAATTTATCAGAAGAAACTTAAAGGGCATCTCCGAACAGGATGAAGGACTGTATGCAAATGAGCCAGTGGAGCTCCAAGCTACATAGGTGATAATGAAACCTGGGGCCACTCAGGCTCATTAGCATACAGTCTTTCATCCTGGTGGTAGATGTCCTTTAATTATTTATAAAGGCAAAGAAAAGATGACATTTTCAATTGCTTGACATCCACAATAAGTTTTGGACTATTTTTGATCATTGGTGTCTTTTCATCATGACTCTATGCATCCCATACGAATAAAGAAGTGGCGCACCTGCATGACTGTTGCTCTTATTCTTTGGAACTACTAGTATGCCACTTTTGAGTTTAGGATGTGTTGTATGTGCAGTTTAATGATGACTCATGTTTCCCTTCCCATAGAAATGCAGATCAGCAACTCATTGCTTAACTGCTTGTATGGTGACCATAACTAAAGGCTAAATGCGATAGTAATGCTAACTTTTTTTTTTTAAATAAGACCGGAGTAATGCAATAAGTTAATTGTTGGTGGTTATGAGCTATTTACCTCATTTTGTTGACTTTTTATACATAGATATATCTGAAATAGAATCCAACCGATCCAGCTCACCTCAAGATGACAGAAGATTACAACATTCAGACTCTCATTCCTCCAATGAGAAACTGAAAGAAAAGCCAATGTGAGAAATGTATTCATCATTGTATTAATTCACATTTCTGTGAATAGATTTTGTTTGTATTACTACCATATTTTACAGAATATAAGGCACACCTTACATTAAAACACACCCCAGATTTAGTCATGAAAAAAGGAAAAATTTGGCTCCACTTAAAAATTCCCTGTTGGTAAAACACAACCATAGCGCACACAGCTCTACTACAACCATTCTCCCCAGCAGCAACTTTTTCTATGACCCCATCCCCAGAAGCATGAATGAGGTTAAGGACCTTGCAGTGATGGCGGAAGCATGTAATTGGTCACATGCTTCTGACATAACTGTGCTATGTTTTCTTTGGATGAAATGGTCTCTCAGCACTTCACCAGATCTCTAGGACAGTGGTCAGGAGGCTCTGGAAGAGCTGGATCCTCTTGATTTTTGGACTATAAGGCACTTTTTGCCATCTTTTTTTTTTTTTCTTGTTAAAAGTGCACCTTAAAGTCTGAAAAATATCTTGACCTTAAAGCTGGCTGTAGGATTAGGATTCCCCACAATTTGGGCCGTTTTCTATACATTAGGCTGTTTTAACAAATGAACCAGTTATCAACATACCATTCTATAATCCCATGCTCCTGTTCAGCTGCACAGCTGCCCTTCACTGCCAGTTTCTGTTTGTATACAGAGGCTGGTAGTAACATCAATTAACAGCCATGCACCTGTAACGGGCACACTGTTGGCCTCTCTATAAAAACAGAGACCTGCAGTGATGGGCGGCACCAGGCTGAACAGGAGTGCGGAGAGGGGTGTTTTTAAGATGTTTATTATTTTTAAAGCCCCCCCCTCAATATATATAATATCTGAGGTTGCTGAATACAATTTATTCAGACAGCAGTTGGTTATACTGGATCAATTGCACACACTTTTTTTAACCTAGTTAACTAGTTATAGCCTGTCTCTCTATAGGATTTTCTAATTTTAGGTTGTAGCAGAACAATAACGTGATTTACTGTTCATATCAAGTGTTGTCTGACTTGTGACCCCCCCCCACCAGCTCCTAAAACCGCCAGATCATGCAAACATGATCAGCGACTCCCAATAATCCTGAAGAGATTGCAATTACTAGTCTTAGATATTTTATTGTGCAGGGTCAGTTTAAGGACTTTACCATCACCTATTTTCAGGATAGGTGTTTGCTCCTCTTATTTCATCATATTTATGTTTCTAAAATGCCCAGTTGTGTTTTTTCTACTTAAATTTAGCACTAGAGAAGAAGAAGCGCCCAACAGACTTGTTAAAATGGGTGCCATGCCAACTCCATTTAAAGTGTTAAATACAGCTGACTCACCCAGTCCAGTTTCTGTAAGCCCGGTCCCTGAGCCTGTTACGGAAAGGGTGTATTTAGAAGACGTTCAAGGTAAGCCTTCATTTAAATTTATATTTAATGTACCAAAGTTGCTCATGTATTCAGGAAAGCTACTTGATTTTGCAACATGTTACTTGTTTTCAGTTTAAGGCTGCATTCACACTACCGCAAGGGGGGCGTATATACAGCCGACATATATATGGCCGATATACGTCCCCCATAGATGGCAATGGGCAAGCGGCCCCCTACGGGAGCGGTACGGTGCCGCACACGTGCGGCACCGTACTGCTCCGTGCCCCGGGAAAAAATAGGACATGTCCTATTTTTTAAGGGCATACGGCGCCGTGCGCCATATATCCCTATGGAGAGGGGTGGGGGTGAGCAGCGCTTTCCCCCTCCTCCTCTCCCCGCGCGCTGCCGTGTGCCCGTGCTACGGTACGGCGGGCACCGGTCGTGTGAATCCAGCCTTAGGTAGTTTAGATACTGTATTCATTTGAATGTTTTTTTTTTTTTTCTGTTGATCTTCACTGGTCACATTTTAATATTTCATACTTTATACAGATGAAAAACCTATTGTAATGCCGAAGACTTTTTTGCAACCAAGTACTGAAGATCTAGAGACCTATGGGTAAGTAAAAATATAACATTATATTTAATATTTTATGATTAAACATTTTTGTATGTAGCATCAACAGTAGTAGTTTTTTTTTATGGTTTAGATTTTTTATTTCTATAGGTTATGTAAGAATAATTGGCTATTTACATTTTACTCAACATATTTAATTTAATAAAATTTCTTTGTCACAGACCAAATACAAAAATGATAAATTTTCGAAAGGGTGACAGTGTTGGCATGCGTCTTGCTGGTGGCAATGATGTAGGTATATTTGTGGCTGGTGTGCAGGAAGGCAGTGCGGCTGAGCAGGAAGGTCTTCAAGAGGGTGATCAGTTGCTTAAGGTATGTACACAGTTCTTTGGTGCCAAACTACAGTATAACTATAACCCACTAATCCTCTTAATATATTCTTAGGGGTGAAACTTTAAAAACATGAGTTTGTTTGTTTGTATGTCTGTAAGAAGTTAAGTAATTAAACAACATTCATAACACTTTATTTGACGCATTTAGTGTATATGCCAGAAAAGCTCCCAGGATATACATTGAACATATCCATAGTCTATAGTGGCAGATGGAGGAGGCATCCTTCTTTGTGTCCTTCTGCAGTGTATATGTTTTGACATTTTTTACTTGATCTTCCAAACCTGTTAGGTAAACTCACAAGATTTCCGTTGCATTGTTCGTGAAGATGCTGTCCTTTTTTTGTTGGAAATCCCAAAAGGTGAAGAAGTAACCATCTTAATGCAGAGTAAATTTGATGGTAAGTTTTGTAGAAAATAGAATTTTTAAAGCTTGCCTATTCACCTTATAGGTGGATAGTACTAGACAGTGCCTACAATACTGCTCATTATAAAATATTAAATTGAATACTGATATAGGTGCAACCCATAATCCTACTACGGTATGTTGATCCAGAACCCCATGAGGATTATGCAAATTAACTTATATCTGGGAAAAAAATTCCCGATTCCTGTGTGGCAGTCAAAATGAATCCCTATATCAACATCACATCTGAAGAATTTAGTTCCCATAACGGGATCTTTTCATCCAGGCCCTCCTTGTATACAACTTCCTGTGGTAGCAAGTTCCATAGTCTCACTACTTACAATAAAGCATCCTGCCTGACAATGGGGAAAACTTTCTTATCTAGGCAAAGAGAAGGTCCACTTGTAATCATTACAGACCTAGATTTTAAAAGAAAAAAATATATATTTTATTAATTACCATGGTGCCATCCTTTTTACTTTCTCTAGTTTTAAGATTTAGTAGATCTGGATGATTAATTGAAATTATTGCAATTATTTTGACAATTCAGAGCAGCATGATTCTTTTTGTTGATGCCATTTTTGTTGATGTGAAGTTAATGACTGAACAGTGCTGCATTAAGATTGGTGCTCGGAGGTCATCCTTCATCTCCAGAGATATGGGAATACCAATGTCGGCTTTATGTATGGAGCCATCAGGAGAACATGGGCTGACCTTACATCAAGGAGCTGTGATGTATGGAGAAGGAGGGCATAATAATATGCATAGGGAGAGCAACATAGTTAAATGAGGGATTTAAGTTGGAGGCACAATGGTAATGTGGACCATAGAGAGAAGTTACAAAATAGAGAATTTTTGAACCTAGAAATAACAGGGTTATCATTTGAGATGGAGGCACACATGTGAAAAATCAAGAATTGCCTTTGTTTAAAAAAAAAAAAACTGTACTTTTAGCCAACATCATCTGGGCCCAATTCTTTGTAAGCAAATGGGTGCATATATGTAGTTTTAGGGAGATTTCATGTTCATTTTTCTTTAATCCTTTTACTGGGAAACATTAAGGTTTTTAGCATCATTACTTGTTTATCTGGAATTCTACCAATTTCTGTGTTTTACAGTGTATAGAAATATACTTGCTTGTGGTCGTGGAGATTCATTCTTCATAAGAACTCATTTTGAATATGAAAAAGAGAGTCCACAGTTCCTTGGATTCACAAGAGGCGAGATTTTTAGGGTGGTTGACACGCTGTATGATGGAAAATTAGGCAGTTGGCTGTCTGTTAGGATTGCCAATGAGCTGGAAAAAGGCCTTATTCCAAGTAAAAGCAGGTATTTTTTTATTTCATAACTGTACCTGTTTAACTTTTTTCTGCAATGTTCGTGGTCACCATATTTTTGATTAGCTATTTAAGGTGGTCGTCAATTAAGTCTTATTCTGCTCATGGGAAATTGTGACTAGTGTATGGTCCCTAATCCAGTACGTGGCTTTTCTTGGCTATGCCTATGCGAAATTGCTAAATCTTAACATCTTATTCAGTTCTCTTGTCAGAAACTGGTTAGCTGGATATGCTGTATATATATTTTCGAGTATAAGCCGAGACCCCTAATTTTAACACAAAAAAAAAAAGAAAAAACCTATAAGCCGAGGGTGGAAAATGCATTGGTCACAGCCCCCTGTAGTATATAGCCAGCCAGCCCCCTGTAGTATATAGCCAGCCAGCCTGCCCCCTGTAGTAGGTAGTCTACCCGTAAAAAAACAAACTCGGTACTCTCACCATTCCGATGGCCCGGGCAGCTCCTACTCTAGCTACATGTGTGAGGGCGGGTCTGCGGCAGCCCCGTGCCCTCAGCGCCTCTTCTTTCTTCAAGCTGGCGTCAGGTCCGCGATGGCTCTGTGCGCGTGGCCCGGCCAGCGCACAACTATAAAGTTAGCCTCTGCTGACATCAGAGAGTATGCGCCGGCTGTGCCGCACGCAGCAAGCCGTTGCGGCCTTTGTGCCGGTTTGAAGAAAGAAGAGGCGCTGACCACGGAGCTGCCTCGAACATACCACTGCCCAGGCCGTCGGAATGGTGAGTACTGAGTTTATTTATTTATTTTATATACCCGAGTATAAGCCAAACGGGGAATTTTCAGCACAAAAATTGTGCTGCAAAATCTTCTTATACTCGGGTATATAGGCTAACTTTGGAAAGTGGGTGCATAAGTTTAATCGCCACACACCAGTATTAACATCCTAATTTTTTTATTCAAGAGCACCAGGGATTTAGAACCAATGAACTCTTCACTTTTAGCATATACCTTAACCCCTTTGTGACTAAGGGACGTTGATGCCTGAATGTCCAGGTCAATTTTTGCAGTTCTTTGTTGCGCTTCTTTAAATGACGATATCTTTGGAAATGCTTTACATATCAAAAATATTTTTCTTAGCTTTTTTTATGACTTGTGAGGCTTTAACTTTATAAGATAGTTTTATTAATTACATATTTTTGTATATATAAAATCACCCCATGATATCACATATTAAAGGGGAAATTTTACTGTAATATGATACCATAATTATGTTTCTAGTTGCCAGGGTTCAGGAAATATAACAGTTATAAACATCATGACAGTGTCCAAATTTAAACGCCTACATCTCCTGAACCCTGGCACAATTTTGCTGTCATATTAACAGGAGCATCCCATTTAATATATCTGGATTGTGTGGATGCTTCACAGATCTAGAGATATCCACTCAAGTTGTTGTAAAAACGTTTGATCTTTATATACAGGCGGTCCCCTACTTAAGGACACCCAACTTACAGACAGCCCATAGTTACAGACAGACCCCTCTGACCTCTGGTGAAGCTTTCTGAATGCTTTACTATAGTCCCGGGCTGCAATAATCAGCTGTAAGGTGTCTGTAATGAAGCTTTATTGATAATCCTTGGTCCCATTACAGCAAAAAATATTTAAACTCCAATTGTCTCTGGGGCCAAAATTTTTTTTTGTGTGGATCTACAATTACAAAATATACAGTTTCGACTTGCATACAAATTCAACTTAAGAACAAACCTCCGGACCCTATCTTGTACGTAACCCGGGGACTGCTTGTACAGCTTTCTATTTCCAAGAGTTCTAATCATAACTTCACAGTAGATATCTCCTGTTCTGTGAATCATCCATACACAATCCAGATATCATTTTAAAGGGTAGATTCTCCTGTTTAAAATGACACCAGAATTATGTTTGCAAGGGGTAAGGAGATATAGGTCTTTGAAATGTGCCCTCCTTTAGCTTATCAGCTGAAAGCAGAATGGAGAAAGAGCTACAGGAAAGAATTCGCTTACAGTATGTGGAATTTCAGAAGTAAATTTGTAGCTCAATTAGAGGAAAGGGTGATGGAATGATGCTGTATATATTTAGAACATATATATTTAGAACATATTTTGGGAAAAGTTTATTTAGTTTTACTACCGTATATACCCGAGTATAAGCTGAGTTTTTCAGCACAATTTTTGTGCTGAAAATTCACGACTCGGCTTATACTCGGGTATATAAAAAAAACAAAACTCAATACTCACGATTCCGACGGCCCGGACAGCTCCGCTTCCATCTTCATGTCCGCGGCAGCTCCGTCTGCAGCGCCTCTTCTCCTTCAGGCTGGCGCTAGGACCGCGACGTCTCCGTACGCACGGCCCGGCCGGCACACAACTGTGACGTCTGGCAGGCTGTATACAACGGGGGTCTGGCAGGCTGTATACTACGGGGGGCTGGCAGGCTATATACTGGGGAGGCTGTGACCAATGCATTTCCCACCCTCGACTTATACTCGAGTCAATAGGTTTTTCCAGTTTTTTGTGTTGAAATTAGGGGTCTCGGCTTATACTCGGGTCGGCTTATACACGAGTATATACGGTACTTTAATCAGAA
This sequence comes from Engystomops pustulosus, assembly GCA_019512145.1. Lineage (NCBI taxonomy): Eukaryota > Metazoa > Chordata > Amphibia > Anura > Leptodactylidae > Engystomops > Engystomops pustulosus. The sequence continues at coordinate 195,677,812 of CM033641.1, forward strand.
AAAATACAAAATGGGATTTTTTATTTTACATTTGTCGTCTTTCGTCAGCTAATTTTATAGAGACAAAATGTAATTAATAAAACTATCCTATCAAGTTAAATCTCACATGTCAGAAAAAAAAGTGAAAATAGTTTTGATATGTTAAGCATTTCCAAAGATATTATCATTTTTAAAAGTGCATAGCACCCAAGAGATTTTTTGTGTAACTACACTCCAGCACTGCTAAATTTATATGGGGGAACCCCAGCTCGAAACTTAGCTTACAAACACTGCAAAGGCCTAAAGAACAGGTTGGCGTGGGGCTACCTGACTTCTACTTGTATTACCTAGCAGGTCAGCTGCAATATCTATATCACTGGGTTATGGTGGGTGACTTGCCCAACTCAGAACATCACTTTGGACACTATTTGGGGTTCACCTCCTCCAAGTCCAGAGGTTTTTTGTACATCTTATATGGATTTACATGTAAAACAGTGAAGGAGAGTGATTGGTAAGGAGGACTACTTCAGATGAAATATAGAACAAATGCCTTGACTTTATTGACTCATGTAAGATACTTGTTTCTATCGCAACTGTACTTTTATTCTCTTATGTTTCAATAAAACAGTTTTTTTTTTTTTTTTTTTTTTTTTTTTTTAATGTGCATAGCATAACTGCAAAAATTGAAAAGTACATTCAGGCATTAATTACCCCCCCAATCATGAAGGGGTTAAATGAGGTGTTAGTGTTTTCACTTGCCTTACGTTTTTATTTATTTACGGTCTGAGAGGCCCTTAGCCGTGCTAATTGGTGATAAAAAAAATCATGCAATCAATAACATTTTTGTTTAGCTCCAGCACCAATCTTTTCCAAATATTTTGAGCTTGATGGCTTATATCTGAATAATTATCTTTCTATGTTAAAATATAGCTGTTAATATTTCAGAGCTGATCAGCTGGCCAGTGTGCAGAATGCACAGAGGACAGGGCCAGCTGGGGACCGTGCAGATTTCTGGAAGAACCGTGCCCAGAGAGCTGGGGCAAAAAAGAATGCTAAGAAAGGCCGTGATGATCTGACCTCAATCTCTTGGATTAGCACCAGATTTCCTTCCTATGAAAGGGTTATGCTAAGGGAAGGTAAAGAAATGTTTTCTTTTCCTTTTTAACCTTGGAAATTGTTTTAAAGCACTTTCATTTATTTCATTTGAAATATTAAATGATAGCTTTTAACTTTATTTAGTTTAATTTAAAGGGTTTCTGATGAATCTGGGAAACCTTTTAGGTGGCAGGGATGGAGAGAAAAGAAGTAAAATATTTATGCCTTGCTCTTGTACATTCAACACTACAAGCTTGAAGTTATGCAAAACTACCCACTTTGGCAAATGAGCGTCCTCCTGGGACATTAAAACAACAAAGGAAGTGGCCTCCCATGGTCAATGGAAACAAGGTCCCAATCTCCAAAGGAGCCACTCATTGGTTAAAGTTGGTCTAGCCCAGGGGTCCCCAAACTACGGCCCGCGGGCCACATGCGGACCGTTTCTATGCGGCCCCCGGACGGAAGCCCCTGCCCGTCACAGTATAGTGCTCGATGCGGCCGGAAAAGTCCGCTCGAGCACTATTATTGCAGGTGGAGCGATGTGGCCGGAAAACCACCCCGGCGCACATCGCTCTTTGAACCTGCATGCGCGGCCGCGCGATGACGTCCTATATAAAATAACTAATGGTGGTGGGGGGCATATAAAATAACTAATGGTGGGGGGGGGGGAACATATAAAATAACTAATGGTGTGGGGGGGGACATATAAAAAGTAACAAAAATAATGGGTGGGGGGGGGACATATAAAATAATAATGGTGGGGGGGGGACATATATAAAATAACTAATGGTGGGGGGGGGGGGACATATAAAATAACTAATGTGCGGGGGGGGGACATATAAAATAACTAAAGAAAATAAATAACGACTGGAATAAATAAAAACTAACTGAAAATAATATGCTTGGGGGGGCATATAAAATAACTAATGGTGGAAGGGCAGCATAGGAAATAATGGTGGGGGGAGGGCATAGGTAATAATTAATTATGAGGGACAGTCTAGTAATTAATAGGGGGGCAGCATATTCAATAATTAATGGAGAAGGGTCCCAGTATATTAATAATTAATTGACCCAATTCATTAATTCATTGGGCCAGTATATAAAATAGTTCACAAGGTGCAGTATATTAAATAATTGAGGGGGGGGGCAGTATATTAAATAATTGAGGGGGGGGGGGCAGTGTATTACAGATGCGGTCACATGTACTGCTATTTATCCGGCCCTCCAACGGTCTGAGAGTATGTAAAAAGTTTGGGGACCCCTGGTCTAGTCCAATACATCTGGCCAAAAGCAGTACAGAAAATAATAAAGTTTGTTTGTTTATTATTAATTTGAAACAACTCAGTAAGTGCCATTTGAACATCACTTCCTTTATCCAATAGCTGCAACTGAAATGGATTCAACTTCTATGTTCTCCACTTAATAACATGGGCAAATTAAAAGATAATTTCATTCGTTTAGTAGTCCCATAATCTGTGAGGCATGAATTTGTACCCTATTTATAAACCATAGAATGAAAGACAAACCCCTATGCGAATTTATGAACTGGAATACCAGGAGTACCGATGGGTCGACGGGCTATGCAACCTCCAGGCATCACACCTGCCTAACTTTTCCAACAAGAGAGAACGGAACATTTTTAAATCTCCCACCGCACCAATGGCAAATTTGTTACCAGATGCTGTATAACCTCTTTATTAAATGGAGGCAGTATATAAATGGACAAAACTCTAATATGAGGATCTTATAAATTGAGCAAGAGAGACATACAAAACTGCCCCATGCATCTTTAAGCAAGGAATAGTGCTCAAATTGCACTGCGCTATATACCAGGACACCAATTCCCCTGGCATGAGTGAAATATATAGAATGCTACCTATGTGATATTCAGGCCCTCTGTAGCTCATTTATGCTCTCATGAGTTTAGTGCATCTCACCGAGATATCCAATAAGCAGTGTGAGATTGCTGGATATAGGAGAACGCTGTGTACAGTTTGTTGACATCCCCTAAAACCCTTGTATTCCACATCACAATATTGAGATTCTTATCCATGGTCATTAAGTTCTAAGAGTACACTATGATAGTATCCCACCCTAGCAGCTGGCTCAATCCCCAGTCCTCATCCCTCCCCATAGCAAAACCCCAAACCCAACGAATATCAGCATATTTAATGATAGTAATAATAATGTTTATATTTTAGCACTTTGCAAATCATAGAGGACACATAGAAATAAAATAATTCATTACAAAGTACAAACTGTCATATGGAACAATAGGAGTGAGGGCCCTGCCCGTAAAAGCTTAAAGTCCTATGAGGATGAGGGGTGACACAAGAGGTATAAGAGCTTGTATAATGGTCTAGCAATTCTTTATAAAGGAACAGAATAAAGTTTTTTAATAAATAAAGATCTTGCTGCTTGAACCAGCCTTCAGCCACCACCTTATATACAAAGTCAAAGGTCACTGGGACTGCAGAGAAGCCAGGAGCTTGGTATGTCTCTGTTGTTTGCTTGATAACCGAAGGGAGGAGGACATATGATGGATTAGTAAAGAGTGTTGACATTTCATACAGCTAGCGAGTGTGATAGGTTTGCCTAAATAGATCGGTTTTAAGAGCATGTTTTAAACTTTGGAGGCTAGGTATTAATCTGATCGCCCGGGTAAGGGCATTCCAGAGAATTGGTACAGCTAGGAGAAGTCCTGGAGGTGTGCTCGAAAGGGTCAAATTAAGGTTCAAAATAAACTAAGATCACTGGCGAATCGAAAAGTAAGTGTTGGGCAATATAGATTGAGATGAAAGAGGAGAGACTATTATTCCAAACGGTATTCAGAAGGAAATACAGTGCAGTAACAGGCACAGACTGGAGGCATCTGCGTGGCATTTGTTTTGAAAGAATAGACTGTTGAGGAGAGAGTTTAGTGAGTGGGAAGAGCGATTAGTAGGGAGTTGCAGAAGTCTATTCGATAGTGAATCAGAGCAACAATTGGCCTAATAACAATCTAGATATGTTTGCATGTGGCAAGAGTGTGAAAGTGATTCAATATGCCTTGGGGTTATGGAAATCCCACAGACCGAGATGGAGATGTTGGGGATAGTTCGGTTTGTATATGGTAGAAAAACAAGATGGTCATTCTTAAAAAGATTACATTTCAAGAAGAGAGAGGATGTGACGTTGGAGACAGCAGAGAGGCAGTTATTGGAGTTTTTAGGTGAGGAATGAAGACTAGCTAAACCACAGATGTGCCACAGGTATGCAGCAGAAATTTCCAAACAATTGAAGTGGTACCAAGACCAATATGAGCAAATAAACCATGAGCCAAAAAAGAAAAAAAAAAAAACATTCGGAAATCTCCTACTGTGGATGTAACAAAATAAACAGTTTGGCTACTGCTGACTAATTGGTAAAATCACCAGAGCCATCATGGCAACAGCATCTCAACATCCATTACTGTTACTCTTTCATGCCCGCAGGACTGTCATAGGCGTTAGAACAAAAACGTTTCCACTTGAAAAAGGGGAATTGCATATACCAGAAACGCTTTGTGGTTCTGTCTGATGCAAAAATAATTTTCAAATAAAGCTAACAATATCTGTTACTGTCGAATTGAATTTCTATGTGGTGTGCACCATACCCCTTCCGTTTACAAGTACCCACACTCGAGCTGGCCCAACCACCCAGACTCGAGATCTTAGTCATCGGCTACACCCAAAGAAAAGCCTTAAACACACTTTCACTAGAGTAGTGCCTTCTGCATTATAACTCTTTTAGGTGAGCATATTATAATATTGTAATATTAGCCCACTGTTACTATTTTACCCTGGGAGCGTTTTTTCTCCCAATCTTTGTTTGCTATTTATCTTAACATCCATGATAGGTCTTTCCTGTGCATCCAGTCATTGCACAGCTGTGTCATGAGATTCAAAGAAATTTGTACTGCCCATGTCTGTCTATGCTGATGTGATGGACATGCAGGTGCGCAAGCCGTTATTATCACCAAGGAGCTGTGTGTAATAACTGATTGTGCACCTGCCTTTCCATCATATCACATGGACAAATTATATCCCCTTGAAGTAAAGTTAGAAGCTTTCTATAGAAGCAAAGCAAGCAGAGATCTAGAAAACTGTGAGGAATTGAAACAGTAAGTATATTGGAAAATTGTATAACTTTTCCTTACACAAACAATATCAATTATTTGCTGAAAGTGGACAACCCCTTTAACTCTAAATTAAGACCTGCCATGACATAAAAATGTTTTGATTACAATTAATCAAATCCATTTTAAACAAATATTTAACCTTTTGATTAAGTATGAATTATGCTTTATTATTACTAATGTTGTTTTCTTTTTTACAGCTGGTTTTAAAAGACCTGTTGTGGTTTTTGGACCAATTGCTGATGTAGCCATGGAGAAACTGGCAACAGATTTGCCAGACTTATTTCAAATAGCTAGTAAGTTATGACTGTTAAACCTTGCATGTGCATATTACCAAACATTAGAAATGTGTTATCATACTCATATTTTATTCCTGCAGAGACGGAACCTAAAGATGCTGGCTCTGAGAAATCTAATGGCATAGTGCGACTAAATACAGTGCGGCAAATTATTGAACACGTATGTATTCAAGAGAGACTATAAGTGCATGAAATTTCGGTACAGTGGTATGTTATGTATTTAAAGTGTAAGCGGTTGAACCCTTTTTACTTTAAATTTGCTTTAGTGAATATGGTAGGAGATAATTAAAATGCCTTCTCTGTGTCTTTTGTTCTGTGCCCTCTTTCTTCTTTAGGAACGGTGCACCCTGACACTGTAGGCCCCATAGTGGCTGCTATGACTGCTGCCCCTGTAGTTATGCCCCTGAGTTAGATCAAGCTACCATGTATGACATGAACAGCTGAATTTGGTAAAAGAACAGGGAGTTTCCAACACACTGCTCAATCTGCTACTTCAGTTTGGCCTTTTTTGTATGAATGATCCCACAAACAACCAATTAGCTGCAATGTTGGCAATCTATTGCCAGTTTTCTTAATTAACCATCAAATATAAGTATATGATGAACGTTTGGATGGAGCATTTATTTGAACTAAATTGGTTACAGGTCATTTAGTTTTACTGTACCTGTTTAAAATATGTGTTTGCTTTTGTTTAGGATAAACATGCACTCATGGATGTTACTCCTAAGGCAGTGGACTTGCTCAACTACACTCAGTGGTTCCCTATAGTTGTGTTGTTCAATCCAGACAGCAAGCAAGGAGTAAAGACTATGAGACAAAGATTGTGTCCAGCATCAAACAAAAGTTCCCGGAAGCTGTATGAACAGGCAAATAAGCTGAAGAAGACTTGTTCTCATCTCATTACTGGTAAGTAAGACGAGGGGAGTACCAATAGAAGGATAATGCAATGTATATGCACTGTAGGTCTCCTTTAAACCACTTTGGTATATATATGTATTGACCAACATCCGTCGCAGAGATGACTGTTTGTCCTGCTTCATCGTACCAGTACAATTGTCAGCACCAAAGAAGAAAGGGGAAACCTGGAGATTCAACACAAGTATAACAAAATACTTTTTTTTTTGTTTTAATAAATATGATTGATTGGTTTCAAGGGCTTAAAGACCTTTCTCAGGTTATATAGAAATATCAGTCATGGTATATCAACACAAAATGGTGGAAAAAAGGGAAAATGAGTAGGGATGAGTGGACACTATTAAATTAGTTTCCTGCCGAAGCCAGAACAGTAACACTTGCGATCGGTTCGGGCACAGGCATTTAAATAGATAACACTTGTGATTGGTGCCAGCACTGACCACGGGTCCTAGAGGTGGTGACTAATACCCACTTGTATGTCATCTGTAAAGAACTTTTTAGTACAGGCAGTCCCCGGGTTACATACAAGATAGGGACTGCAGGTTTGTTCTTAAGTTGAATTTGTATGTAAGTCGAAACTGTATATTTTATCATTGTAGTTCCCGACAATTTTTTTTTTTTGCCCCAGTGACAATTGGAGTTTCAAATTTTTTTGCTGTAATAGGACCAAGAATTATCAATAAAGCTTCATTGCAGACAATTTTAAGCTGATTATTGCAGTCTGGGACTATTTTAAAGCATCCAGAGAGCTTCACCAGAGGTCACAGTGGGCAGAGGGGTCTGTCTGTAACTATGGGTTGTCTGTAAGTCGGGTGTCCTTAAGTAGGGGACCGCCTGTACTTTAATCTTTAGAGGTTTGCAACAAAATTAACTCCTTACCAACGTGTGACGTAATAGTATGTAACACGTCGGCTGGCGCTAAGATAATGATTCCTGGCTTATTTTTCTGGATGTTGTGGAGCAAGTAGTGCGCCATGCACTTGGTGATCCTTCTGTCAGCAACAGGGCAGAGGAATAAACTTTCTCTGACTGGTTCCATGTGTTCTGAGGCCAGCAAGCTGGAGCTGCTGGATGTTCGTCCTCACATCACTGTGCCAGAATCGGAAGTCCTCTTCACAGTGCTTTTTTCAGTGGATGTTCTTTTCTCTCAATGCTGTCTACATTTTAACTATTGTGAGCAAATTATTACACCCCTTTAATCTTTCTGTAAATGCATTAATGAAAAATTTAAAGGGGTGTTCCCATTTCATCAAATTAATATTATTGTTTGTATTATAAAAAGTTATAATATTTTCCAATATACTTTCAGTATCAATTCCTCACGGCTTTCTAGATCTCTGCTTGCTGTCATTCTATAGAAAGCTCCTATGTTTACTACCAGTGGACAGAAATCTGACCATGGTCACACATGTGTATGGCTCGTTAGAATCACAGAGAGTAATCATAGCTGTGGGTAATAACAAGCTGTGCACCTGTGTGACCATGGAAGTTAACATAGGAGCTTTTTATAGAAAGACAGCAAGCAAAGATCTAGAAAACTGTGATACAGAAAGTATTTTGGAAAATTGTATCAATGTCTAACTTTTTGTAATGCAACCAATAACAATAATTTACTGAAATGGGAACACCCCTTTAATTTAATATTGTATGTAATTGTGTTTTTTATGAAATGCTTTAATTGTAGCAGACTTGTGTACCAAAAATAAAATAAGCTAAAAAGTATATGTCACGGAAAGATATTTAATTCAGCCTACCTTAATCTTTGTCAAAATGTCTGTTTCATGTCATTGTTAAAGATACCCACAGAAGGGGTCTCTTCAGAGGATCAGAACGTTGCCCTATAATTCCAACAACAGATAGTCCTGTGAGCTGTGCCAAAATTCCATTGAAGTCTGTGGAGAACAGGATGAATTTTGGTCCTGCGTCCCAAAGACTACTATGAGACTTCCAGCAAGGCTTACAGGATGGGCTGGTGCCAGACGTCAGCAACACAAGCTAGCTATTGGGACTTGTGATCTGCTGTTCTGCCAATCGTAATGGGTCCCAGCATTCGGGAATCAATCAGTTTAAATATGTATTTCCTGTCCTGAGCATAGAGCCATCGGTGTCTTTATAAGGGAAATCCCCTTTGGTAAGCTTTAACATGAAGAACAATCCCTTTACTTAAACGTTATAGTTTGATGTACAATATGCAAATTTAAAGTGGACCTATCACCTTTAAAAACTGCACTAGGACTTGCTTACCACTGGGTGTTTATTTCTCACTGGATTATGGCAGACAGCAATAATGTTTTAACAAAAACAAGTGTTTGGTTACGAAAGTCACGCATGTTTAAAATGTCATGAATTTAAGAGCTCCTTTCTTATTTAGTAGAGTGATGTTAATTATGAAAAATTTAAACTTTTTTTTTTTTTCTAAATTTGTCTTACTTGCCATTACTTTGGTTATCCAAACAGCCACTATCAATTTAAATTCTGCAAATGACAGCTGGTATGGAAGCTTGAAGGATGTTATTAGAGACCAACAGACTGAAGCAGTCTGGGTATCCGAAGGAAAGGTATTGTTTTTTTTTTCTTTTTATGTCTTTAATCTTATGTCGCAAACTTACTGTTTTACACTATTGTTCATTTATATCCAGTAGTATATAATAGTAGCACAATGCATAGAAACTTGAATACTTTATCAAGACTTCAAAGCTTAGAATGGTACAATACAAGGGTAATTCTGTATTGAGTGACTATGCATGGCTCTATGAACTTTGCTGGAAATAATTTTATTTAAATTTGATAAGTGGATTTAGGAGGATTTTCTCTGAGAAAGTTTCAATCGTGTTATGCTTTATTATAGGTTATTTATTTTTTTAAAGATATAAATTAAAGGACATCTACCACCACATTTAGGGGTAGCAGACTGTCCTCGCTACCATAAGGGTGATGGAGGACTCCTGCTAGCATGCTCCTGGCAGTCTTCTAATGAAATATCGACTCAAATTTATGCAAATGAGCCTCCTGGCTCTGTCGGAATCAAATGTATTCACGCCCCCTTCTTTTTTCCTCTTCCCATTCAGGCTGGCCACTAGTGCTGTAGACAGCCAGTGATGTCACCTGGCTGTGCAAGGAAGGTAGATACCTGGGCATGCATGAGATTAGCAGATGGTCGGGTGACATCACCAGCTGTCTGCTGTGCTTGCGACCAGCCTACATGAGGGGAAGAAACCAGAAGGGGCATGAATAAACTAGATTCCCACTGAGCCAGGAGGCGTTCGGCTAGCTGAGTGGTGAGCGCTTCCGTCTCATTTGCATAAATCTTATAAGTCGATATTTCATTATAGAAGACAGCCCAGAGCATGCCAGCAGGAGTTCCCCATCACCCCTAAGCTAACTAGAATCCATTAGGGCAGTGATTTTCAACCTTTTTTGAGCCGCGGCACACTTTTTATACTTAGAAAATCCTGGGGCACACCACCAACCAAAATAGCACAAAATGACACTAAAACAGTCATAAAAGGCCTCCCTTTACTAATAAAAAGCCCCTGGCTGCCTCCCTTTACTAATAAAAAGCCCCTGGCGGCCTCCCTTTACTAATAAAAAGTCCCTAGCTGCCTCCCTTTACTAATAAAAAGTCCCTAGCTGCCTCCCTTTACTAATAAAAGTCCCTAGCTGCCTCCCTTTACTAATAAAAAGCCCCTACTGCCTCCCTTTAACCTAATAAAAAGCCCCTAGTGCCTCCCTTTACTAATAAAAAGTCCCTAGCTGCTCCCTTACTAATAAAAGCCACTAGCTGCCTCCCTTTATAATAAAAGCCCTTAATATCTAGCTGCCTCCCTTTACTAATAAAAAGCCCCTAGATGCCTCCCTTTACTAATAAAAAGGCCCTAGCCGGCTCCCTTTAACTATATAAAAAGCCCCTTGCGGCCTCCCTTTACTAATAAAAAGCCCAATAGCTGCCTCCCTTACTAATAAAAAGCCCCTGGCGGCCTCCTTTCTAATCAAGTAGCCCCTAGCGGCCTCCCTTTACTAATAAAAGGCCCTACGGTTCCCATTACAAATAAGAGCCCGTAGCGGCCTCCCTTTACAAATTAAGAGCCCGTAGCGGCTCTCTTTACTAATTAATAGGCCCTAGGCCCCCCTTTACTATTTAAAAGGCCCTAGAGCCCCCCTTTACTAATAAAAGCCCTAGAGGCCCCCCTTTACTAATTAAAGGCCCTAGAGCCCCCCTTACTAATTAAAAGGCCAAGAGGCCCCCCTTTACTAATTAAAGCCCTAGAGGCCCCCTTTACTAATTAAAAGGCCCAGAGTGCCCCCCTTTACTATTAAAAGGCCCTAGAGGCCCCCTTAACAAATAAAAAGCCCCAGCCCTACCTATTACTAATAAAAAAAAAAAACCCGGAGCACCTTCTTATACACAATAATAACCCTATATACTTACCTTGATGGTCTTCTTCCGCGTACACTCACTCCTAATGCTATCCGCTCCCTATCTGTAGCTCCTGCACCACCGGCCCTCTGGTCACAGGACACGCGACCTGAAAAATCGTTCGCTTCAGTCACGTACAGTGGCCGCGCGGTACAGGAGCGTACAGAAGAGGGCGGATCGCCTACGCGGGAACTGGTGGTAGTATGGGCGCAGAATACGGGGCGCGGCGGCAGCTCGACACCGGCACTGTCGGCAGCTTTCCCGGGCACCCTCAACCTGTTGTGCGATCACTGCATTAGGGACCGTCTGCGACTACAGTTGTTAGTAAAGTCATTACACTATATGGAACGGATTGTAATTCTGTTCTGGATTGCATTGTATTTGGCAGGTGTATTGTGCACAGACCAATACATGACACAGAGGGGGTAATCGGAGTGTTGTATATTGGAACAGTGCAGATTTTAACTAGACCACTGTTTTGCTACACCAGATTTATCATTTTATCCAATTCTGGATGATAAATCAGAAACGACAACTGCAAAGTACAAAAAAAAATTTTGCCTAACTCTGCACTGAGGTAAAATAAGCAATTCTCCTATGTGTGTATATAATATGTATATACACTCACCGGCCACTTTATTAGGTACACCTGTCCAACTGCTCGTTAACACTTAATTTCTAATCAGTGCAACTCTTCTGCCTACCTTGGTTGTAACGGGTGACGATTTGAGTCACTGTTGCCTTTCTATCACTCGAACCAGTCTGCCCATTCTCCTCCACCTCTGGCATCAACAGGCATTTCCGCCCACAGAACTGCCGCTCACTGGATGTTTTTCTTTTTCGGACCATTCTCTGTAAACCCTAGAGATGTTGTGCGTTGAAAATCCCAGTAGATCAGCAGTTTCTGAAATACTCAAACAGTCCTTCTGGCACCAACAACCATGCCATGTTCAAAGGCACTCAAATCACCTTTCTTCCCCATACTGATGCTCGGTTTGCCTGCAGGAGATTGTCTTGACCATTTCTACAATGCCTAAATGCACTGAGTTGCCGCCATGTGATTGGCTGATTAGAAATTAAGTGTTAACAAGCAGTTGGACAGGTGTACCTAATAAAGTGGCCGGTGAGTGTATATTGTATAACACACACACACACAGTGAAACCTCTCCAAAAATGGACCCCCTCCCTAAAAGACAGTGTTTTTTGTTTTTAATTAAATCCCTTTTTTTTTTGCCATTATACTCTATGGAAGCTGCCCCCTATCTGCAGACTATCCCTTTCCTGTGCAAAGAGGTTGCACTGTGTATATATACTGTGCTGTGTGCGCAGGATCTGATAGCCATTCATTAAAACTGATGGGGAGCCTGACCTCTCTTTGTGTGCATTCAAACTTAAACACACACACATTTTTACTGCATTCAAACTTTTAAACAAACGGTTCTGCTACATACTATTCCTGGTAAGTAATTGGATGACCTGAAGCATGTTTCTGTCACGTGCTTATGACTTCACTCAAGGTCCTAGATTTTTAATTTTTTTTATATGCTGCTGGGACTGATATTCTCCTGCACACAGCAGGATACTGATCATGAGTGTGCACGTCTCCTAGTAACCCCTCCCATCCAAATCCACCCAACCTTTTTAATTTTGTGGGTGATTCCAAATCGAGACTTCTATTAGTTAATAAATTTGATTTCCATTGATCATTTTTTTTGGTGATTTTGTCAGCACATTGAACTTTGTACTGAACAAAGTATTCAATGAGAATATTTAATTCATTCAGATCTAGAATGTGTTATCTGAGGTATATATATGACACTGATTCTGTGTCCTAGTTGGCTGGGTTTGTTTACTGCCCTTAGCTGATGTCACAACCAGGAAGTCCCACCCACTTCAGGAAAAGCTGAGAGGATTTTACAGATGGCCTCATATCTATCCAACTAAATGCCCTATGTCTCAGGTCCGGCGTTCTGAGGCTATGGCGCTGCTGTGTCTGCTAGCTTTATTGGAGGGTTCCAATAAAGCTAGCAGTTTAACATTGCTAAAAATGGGGTAGCGCTGGGAGTTGCTTACTTTAGTTTTTTTTAAGGGTGACAGGTCCTCTTTAAGGTGAAAATGAGCTTGTTCCTTAAGGGGTTAAGGCTTTGGAATCATACTTTGCACTTTAATAAGTCAGTGTAGTTCACAACTTTGGTGTGCGGTCAGGCCCCCTTTTTGTAGGGAATGCCTCCTTTGCCCTGTGTAAGCAAAACTTTGTGCACCTTTTGCAGAAACATGTATAACTGAAATAATTTCTCAAAATCTTTGATGAAACCAATAGGCAGATGGAATTGATGAAGAAGACGATCGAATGTCCTACCTGACCGCAATGGGAGCTGACTACCTGAGTTGTGACAGTAGATTAATAAGTGACTTTGAAGATACAGATGGTGAAGGTGGGGCATACACGGACAATGAGCTGGATGAGATTGTGGATGATCCTGTACCAGTTTCAGCTATCAGCCGATCATCTGAGCCTGTACATCCTGAAGAGGTAGGTATGCTAAGGTGTTTGTATATGTTTAATGGCATAGAATTGACTTGTGAATATTATTATTTCAGTTATATTTTACTACATGTTTTTTTTTGTTTACTTATAATTTGATTATATCAAAAAGTATATTTATATTAGTCCTCTTACTTGACAAACAACAGTTTTCTTTCACTGAATTTAATATTGATGCAGAACCTGTAAAAAGACGCATACCACAATATTTAACCTGTAATTTATGGAATTTATGGTGGTCATAGCAAACAAGACGCATAGTCAACTTGCCACTTAATTAGTGAGAATGGGACCCCATTTCTCTTGAACTTGTTGGGTTCTCTTCCTTGATCGGTGGAGGTCCCAGCAGTTGAATACCACCCCTTTAAGCCTTAAGGTTTTTTTAACCTTTTGAGCAGGGGGTACTCAGGGTCAGCAATCTTGAAAACTGCTACTACAGGATTCTTTTGGAAAAATTGTTGAACATTGCCTTGTAAAATCATACAGTATAATCATTTTAGTATAAATAATTTTTCAGCCTATAGTTAAACCATTGCCTGAACCAAGAAGTAACATGAAAAAAGCTGGAAGTCGTGAAGTCCTACGAGAGCCAAGTCCCCCTCCATTTAAACCAGAACCGCCAAAGGTATTTTTAGTCCATCGTATACTGTTCAGTGGTTATTTACATTATGTACAAAGAACCTTATTATTTTGTTTAGGGCCCTTCAGATCTAAAAGTTATTCCATATTCTCCTGTGAAAAAAACCCTTAGGCTCACATTGCAGAATACCTGCAGAACTTCTGAGCAGCAAATCCGGTAGTGGCTTGTTTCTGATGTTTGTGGAATGGCTACGGGAATACCCCTGAGGTAAATCCCGCAGCCACTCTGCAATGTGTGCAGTTACCTTCCACTAGGTAATAGATTTATGAAATCTATGATACAGTGTATGTGCAATGCTGTGATCTGTAGGAATTAAAATTGATGAATAATGATAAATCCTCTTTACAGGCATCTACCATCAGAAATACTGACGGTAGAGTCCTATAATGTACTTGCTCTTTTCTATACCGTTTTTATTCCGTCCTGGGACAGGGCGATTTCCCCAATAAATAATATATTCCGGCCCCCATTCTTAACAGCCGTGTCTCGCTTCCTTATCACTCAGACTGGTAAAGTCAGCTAGCAGTCTAAAAATCTTGTAGAGACTTTCCTTGCATGCAGCTGAAGCAAGGAGTCTCGGTGCACTTGAGATAAGGCGTGAGCCGGCTGTGTTAAGAAGAATGGGGTTGTGAATATATTATCAGCCCCGGAGGTGCTCAGGTGACGTAAGCCTGAGCGCTTCCTGTGCATTCGTATATTCTATATAACTTTTTTTTTTTTTTTTTTGTGAAATTGCCTTATCCGAAATACTGATAATCCTATAAAGCACTTACTCATGTCCTTTAATCTGCATTTAATATGGTTTACTTCTGTGCATATATCTTAAAGGCGGTTGTCCCGAATTTGCTTGAGTTTAATGGTTTCTCATTACTGGCAGTCACAGGGATTCCTTTCTTCTAAATTGAAGAAGAGGCAGTTCAAGTATGTATTTTGCATCTATAGTAATTGTCAGTAAACGTGCCTTAGATAGCTAAGTGTTGTGCTTTGTGTTTCCAGCAATGCTTTAGAGAGTCAGAATGTTTACCGATCAGAGTGTTCTCATCTATCACTACCGCCATCTTTTAAAGGCTTGCAGGACGGGAATTAACCCGTTCACGACCCGTGACGTAATAGCATGTCACGGGTCGGCCGCGGGTGCATGGAGATGGCTCACGCGCTGAGCCCTCTCCATAGCCGGTAAGTCTTTGCTGCATATTGCAGCAAAGGCTTACCGGTAACACCCGCGATCGGTGCTAAAAACTCAAATCACCCCCCTTTCCCTAGAACTGATATAAATATAAACAAACAGTAAAAATCATAAACACATTAGGTATCGCCGTGTCCGAAAATGCCCGATCTATCAAAATATGATAACGGTTTTTCACTGCGTTTAATCCCGTAACGGAAAATCGCGCCCAAAGTCGAAAATGGCACTTTTTTGTCATTTAAAAAATGTTTAAAAAACTATAAAAAGTATCACAAGGTCGAACAGTCCTAAAGTGGATAACATTGAAAATCGTCATCAAAATCCGCAAAAACGCCCACCCACCCGAAGACACAGCCCACCACAACAATCTCATACAACACCAAAATATAAAAAAGTTATTGCGCCAGAAATGGCAAATCCAATATCCCCCCCAAAAATTTTTGTACAGGAGGTTTTAATTTTTTTAAATGTATGAAAACATTATAAAACCTATATAAATTTGGTATCCCCGTAATCGCACAGACCCAAAGAATAAAGTAGACATGTCATTTGGGGCGCACAGTGAAATCCGTAAGATCCAAGCCCACAAGAAGACGGCACAAATGCGTTTTTTTACCAATTTCACTGCATTTGGAATTTTTTTCCCACTTCCTAGTACACGGCATGGAATATTCAATACCATCTCTATGAAGTGTAATTTGTTACGCAGAAAATAAGCCATCACACAGCTCTGTACATGGAAAAATAAAAAAGTTATGGATTTTTGATCATGGGGAGTAAAAAATGAAATGAAAAAACAAAAAAGGGCCAGGTCCTGAAAGGGTTAAACGGCAATACTTTTATACAGTTTTTTTTTTTTTGTTACACTTTTAATACCTTGTTTATAGAAATCCAATGGTGGAACAGTAAAAATAAAAAGGTTTTATTGCATATTTTATATTATTATATATTAAAAAAAGGAAAAAAAAGTCCCTTCCCTCATAAGTAACAATATAGCGGTTAAAAATGTTTTTTTGTTTAAATATAAAAACACGAAAGGGGTGGTGCTGTGACCTTGGCTAAGAAAATATTATGGTATAACTGTACCGTGAAGGACATAAAAATAAAAAGTAGTAGTAAAATGTAAAGAGAACCTGTGAGGCGAAATAAACTTTCCAGTAAGTGCTATTGGAGAGTTTATTTTACCTGACAGGGTCACTTTAAAAAAACCTGTACATTTGGTGTCACACTAACCTACAGAATAATTTTAGTATGTTTTTTTTTTCCCAGTAGTGTAAACTGTATTAACAATTTTTATTGTGAATGGTCTTTTTCATTGTCTTGAAAGAGTTAATACATTTTATTCATTCGTGTTTTTTTTACAACCCTAACCCTAAAAATGAAGCCATTGGAAAATATTTATTTCTCACCGCAAATCTCCATACATCTGATGAGAAATTGAAAATTCTATTATATTGTTGGAATACAGCATGGAGAATAGAAAAATAAAAGCGCTCTATCCTATATTCACAGCATCGGCTTCATGCAGTGAATACAGAAGCTGGAGCTAATCAGAGCTGCTGTCTGATCACACACCAGTTCTTACAGGGGATAATTTCCTCCGATATCTGGGGCTCTTGTAGATGTCCCAGTTACAGGCGAATACCTGTAAATGACAAAAAAGAAAACATTTTAATTATTATGTAAAAAAACACACACACTCAAAATATAAATATTTAAAAATAAACATGACAATTACGAAATATATTTAAATAAAAAAACTCTTAACACTATAAAAATTAACCTCTCCATAGTCACCCTGTTTACTTGAGACTTTAGATGTTATATATCAATATGACTGTGACACACTAGGAATTTCATTTATAATGGTAGTTTTGAGTTCAATTGAAAACTGAAAAAAATATACATTTACAAAAAAAAATCTTTTGCTTCTGTAACTGCTGTATGGCTGTATATGTCCTATTTGCACATTCTCTGTGCAGAAGTCATGATGTACGTATCCATGCTATGGTCAAACTTTAAATGGTTATATCTCCTGGACACTTCTGTTCACTCCACAAGTGCTGAGAGCAGGAGGGAAGGTTGATGAAGTTTGACAGTATATAAAGCCAGATCACAGATTGGCCAGGGTAGCCCCTGTGGACCTGTGAGAATAATTTGAAAAGTTGATTTTAGAAGTAACAAATATAAGAAGATTACCACAGTAAGTGTCCCTGTTGGTCATGTTGGATTTTGATGGTAGATTTGCTTTGAGAGTTAGGATGACAATGTTTTAACCTGCTTCTTTCTTAGAATCAGACTGGGTGACTCAAATATGAAAGCATTTTGAAGCAATACAGGATAACAAACAGTGTTTGAAAAAACAGTAGATGTAAAAT
This sequence comes from Engystomops pustulosus, assembly GCA_019512145.1. Classification (NCBI taxonomy): domain Eukaryota; kingdom Metazoa; phylum Chordata; class Amphibia; order Anura; family Leptodactylidae; genus Engystomops; species Engystomops pustulosus. The sequence continues at coordinate 195,695,422 of CM033641.1, forward strand.
TTTGATAATGCTGAGTTGTTATGATGCTCTGTTTTGTATTGTTTACCGTTTTAGTTGATGATAAATGGTATGCTTAAGTTATGTAGGCCCAAAAAATAGTACTTTGTCACCTTGTTTTTCAAAGCTCCTGGACTTGTAATAATATAGTCATTTGATATGTAAGAGGTTGTGCACCTTAACTAACAATACTTCGGCTGTATTTTTCCTATTTTGTTGTATAATCGCAAGAAATTTATGCTTTGGATTTTTTTTTTTTTTACAGGTAAAGCCACAAGGCAAGGATGAGATTTATGATTCTCCCCGCAGCTATGAAGCTAAACGAAGCAGTTCTAGTGTAGCCAGCAGTGAAACCTCAGGTGGATCTGCCAAGGCTGGACCCCCTCCAGTAGCTGCTAAACCTGCCCTTGCTGGGAAGCCCATACTGAAACCTCCAGTCACAGTTACCACCTCAGTCGGAATTGAAGATGAGGCAGAAGAAGGTGAAGTGTTAAATCCTCCTAAGTCTGTTTTGGGAAAAGTGAAAATATTTGAAAAAATGGATTATAGTGCAAGACAACAAAGGATTCAAGAACTACATGAGGCACAAAATGCACGGGTAAGAACTGCCTAATCACGCATGTAACCTTTACCTTTTAATTGCAAACTACCCAGTTTTAAAAGTATATCCTGAAGTTTGCAAACACATTTTAACTCCTATTAGTATGTTACAAGTCTGTAAAAGGGATCCTGGAGAGGAGTCAGGGGCTGAGCCCTTTCCATACAAGCCGGGTGTTCGCTGAATATTAAAGCGAACACCCACAATCATTGCTGTCCCCGATTGCGGTTGTTAATGCTTTTTCACGGCTATGATTGTTGCTCCCAGTGATGTCATCTAAGAGGGCCAATAAGTTGCCATGAAATCTTGGAGTCTCATCTTTTTTAGATCACATCAGGCTATATTCTTTATATTCCGGCGTATAAGACGACTTTTGAAGACAGAAAAATCTTCTGTCTTCTCTGGGGTCATCTTATACGCCGGTAATCCCGACTGCCTGCCGTGTATTCACGGCGGCGGTCGGGTCCCGGTGCATGGAGAGGGCTCACGGGCTGAGCCCTCTCCATAGCCGGTAAGTCTTTGCTGCATATTGCAGCAAAGGCTTGCCGGTAACACCCGCGATCGGTGCTAGCACCGATCGCGGGTGTTCTCACAGCGTGGGCTGCCGGCAAAGCTGCCGGCAGCCTCAAAGAGATAGCGGCGCATGGGCGCCGCCATCTTACCTGGGATCGCTGCTCCCCGTGACGTCATCGGGGGCGGCGATCCGTCTTCATGGTAGCCTCGGGTATTCCGAAGACCCGAGGCTATTTCGTTTTAACCCCTTCATTACAATGTGCTGATAACACATTGTAATGAATGAGGAAAATCCCCATAGTATAAATCCCTGTAGTATGGCAGTATATTGTAGGATCGATCAGACAACCTTGGGTTAAAGTACCCTAGGGAGTCTGAAAAATAGTATAAATAAAAATAAAAAAAAGTTTAAAAAAAAATAATAATAATAAAAAACCTAAAATTTCAAATCATCAACCCCCCTTTCCCTAGAACTGACATAAAAAATTAAAACAGTAAAAATCATAAACACATTAGGTATCGACGTGTCCGAAAATGCCCGATCTATCAAAATATGATAACGGTTGTAACGGATGGTAATGTTGTTGTTGTATGTCTTATGTTTATGAGCGACAGTTTTCCTGCTATATACCTGCATGTCATAAGAATTTAAATTAAAAAAAGGACCATGTTAAATTCAAATCTGTTTTTTTTTTTTTTTACCGGTGTTTTGTATGCGTTGGAAAAGGGGTAGTCTTATACGGCGAATGTATCTTAAACTCTATATTTTAAACAGGAAAGTAGGGGGGTCGTCTTATACAGCAGGTCGTCTTATACGCCGGAATATACGGTAGTTGGAAATGCAATCTTCACATAAAGATCCAGTTCCTGCCTTTTTTTTGTAACTGCCTGTTTGTCCAGTTCTGTAGCTCACAGAAACATAATCTTGAGATGGAATCTGAAAGAAGAGATTCATGTCTTTAATATGACACCTATTACATAGCCTAACTGAGGGTACTAGTATTTAGGGGAGTAACACCTGGTTACAGCTTCTCTTTTAAATATATTTTGTTTACATTTTCACTTCATTTTTTTTTTTTTTTTTAATGCTACTTCCGCCATATTTTGTACAATTTTTTTATTGTGTAAAAGTTAAAGTTTTCTTTTTTCTGATTCTGAAGTTGGAGCTGGCTCAGAAACTCCCTGATATATATGCTGTACCCATAAAGCCACAGAAACCTGAACAGAATAGACCTCCATCTGTAAGGTAAGCGACGCTGATTCCTCTCCTTACGGGGCATACACCTGCCCTTAATTAGGGCAATTGTTGTCAGAAAAAATGGCGACAGATATGCTTTTTAAATGCAGCATTAAAACCCTACAACGGCACAAACATGGCATCCATCTTACATGATTTTCAAATCAAAGATGGCATTCATGCATGCCATTCAATCAGTAGTGTATTGTATAAGCGATAAATTTTAACATGTTTAAAAATATAAAAATAATTATCCTGTACAGCCATAAAGGAAGAAAACATCCAAATGTACAAATTGCAGTGTTTTTAAAATGACACCTACTGATGTTTTGCGCATCTTTCACTGAAGTATAAAAATGTTATAAATGTAAGAATATATCGCTTTTTCCAAACATTAAACATGTTTTAAAGGTATTAAAACTATATCAATTGAAAATCTAAATTTTACTTCTTATCACGTTTAAGTGTAAAATAGAGGTCTATAAGAATGGAATTTTAAATTGTACTACTAGGAAGTGCAATTTATCCCACAGATAACAATAGCTCATACTTCTCTATAAACAAAAGCAAAAAGGTGGGGAAGAATGGAATCCTTGCATCATATCTCATTATAATCTGCAGAGTTCGTTTTCCAGATTGTGATTGGTCCATGAAATCTGGCTAGTGAGTGGTCCATTTTTTATCTGCCACAACAGTATTACTTCAGTCAATACTTTAGACTTTTGTGTTCAGGATCCTCATTTAGTTGTGGCTGCCAAATACTAAAGTCTAAACTTTTTCCTAATACATTTTATTAAGAAATACTGCTTAGTTTGAAGGAAAAAAGTCTGCAGAGTTCCCCTTTAGTAGAGATTTGTAGAAATTCACAGCCTGTATAATGTGTGTCCATAGTGGCTAACTACCTTCTTAATCCTTTCTGCTCTCTACCAGGCTATAAAATTCTATGAGCATTATTCTGTAACAAAGATCTTATCAATCCTTGTTCAGCCAGTGTTTCCTTATCAAGCTGGAGGTAAAAATGTGAGAAACCAGGAGAAAATTGGATACTGTTTATCTAATTCTCATAGAAGACTATAGGCTCAGCGCGGTATAGCTCTGAGGAGATTCCTGTACTTACTTAAAGTAGAATTCCCATCTGGACATTCACATTTAATCAAATTCATTTGGATGTTATTAAAAGAAATGTTCCTGTGTGAAGATAATTTATCATAAATGTAGCCATATTTACCCTTAGAAACGAGATGGCTTCCTCAGTTACGACCACCTCACATTTTGGCAGCGGTGGGCAGACATGGGCTATTGAGCCCTACCTGACCACCTGGCTTCAGCAATCATTACCGCAGGACGGCTGTGGGACACGCAGTAACTCCCGGGCATTACAAATATAAAAACTTTTTGTTTCTTCATCCCTCCAGCAGGGGTGGCCGTACCCAAGGACACAGTCTTGTTGCTAAGGGACCATATGGCTACATTTATGAGAAATTATCTTCACACAGCAACGTTTTTTTTAAATAGCATTTAATTGAAAAAATGTTTACATATGGCAGATTAATAAAACTGAATGTGAATGCTCAGACGAGAATAGCCCTTTAATGACAGAGAAGTAAAATCTTTACAAAGGGGCATGTTGCCTTTTCTTTTCAAACTAAGCAGAATTTCCTTATTAAGTATATTATAAAAATGTTTACAAATAGATCAATTTTCAGATGAGAGAGAGTGAGATGGCTGTTTATGAAAACAACTCTTTTGTTCATGCATGCAAAATTCCTTCTGACCATTTTGTTTTGTGTTAAGCTCTCGTCATCCCGAACCCCAGAAGCCACCTGCTTGGTCATACTTGGATAAGAAAGGAAGTGATGAAGAGGAAGAAGATTATAGACGACAGTTGTCTGATCAATCAAAACGAGGGTTTTATGCTCAACCAACAAAATACAGGGATACAGAGTTGTGAGCTTGTAATTTAAAATAGGTGATACAGTGTATCTGTTGGTTAATAATGTACAGTTATTTTATGTAACTACCATAGAGCACAGAGCTTATTTTAAGGCTAAATCTAATATGTTCTTTTTTTACTATGAACTTTTTGACCCTTTCCTGTCTTTGTTTAGCAGTACTTAATTCCTATTATTTGTCATAGGGCACACACTTGAATGTGTACACTAAATTGGTGGACCACAGTAAACTGTGTGGGCTTTTGGTACAGTGTAAATATATAATTTAGGATTATATACTGCACAATTTCCTCTTTTTTGTTTGTGATTTTCTTTTTTTTTAATTTGGACTGATCTGCATTCAGAAAACTACTGGTATGACTTTCTGTAGCAGATGTTCAAAATATCATGCTTTCTAACATTCCAAAAAGTTTTAATAAGTGCCTTTTGTGCTAGATTGTCTTAAAACATGTTTTACATTAATTTAAAATAACCTTAAAATCATCATGGTGTTTTTGTTATTTTTGTCTTGGATCAGTGGGCTTGAAAGCTTCTTTATAATTGACCAGTTTACCTGTTACAGCCAGGCTTAAAAGTGCTTAGCCTGTGTTATCGTTTTCTATTTTGTTTTGTTGCCAGTAATAAATGATTTGAATAATTAAAACTGTCTACAGATTGTCACTAACCTATACATTTTAAAAACATTTTAATAACCATCAAAATGCAGAAAAATGTATGAAAACTTTTAGAACGAAGGTAGAGAAGAGGCGTTAAAAATATATAAATTTTGTAAAACCTATCAAGGCAGGAAAATTTTGTCAAGGAAAATAAAAATAATCGCAAATTATTTTTCTAATATCACAAAGGGTTGTCCACTTTCAGCAAATAATTGATATGGTTTTTCCAATATACTTTCTGTATCAATTCTTCACGGTGTTCTAGATCTCATTCTGTCCTTCTATAGAAAGCTTCTAAGTTTACTTCCAGTGGCTAGAAATCTGTCCATGGTGATGTGATGCACATGCAGGTGCCGGAGCCTTTAGTATCACAGAGTGTAATAGGAGCTGTGTTATAATACCTGCTTGTACTTGTGCACCTGCCTGTCCATCACGTCACCATGGATAAATCTATCTTTGGAAAGTAAACATAGAAGTTTTCTATAGCAGTATAGCAATCGAAGATCTAGGAAACTAAGATACAGAAAGTATTTTGGAAAATTCTATAACTTTTCCTTACACAAACCATATCAAATATTAGCTGAAAGTGGGCCACCCCTTTTAGCCCCTTAAGAACCACACATTGTTCATGTACGTCTTTAAGAGGTTAATGCAGCAAATACTCGTCACTACTACCCAGCATCATTCGCAGGTGTTATCTTGGACTGCTCGCTTATCCCCTTAAGGATTCTGACCTGCGTCGCTTTATATGGTTATAACTTTTGAACACTGTTACTTATCAAAAGTAGTTCATTTTAGCGGTAAACTTTGGATGATGAGTTTTGCGTTTATTTTAAAAAAGAAAGAAAAAATGATTTTTTGAAAAATTTGCCTTATTTGAATTCTGAAATCATTGTGTTTTCAGGAAGATAGATGTATCACCTAAATAAGTTGCTAAATGTCTACTTTTACATTTTCATAATTTTTGAAATTTCTGAATAATTTATTTTGATGTAACGTGTTTTACAAAGCGAATATCTATTTTCCGTATTTTCAGAATTGACTATTTTTGGGATAAATACTGTTTTGAATGAAATTTTACATATTAAACATCAAAACTCCCTATATAACCAACCCATTTTCAAATCTGCACCCCCTCAAACTATCAGAAACAGCTTTTATTGTTAGCCCCTTGAGATCTTCATAGTAATTGAATCAAAATGGAGGTGAAGTTTAGAATGGTTAAATTGTGTCGGTTATACGTTCGTTTAGCCCTAAAATTTACAAATTTACAAAAGATAAAAAAAGAAAACCCATCTAAAAATATGTTATGCAATTTCTTCCGAGTACAGAGACCCCCCCCCCCCCACATGTGGCTGTTACTTGTTTTATGGGGCACAGGAGGGAAGGAGCGCCCTGCAGCTGCCCCTTTTGTAGGCTATAAAATTTTAGGTTTTCTGTTATTGGGGCCATGTGATGGCATCTTTTTGAGGGATGAGATGCTTTTTCCAGTGCCCCCCCAAAGGCATGTTAAATGCCGCGGTTGCGCTGACAGCTGCATTTAACGGGTTAAACACCCGCGATCGGAGCTCACTCCGACCACGGGTGTTACACTGGGGTGCAGGCTATTAGTTATAGTCGGCACCTCGTGTGTCCCGATGCCGGTTCGACTCCTCATATATATCGAATGCTGAGCGCTAAGTCACCCACTCAGCATCCAATATATCGGACGCTGAGCATCAAGAGGTTAAAGGTTGAAACTATAGGACTTCTGAGGCACAACAAGTGTGCTCTGTTGGTGGGAGATGTAAAAAGGGCCAACCCATTGAATGCTGCCTTCTCAACTGTTTTTATTGATTAAAAAAACCAATGGCTAATGACAAGATACTTATATTCTCTAATAAATGTTAGCAGTTCGACCCAGGAATATGTGCGGTACCACCTTAAAACCAATAAAATAGACAAATCTTGAGCCCAAAAATGCATACACACCAGAGTACTGAAGGATCCAAAGAGGACATGCCAAGGCAATTTGGGACATTAAGCTACCCACATGTCCTTACGGACTGGTGGTTTCCTGTCCCAGATCGCCCTTTAGGAGGTTACTATATGCGTACTTTTAAAATAAGAAATTTTTAATTCTTGCACATAGAGAGTTGATAAAAGGCAATTTGGGACTCTAAACCACCGGTCCATAAGGACCAGTTGGTGGTATGTGTGTTGTCCTGACATATCCTCTTTAAGTACTGTGACAGACCTTTTAGTTTCAATATTTAAAGATTGCTTAACCCCTTAAGGACCAGGCCCTTTTTCGTTTTTGCGTTTTTATTTTTCACTCCCCACCTTCAAAAATCTATAACTTTTTTATTTTTCCATGTACAGAGCTGTGTGATGGCTTATTTTCTGCGTAAAAAATTGCACTTCGTAGTGATCGTATTAAATATTCCATGCCGTGTACTGAGAAGCGGGAAAAAAATTCTAAATGCAGTGAAAATGATGAAAAAACACATTTGCGCCATTTCTTGTGGGCTTGGTTTTTACAGCTTTCACTGTGCACCCCAAATGACATGTCTATTTCATTCATTGGGTCAATACGATCACGGGGATACCAAATTTGTATAGGTTTTATAATGTTTTCATACATTTACAAAAATTAAAACCTCCTGTACAGAAAAAAAATTCTTCATTTTGCCGTGTTCTTGCGCTAATAACTTTTTCATACTTTAGTGTATGGAGCTGTGGGTGGTGTCATTTTTTGCGACTTCTCGTGACGTTTTCAATGCTTCTATTTTTAGGACTGTTCGACATTTTGATCACTTTTTATAGAATTTTTTCTATTTTTCAAAATGGCAAAAAAATGCCATTTGCGACTTCGGGCGCTATTTTCCGCTACGGGGTTTAACGCAGTGAAAAACGGTTATTATATTTTGATAGATCGGGCATTTTCGGACAAGGCGATACCTATTGTGTTTATGATTTTTACTATTTATTTATATTTATATCAGTTCTAGGGAAAGGGGGGTGATTTGAATTTTTGTTTTTTTAATATAATTTTATTTTTTTTACTTTTTTTTATTTTTTTTTTTACTATTTTACAGACTCCCTAGGGTACTTTAACCCTAGGTTGTCTGATTGATCCTACCATATACTGCCATACTACAGTATGGCAGTATATGGGGATTTTGCATACCATCTATTACAATGTGCAGATCGCACATTATAATAGATAGCCTCGATCATGACAGCCTGGGATCTTTGTGTGATCCCAGGCTGTCATGGCAACGGATCGCCGCTCCCCGGTGACGTCACGGGGAGTGACGATCGGAGCCAAGATGGTGGCGCCCATGCGCCGCCGGCTCTTTAATGCCGCCGGCAGCTTTGCCGGCGGCAATCAAAGGGTTAACACCCGCGATCGGTGCAAGCACCGATCGCGGGTGTTAGCGACGGGCGTTTGCTTCATTATGAAGCTAATGCCCGGTGAGTATGAAGAGGGCTCAGCCTGTGAGCCCTCTTCATACTCCCTCATGCGCAGTAAGACGTAAGGGTACGTCTTATTGCGCTATGGGGTTAAGGACAGGTTCTGTTATACGGAACTGGTACATAGAGAATGTGGAACCAATATTCAAATAGCAAGCCTGGGACTTCTGTTTCTGGCTCCATCATGTGAAGAAGTGGGAAAGAGAAGCTCCTCCATCAGTGACTGAAATCCACAGTCCCCGCCAAGCATACAGCACGAAAAGACTCGCCTGGGGCTCCAAGCCAGATATATCACCAGTGATGAGAATGCTGACTCAGATACTGGATCACAAACAAGCCCAAATCTGCAAATCCACTATAAATGCCTGGCTAAAGAGGTGGCTCGCAAGATGGCCCCCAGTATACAGAAAGCAATAGCGTCTGCCATTGCTGACTCCCTACGCACCGTGCACAAGGATATCGAAGCTAATACTTCCAGGATTAGAGATTCTGAGAAGCATTCTAGAGGATGATCTATTGGATATTATGGCCAGAGTCAAAACCATATCAGGGGCGCACCTCAAGTGCTGAGACCACTCAATGTTGAGATCGTCTAGTTTGGGCTGTGTGAGGTGAAGATCTGCAAGCCAGGCATCATCGTTCCTGAATGCGTTCCAAGCGCCATTGCTGAACAAAGAACGGGAGCAGCCAGCACAGTTCTGAGACACTCCATACAGTGTTCCCCACATCCGATAATAATAGGCTCGAATGAGGACACGAAAAGAAGGAGCCACAGGACAAAACTTAGTCCTGAAAGGAAGGAACACCGCAAACCCAGCCAGATATCAACTTATCGTAAGTGCCGGATAGCAAAAACACAGTAACCAAAGCTGTTCAAGTAATTTTTTAAAGTGTATGCTGCAGGCATAGGGCCTTATGGCCTGACAGTATAGGACCTTGCATTCTGCGTCTACACACATCAGGCATGAGTGAGCTCCTCACACAAAGCAATTCATAGCTAAATATCTTAACTATGCAGGTAAAGCCGTGTCCGCTTCCTTTCCCCACTTCCGCCGGAAACTGGAATCGGGCAGCCTCACAGCGTACCACGTGACTGGGGCAGCGGTGCGGGAAATTTGAATTTAAAAGGATTCCTAAAGTCACGCTCCCAGACCACCACAGGATCATCTCGCCACTCCTGCTACTTTAGCCAGTATGTATTCTTTTATATGTATACCTGTGCTGTTGTCACCCTGTGTGTGCTCAACTGCATATATATTTGCAAGTTTCCTGTTACATCTGCTGTGTATCGTGCGTGTACGACTGCCGTGTTTATGCCATCCACGTTTCCGCTGTTTTTGATACTTGGGTGCTACTACTCTTTTTAAATTCAAGAAACCAGACTAGTCCTTATGGACTATAACCAATCTAAAACCTCTAAACAGATATCTGTTAATCAAAAAATTTAGGATGGAAACGTTAAAGGAAACCTACCACCACGGATCTACCTATAGGTAGACCCGCTGGCAGGTTCCTATAATGTAGAGGTGTATAGCTCTTAGGGCTTTTTCACCCAATATTCAAATTTTTTAAAGAGGCTACTGGGGCGTGGAGTAGCGGGAGCTGAGGCTGCGTGCACTCGTCTTTGCAGCTGGGCTGTGCATGCGCAGTAGCTCCAGCTTCAGAGCTCAAGACTACACAGTCGGCGGCCTGCGTTCTGCGCATGTGCAGAACCCAGCTTTTCTAGCGAGTGTTTGGAGCTCCTGGAGATGTCAGGCTAGGCGGAACCCAAGAGGCTACTGGGGCGTGGAGTAGCCGTGCAGTGTAGCCTCACTTCCAGCTACTCCTTGCCCCAGTATCCTCTTTAGAAAATTTGAATATTGGGTGAATTAATATTTTAAAAAATTATGGAAATATTGATGGAGGAAGCCACAGCACCCGAAAATTAGAATTCCATAAAAGGCTTTATTCACATATCATCCAGGCATAAAAAACATGACATTTCGATTCCCAATGATACATTGGGTTGGAGCATCAGAACCTTGAGCTAATAGCAACACTTTCTACAAGTTACCGTGCAGGACTTAGATTGCTGTCTTTTTATCCCTTTTCTCTACAAAAGTTATGGGCCACAAAAGAAATGGCCTTAAAAAGGGCTATACAACTCTACATTAGAGGAACCTGCCACCGGATCTACTTTAATAGGTAGATTTGTGGTGGTAGGTTTCCTTTAAAATCAACAATAACTTTACTTCAGTATTGTTTCATGTTGTCTGTCAATTTTGTCCGACGCCAACAATCATGTTCCAGTTCATCCGGCCTTTCAGAGATACCTGAGGGTAGCGGTGACCTAACCCACCTGCAATTCAAACCAATGCCCTTGAGGTTGCGATAACCCCAAGAGTTTTTTACAAATGTAATATCCAAAATAGCATCTTGTATAAGCCAGGGGTTGTTCACCCCTTACCTGAAATTCAGTAAAAGCTCAATTCCTTTGGGTACAAGAGATTCTGGATCATATATTTTCAAAAATCCTCCCGCACTCCATCCACATTCAAAACTGTAAGGCTCAGAGGTTGTGGATCCTCTGAACCACTGCGGACAATGACACAAGCCAGTACCTGGGACCGGAGTCTAAGTGGCACCCGGTTATCACCAGAGCCTGCCAAAAAGCGGGTTGGACTTGCTGTGGCGTGGTACCACCAGATCGTTACACAGGCATGACTTGTCTGCAGTGGCAGCCAAGGTCGAGGTACAGAAATGGTAGGCAATCTCGTAGTCGGGGATAGGCAGGAGGTCAGGACGGGCAGCACCGGTTCAAAGTCGGAGACCCTAGCAACAGGTCAGGGCAGGCGGCAAAGGAGCGAAGTCAGAAACTGAACTGGGTCACAACGGTAAATTACAGAAATAGCATCAAAATATGCTCCCTTCTTCTGTGCAAACACTGCTTCTGAAAGAGAAAAAGAGTTTCACAGCATGGATGTTAGGTGAGCTCTTATAGAATACTTAGAGAACCACCTCCTGGAGAAAGTCAGTCATCTTGTTTAGTGGTAAAAATAAGGATAGCCGGGTGAAAGTTGCTTCAGCTTATTCAGCTGCAGAAGTGCCTATTAGTGGGGGTTGAACTAATATGTGCAGCAGTTGAAAGGCTGGTTGGAGTGTGAATATCAGAGCTCTTCAAGGCAACCCAATGTAATATTGTGAACACGCCAAAATGGACACCTGGGGAAAGGTAATGTCCTATGTTTAAGCGTAAAGCTTGTGAACGGTACAACCAAACTAGTACAGCCCTAGAAATCTAGAGACTACAATACCAGCGAGCCGGTTGTTAAAATGGTAGCCGGCTCACTGAGCTGGGGAGAAGCAGGACAACATTGTCATATCCTTCCCCTGGCTTGATGCTGCATTTAGCTCCTGTGCTTACCTTTTGTTGGGTAACTAAAAGGATTGATGACAATTGCAACATCTGAATAGAACACAAATGTACAGTGGGGGAAAAAAAGTATAGTAAGCCACCAATTGCAAGCTCTCCCACTTGAGATGAGAGGCCTGTAATTGACATCATATGTAGACCTCTGAGGGACAAAATTAGATCTTTTGTTATTGACCAAATACTTATTTTGTTGTTATATATCATTTGTTGGCAATGGCAGAGGTAAAAGTTCGGCAGCACATATACTAAAAAGTTTTCAATAAGTCTTCACAAGGTGGGCACACACTGTTGCTGCTATGTTGGCCCTTTCCTCCTTGCTGATCTCCTCTAGAGCAGTGATTTTTTTTTTTGGGGTTGTCGTGGGGCAACACGGACTTTCAACTCCCACCAAAGGTTTTCTATGGGGTTGAGATATGGAGACTGGCTTGGCTACTCCATGACCTTGAAATGCTCCTTTTACGAAGCCACTCCTTTGTTGCCCTGGCGGTGTACTTGGGATCATTGTGGTGTTCTTTGGATGCAACTTAGCATTCATTCTCCACTAAACATGACAAGTTGTGTTTCTACCAAACACTTCTACTTAGGTTCCATCAGACCATATGACTAGAGATGGGCATATCGATTCTAACCAAGTGGAATTTGTTTAGAATTTCAGGAAAACTTCAGTTCTGCACGAATCTGAAGTTTACGGTGATTTGTGGGAACAAAATTTTTTTTCCCCTTTATTAGCAAAATGGCCGCGAGCACGTGTTACATGGGGCAGAGAACTCCAGGAAGAAAGGAACACCCTTGATCACATGTGTAGACATGTAAGCCAATCAGCGACCGGCCATTTGCAATCCAGTCATTTCACACTGCATGTGCTGTCTCTAGCATCTAGCTGCTTGTACTCAGTAGCTGATGGAGTGTTTTTTGCTCAAAGTCCAGGTTGTCTGTTTTGGGGGATCTGTACACCCCAAATTTCTATTTTTTTTTGTTGCTAAAGTTGATATCAAGAAATCCGTGTCAAATCAACATAGTTGCTGGAGTGATTTTTTTCTCAAAGTCCAGAGTGTCAGTTTTTGGGCTTCTGTATTCCCCAAATTTCAATTCTTTTTTGTTGCTAAAGTAGATATCAAGAAATTCGTGTCAAATCCACATAGTTGATGGAGTGATTTTAGTTCAAAGTCCACTGTGTCAGTTTGTGTCACTGTATTCCCCAAATGTCAATTCTTTATTGTTGCTGCCTCCCACCTGTCACGGGTGAAACCCATGCACTCCTCGGCCCCAGTCCGGGCGTATGGCACGGGTGCCCCCAGGTCAGTACTTACCTGTCCCGGCTCCTGATAGCTCCATCGCGGTCCCGTCCATGCCGCAGGTCTGTCGCCTGTCTAGGCCACGCGCTCCCGCTTCTAGGGCGCCCGCGCGCCTAACCTCTAAGAATAAGGAGGCCAGCGTCCTCCTTATTGGCGCTGGCATTCCCGGCTCTCCTATATAGCCTGGTAACTCCGAACATCCCCTACCGGATCATCAGGTCATTCTGCTGAAAAGAAAGCCTCCTCAGCATTTCCAGACGCCTCCGAGTTTCCTGAGCATTTCCAGAAGCCTCTGTGGCGGTCCTGTAGTCCTCTGGCAGTCCTGTGTTTCTGTGGCATTCCTGTGACGGTCCTGTGGCGGTCCTGTATCCCAGTGTTCTTCCTGAGGTCCTGCCAGCCGCCCATCTGAGGTCCTGCCAGCCGCCCATCTGAGGTCCTGGCCCGCCGGTCCATCCGAGGTCCTTGCCATCATGTGTCCCTACTTGGCTGCCACGGCGGCCTGTCGCACCCATGGAGCGACCTGGTGGCTCCATGCCGCAGCAAGACGGGATTGACGGCTGTGCTTTGTGGCGGGCTCTGGCGAAGACAGGAGTCCACTTAGACTCCACTCTCGGGTTGCGGCTAGCATCGTTATTCCCCACAGTGGTCCGGAAGTCCACTGACTTTAGTCCCAAGGGACTATTCCCTAGACTGTGACACCACCATCTTTACCAAGAACTGGAATTGTCACCCACCTCCACACTCTCATTGTACCACACTGTGGCCTACCATGTTGCTGCCACCAGCAGAATTTGTCATTATGCCACTGTCTGGCCTCATGCTGCTGGCCACCTACACACAGGGCCAGATTATGGTTGGTGGGGGCCCTGGGCGCAAAATCTGTTGGAGGCCCCCACTGAGTGTAGCGTACATACATCGTCGCTTCCTTTCCACTATCCCAGCAGTAACACCGCTACATACATCCGCCTCGCCCCCAGTACACAGCTACATAGAGCCCCCTCATCCCCAGTAACACAGCTACATACAGCCGCCTCATCCCCAGTAACACCGCTACATACAGCCGCCTCATCCCCAGTAACACAGCTACATACAGCCGCCTCATCCCCAGGAGCACATCTACAAACAGCCGCCTCATCCCCAGGAACACAGCTACATACAGCCGCCTCATCCCCAGGAACACAGCTACATACAGCCGCCTCACCCCCTAGTAACACAGCTACATACAGCCGCCTCACCCCCAGGAACACAGCTACATACACACCCCATCACCGAACACAGCTACAACATCCGCCTCATTCCCAGTAACACAGCTACATAACAGCCCGCCTCATCCCCTGTAACACAGCTACATACGCCGCCTCGCTCCCAGTAACACCACTACATACACCGCCTCGTCCAATAACACAGCTACATACAACCGCCTCGCTCCCAGTAACACGCTACATACAGCGCCTCGCTCCCAGTAACACAGCTACATACAGCCGCCTATCCCCAGTCAACACCGCTACATACAGCCGCCTCATCCCCAGGAAACAGCTACATACAAGCCGCCTCGATCCCAGTAACCAGCTACATACAGCCGCCATACCCCAGTAACAACCGCTACATGCAGCCGCCTCGCTGCCAGTAACACAGCTACATGCAGCCGCCTCGCGTCCAGTACACAGCTACACAGCACCTCGTCCCAGTAAACAGCTACATACAGCCGCCTCATCCCAGTACACAGCTACATACAGCCGTATCGCCCCCCAGTAACACAGCTACATACAGCCCGTATCGCCCCCAGTAACACATCTACAATACTCGGGCCGATATACATCCCCCACAATGATATATACACACCTTATATACTTATAACACACAGATACAGTTCTACATGCTATACTGACCATATATACACACACATTTAGCCACTCAAATACATTATACACTATTACACAGAGTATATACAAACATACACACATACAGCAAATACACAATCATATATACAGCATATACACACCATACAGAAATACACACACACATTCAGTATATAGAGCATATACATACATACCAATACCCAGCAAACATTTTATTATATTATATTATATATATATAATTTAATGTACGCACTATGGTGTGTATAAATACAGTATATGCATCTATACACAAGTAGATGCATATATACCCATATACAGTATGTAACAGTAGATGCATGTACCCAGGAGCGGCGGGTGCTTGCTCGAGCAGGGGGCAGGGGTCAAGCGGGGTTGCTTGTCCGGCGGGGGTTGATGTCACGGCCATGCATGGCGGGGGAAGGGCGGCAGGCAGGCAGTCTCTGTGTCGGGCTCGCTTGTTCGGCGGGGATGGGAGGAGTGGCGGTGGTTGCCTGTTCGAGCAGGGGCGGGGCAATGAGCGGTTTTCTTGTTCAGGCGGGCGGCTGGGGGTTGGTTGCTCGGCGGCCACGCATGCCTGGGATGGGCGTTGGGAGGCGGTAACCTGTGCCGATGGGAGCGGCCTTGGAGGTGAGGCGGTGTCACCTGTGACGGGGCGTCTCTGTCGTGCAGGAGATGAGCGGGGAGGCGGTCACCTAGGATGAGATCTGCGGGCATCTCAGACGGGTGGCGCGGAGGTGCGATCTGGTGGGGGCCATAGTATTAGAAGTGCATATATACCCATATACACAGTGTACACGTAGATGCATATATACCCATATACACATTATGTACACATAAATAAACAGTAATACACATATAACAGTATATGCACTATACACTTATACATATATACACAGTAGAGCATATATATGCTGTACATGCATAATACACAGTATAGCACAGTATATACATATATACACTGTATATGCATTTATATACTGTAATACATAGATATACACAGTATATACCCATATACACTGTAATACACATATACACACAGATATACATATGTAAATACTTACCTTTAGGGTGACCGGCCGTGCTTCAGGCGGGTGTTCAGGTGGGGGGGGGTTCTTTTGGTTGTTGATCGGACTGGGAGGGGTCGGCGTGCTTGTTCAATCAGGGAGGGGAGGGGGTGGGGGGGTGTGGGTGTAGTTTGTTCGGACGGCGAGCGAGGGGGGGGTGTCGCTTGTTTGGCCGAGAGGGGCGGCGGGGCTTGTTCGAGCAGGGGCAGGGGGTCAAGAGGGGTTGCTTGTCCGTCGGGGGGTTGATGTCACGCCATGCATGGCAGGGAAGGGCAAGCCGGCAGGCGTCCCTTGTCGGGGTCGTGTTCGGCCGGGGATGGGAGGAGGAGTCTTCCTATATTAATCAAGTTGAGATTACCCAAAATGTTTTTTAACCACGTAATGGCCACAGCATTTTCCACTTTTGCTTTTGTCCTTTTACTTGCTGCCTTATAAAACGCAAAAATTTTCCTTTTTTCTGGTTTCAGAGAGTGTGAAGAGCTTGTTTTCTGTGAGATTCATACTTCCTACTGTCACCACTTTTATACCGAAAAATAAAAGTAGAATGCTGTGAAATTGACAAAGATTTAGCATTAGCACCATTTGTTTAGTTTTTTTCATTCTTTGAAAGTCCAATAACTTTTCGGAGGACACCACATTAATTCTGCAACAATTCTCTCCCAATATTTACACAAAGTTACCCAGTATTATTGTATGTATAAAATATAAGATCAGAATTGGGTGAGGTAACACAAAGGATTCCACGAGATCCGAACTCGCGATCCTGCGTTTACGAGTCCAGTGCTCTAACCTCTGAGCTATGAAGCAGCG
Source organism: Engystomops pustulosus (assembly GCA_019512145.1). NCBI lineage: Eukaryota > Metazoa > Chordata > Amphibia > Anura > Leptodactylidae > Engystomops > Engystomops pustulosus. Next base: position 195,712,289 of record CM033641.1, read on the forward strand.
AATACTGTAAACCATGTGTGACCTTTCCCGTGTCCTGGAAACCACCATTTGTGCAGCATAAACAATTTGTCTTCTTGTTGCAAATTGTGATTAATGGAATTAGAAAATACAAGTTAAGCATCTACTAAAAAAAGAAAGTCTTCCTATTTTAATGAAGTTGACATTGCCCAAAATGTTCTTTTACACCTAATGCCAGCATTTTCCACTTTTTGCCTTTTGTCTTTTACTTGGCTGCATTCAGAGAGTGTGAGGATTGTTTCGTGAGATATCTGTACTTCCTACTGTCACCCACTTTTATTTTCTCACAGCAAAAATAAAAGTCCAAATGCTGTGAAATTGACAAAGATTTAGCATTTAGCACCATTTGGCGCAATTTTCTTTTAGGTCTAGTTCTTTGCATAGACTTATGACAACAAAACCAGATTTAATAACTAGAGATGGGCGAATTTGTTAAAGTCGTTTCGTCCAATGGCCGAATTTTCAAAAAAATTCCATTTGACCCGAATCGAATTAAAACGAATTACGTAAAAAAACAGGCATTTCCTGGCTGCAGAAAGCCTGTAGGGTGTTGTAGAACGTTGTGCCATGCTTAAATATGCAGGGAGCATGGTTTGGTCTGAAACAATGCTGTATTTATTATGGACACACACCCGACACTGCGGCTCCTTAGAATCGCTTCAATCTTCACTTCATGTGCACTTACATAGGCCAACTTCCCCAAATAAGCGAAGCGGGAACGCAGCCTGACAAGGTAACGTCTGACCAGCTCGAAAGGACGGGCTGAGGGCCAAGATCCCACATGACATCAAAGAGTGCCCTCTTTTTACACTGAATCAGAATGATTTCATAGATTACGACAGAACGTTCTGTTAAAGCGGATACATGGGGAAAGCCCCCCAAAAGAGTGCAGAGAGGATGTTGGCAGTAATTTTGCATTGACGTCATGATCATTTTGCCCTTCTTTTCACGCGTCAGTGTTCTCTTTTAATCGGTCTCAATAATCCATCAGCATTGCTAAAGCCAAAAACAAACAGGAGTTTATCCGGAATAGAGATTAGCAGCAAATGGGATACTGCATGTCCTCTTTGTTCTGTATCCACTCCTGCTTTTGGCTATCAATCCTGAAATTTTCATCCTTCTGACAGAGAAATGAAGGGGAAAACCAAATATAGTGGCAATGTCATAGAGTGATGGAGGGTGAAAACAGCATTATGGAAATCACAGGGTGTTCCAGGAGACAGTGGTCATGGCAGCGCAGAGTAGCTGCAGAGTGGCACAATGACAAACTATGTAGGTGGCAGAACATGGTGAGGCCACAAAGTGGCACAATGATAGAGTGTGGAGGTGGCAGCACAGAAGCAGCAGCAGGAGCCCATGATTTAGTGTGGAGGTGGGCATCAGCAAAGGATCCCACAGGTGGCAGCAACATGGTGGCAGTAACAGGGAAAGCCACAGAGTGGCACAATTATATAGTGGAGGGGCATCAGCAGCAGCAGCAACAGGAGCCACAAAGTGGCACAATGATAAGAGTGTGAGGTGGCGACAGAAGAAGCAGCAGCAGGAGTCCCAGGTGTTAGCAACATGGTGGCAAGCAACAGGGAAAGCCACAGAGTGGCACAATGATATAGTGTGAAGGTGCATCAGAAGCAGCAAGTGCCTGTGGAGTGGCACAAGGATATAGTGTGAAGGTGGCTTCGAAGCAGCATGCCTGCAGAGTGGCACAATGATATAGTTGAAGGTGGCATCAGAAGCAGCAGGAGCCTGCAAGTGGCACAATGATTAATTGTGAAGGTGGCATCAGAAGCAGCATGAGCCTGCAGAGTGGCACAATTATATAGTGCGTTGGTGGCATCAGTAGCAGCAGCAGCAGAGGGGCCACAGAGGCACAATGATATAGTGTGTTGGTGGCATCAGAGGCAGCAGGAGCCCGCAGAGGCACAATTATAATGTGAAGGTGGCATCAGAAGCAAGCAGAGCCTGCAGATGTGGCACAATGATATAGTGCGTTGGTGGCATCAGTAGCAGCAGCATCAGGAGGAGCCCACAGAGTGGTACAATGATATAGTGTGTTGGTGGCATCAGAAGCAGGAGCCCGCAGAGTGGCACAATGATATAATGTGAAGGTGCATCAGAAGCAGCAAGAGCGGCAGAGTGGCACAATGAAATAGTGTGTGTGGGCATCAAAATCAGCAGCAGCAGGAGCCTGCAGAGTGGCACAATGATATAGTGTGAAGGTGGCATCAGTAGCAGCAGCAGGAGGAGCTCACAGAGTGGCACAATGATACTATAGTGTGTGGTGGCATCAGAAGCAGCAGGAGTTAGAACCCTGACTCATTTCTCACCGTTTGGAGGAGTGTCATGGCTGATCTAATCTGATGCATAGAGCATTGGTGAGTTGAAATCCTGCCGATCCAAGCCTGATTCATCTTGACAAAGGTCAGTCTCTCACATTACGGGTGGACAAGCGGGTTCTCTGGGGGTAAGATGGCCCCCGCCGCACTGAACACCCGCTCTGATGCCACACTACAGGCCGGGCAGGACAGCTTCTCTACTGAAACTCCGCAAGTTGCAGCCAGCATCAAGTTGGCTGCCCAGTAGACCATGGATCCTCTACCACAGGTGGTAAATGCTGTCCAAGTAGGCCACCACCTGCTGGTGCAGGGTCTGCTTCATGTCCTGCTGCTGTGGTGGCGGGCTACCCCTCCTCAAGGCAGTGAAGGAAATTGCTCATTAAGGAATCCAGACTTAAGCGACTGTTGATGGAACTGCTACTCCTCCTACCCCCCAGCTCCCCACAGCAGCCGTGGTAGTAGTACGTGAGCAATGACTGCCAGAAATCCCCCGTTCAACCTGACAGAGAATGGACAATGGCGCACATAGGCAGCGGCCATCGGCTTGAGAAAGCGCCACAGTGCTGAAACGGCCCCGTTGCCGGAACCTATCTTTTACCCCCCCTGCAGCTTCCCCACCAATAAAGGACGCTTTTCATGCTTTTGGAACCGGTGAGTGCACGTCATCCTCTTTCTATGTTTATGTAGCGCAACTGTTGCTCAGTATTATCTCTATTGTATGCCAGTTGTTCCTTCCTCTCACGCAGAAAAAAAGTCACCCATTTTGGACGTAGCGAGTGTCCAGAGTGGAGAGCCAAAGTATCCTAGCGGATGTTGACTTTCGGCGTCCTAGTTAGGCAAAGCAGCCATGCTGCGGGCCATCTGACATATACCAACGCTCGGTCGTCGGGTCTTTACAAAAAAACTGCCACACCGCAAGGTGGTAATTTACCGGCCACACACTCTGCACTGAGACTAACTACTACCGCCGCTGCCTCGCTGAGCCCCTTGCCACTGCTTATTTGGGCCTGGGAATCTGGTTTGTACCCCACGACGTTTGCTCCCGTCCTCGCCCTGCTGCCATCCTGCTGACTCACAGACCATAGTAGCGACTTGCTGCCTGCTCTGCAGCTGACACTCTCTTTCGCCCGACGATGATGAATCCCCTGCTACACCCTGCTCCCAAGTGCGATCAGCTAATCATCGTCAATTTGCATTTCACGGTCACTGCTACTCTCCTCACCGGTGTCAGTATGCACAGCCTGCCTACTGCAGGAAATCAGCGGAAGTCTGCCCCACTCTCTTCCTGCAAAGCAGCGGGCTGACTGTCCTCAAACACTTCATCCTCGCTGAATATGGCACTAGCCCAGACCACCTATTAGCTCTCTTGGCTGCGGGAAAGGAACAGGACAGAACCTGGTTGAGGACAAGTGAGGCCCCTGACCTGCTCCGGGCCTTGCAACTAATTGTTGTATCAGAGGAACCTACGAACTCTTGGCTGGGATTGTCGATGTATATTTGAGGAATTGGATGATCTATTCAACCAATTAACAACCTTTGGCTTGTTGATCAACACACTGCCACTAGATGACAATGCAGTTTCTGGCCTCAAGAGTCACCCCTGCTGCGACCATACCCTTACTGTGCTGCCACCTCTGCCTGCTCCACTTGCCCATTTCTGTCTGACATAGTGGTTAATAAACTACGTGATTTGACACGTAAATCTGGCTGTAAACTAGAGCCCCCCAAAAGGTAGGTGCAATGTGCGTTATACAGATACCCCACAACTGACAGTGTAATTTCAGCAAAATCCCTGTATAAACTATGTGGATTTGACACGTAAATCTGGCTGCAAACTAGAGCCCCCAAAGGTATTGCATGTGCGTATACAGATACCCCACAAACTGACAGTGAATTTCAGCGAAATCACTGTATTATACACTAGGTGGATTTCACACATAATCTGGCTGTAACTAGAGCCCCAAAAGGTATTGCAATGTGCGTCTTACAGATACTCCACAATGACAGTGTAATTTCAGCCGAAAATCACATATAAACTACACTGATTTGACACGTGAATCTGTGATGTAAACTATAGCCCCCAAAAGGTATTGCAATGTGCTTATACAGATAACCCACAACTGACAGCTCACTACTGCAGATGCATGAATGGTCAAACAGATTTCTTCCTATTCGATTTTGTCACAAAATAGAACTGCTATTTGGGGTATACAGAGCCCCCTTAAAGAACAACCAGGATTGGTCCACCATCGCTACTGCAGATGCATGAAAGTCAAACAGATTTCTTCCTATTCGATTTTGTCACAAAATAGAACTGCTATTTGGGGTATACAGATCCTCCTTAAAGAACAACCAGGGATTGCTCCACCAATCGCTAATACAAGTTAAGCATCTACTAAAACAAAAGAATAGTCTTCCTGTTTTAATGAAGTTGACATTGCCCAAAATGTTGTTTAAACATACATAATGCACAGCATTTTCCACTTTTTGCCTTTGTCTTTTTACTTGCTGCATATAAAAAGCCAACAACATTTTTTCTTTTTTCTGGTTTCAGAGATCTGTGAGAGCTTGTTTTTCTGTGAGATATCGTACGTCCTGACTGTCACCACTTTTATTTTCTCACAAGCCAAAAAAAAAGTCCAAATGCTGTGAAATGACAAAAGGTTTAGCATTTAGCACCATTTGGTTGCAGGTTTTTTTATTGCCAGTTTTTTCCCTTCTTTGAAAGTCCAATATCTTTTCGGAGGACACCACTTTAATTCTGCAACAATTGTTGCTCCCCAATATTTTACACAAAGTTACCAGTATATTGTTTATGTATAAAGTAATGAGACACGAATTGGGTGAGGTACAAACAAAGGCTTCAGCGAGATTCGAACTCGCGACCCCTGGTTTACGAGACCAGTGCTCTAACCTCTGACTATGAACCAGAATACTGTACACCATGTGTACCTTTCCCGCGTCTAGGAACCACCATTGTCCCAGCAATAAACTGTCTTCTTGTAGCAAAATTGTGAATTAATGGATATTAGAAAATACAAGTTAAGCATCTACGAAAACAAAAGAATAGTCTTCTCTATTTAATGTTGACATTGCCCAAATGATCTTTAACCACTAGCACACCACTCTTCCAACTTTTTTGCCTTTTGTCTTTTTACTTGCTGCATATAAAAAAGCAAAACATTTTTCTTTTTTCTGGTTTCAGAGATGTGTGAGAGCTTGTTTTCTGTGAGATTATCTGTACTTCCTACTGTCACCACTTTTATTTTCTCACAAGCCAAAATAAAAGTCCAAATGCTGTGAAATTGACACAAGGTTTAGCCTTTAGCACCATTTGGTTGCAGGTTTTTTTATTGCCAGTTTTTTTCATTCTTTGAAGTCCAATATCTTTTCGGAGGACACACTTTAATTCTGCAACAATTGTTGCTCCCCAATATTTTACACAAAGTTACCCATATATTGTTATGTATAAATAATAAGAGCAGAATTGGGGAGACACAAAGGCTTCAGCGGATTCAACTCGCGACCCCTGGTTTACGAGACCAGTGCTCTAAACATCTGAGCTATGAAGCCAGGAAATTGTAACCTGTGTACCTTTCCCGCGTCCTAGGAACCACCATTTGTCCAGCAATAACTATTCGTCTTCTTGTAGCAAATTGTGAATTAATGGTATTAGAAAATACAGTTAAGCATCTACTAAAAAAAGATAGTCTTCCTATTTATATGAATGTTGACATTGCCCAAATGATCTTTTAACCACGTAATGCCACAACACTTTTCCACTTTTTGCCTTTGTCTTTTTACTTGCTGCACATAAAAGCAAAAAACATTTTCTTTTTTCTGGTTTCAGAGAGTGGTGAGGAGCTTGTTTTCTGTGAGATTATCTGTACTTCCTACTGTCACCACTTTTATTTTCTCACAAGCCAAAATAAAAGTCCAAATGCTGTGAAATTGACAAAAGATTTAGCATTTAGCACCATTTGGTTGCAGGTTTTTTTATTGCCAGTTTTTTTCATTCTTTGAAAGTCCAATATCTTTTCGGAGGACACCACTTTAATTCTGCAACAATTGTTTCTCCCCAATATTTTACACAAAGTTACCCAGTATTATTGTTTATGTATAAAGTATAAATCAGAATTGGGTGAGGTAACCAAAGGCTTCAGCGAGATTCAAACTCGCGACCCCTGGTTTACGAGACCAGTGCTCTAACTCTGAGCGATGAAGCCAGGATACTGTACACCATGTTACCTTTCCGCGTCCTAGAACACCATTTGTCCACAATAAACTATTCGTCTTCTTGTAGCAAAATGTTGTGAATTAATGGATATTAGAAAATACAAGTTAAGCATCTACTAAAACAAAGAATAGTCTTCCTATTTTAATGAAGTTGACATTGCCCAAATGATCTTTAACCACGTAATGCCACAACACTTTTCCACTTTTTGCCTTTTGTTTTTTTACTTGCTGCATATAAAAAGCAAAACATTTTTCTTTTTTCTGGTTTCAGAGATGTGTGAGAGCTTGTTTTCTGTGAGATTATCTGTACTTCTCTACTGTCACCACTTTTATTTTCTCACAAGCCAAAAATAAAAGTCCAAATGCTGTGAAATTGACAAAAGAGTTAGCATTTAGCACCATTTGGTTGCAGGTTTTTTTATTGCCAGTTTTTTTCATTCTTTGAAAGTCCAATATCTTTGGAGACACCACTTTAATTCTGCAACAATTGTTTCTTCTCCCCAATATTTTACACAAAGTTACCCAGTATTATTGTTTATGTATAAAGTAATAAGATCAGAATTGGTGAGTAAACACAAAGGCTTCAGCGGATTCGCACTCAACGAACCCTGGTTTACGAGACCAGTGCTCTAACCTCTGAGCTAGAAGCGAATACTGTACACCATGTGTACCTTTCCCGCGGTCCTAGGAACACCATTTGTCCAGCAATAAACTATTCGTTCTTCTTGTAGCAAAATTGTGAATTAATGGATATAGAAATACAAGTTAAGCATCTATAAACAAAAGAATAGTCTTCCTATTTTAATGAAGTTACATTGCCCCAAATGATCTTTTAACCACGTAATGCCACAATACTCTCCACTTTTGCCTTTTGTCTTTTTACTTGCTGCATATAAAAAGCAAAATTTTTCTTTTTCTGGTTTCAGGATGTGAGAGCTTGTTTTCTGTGAGATTATCTGTAACTACTACTGTCACCACTTTTATTTTCTCACAAGCCAAAAATAAAAGTCCAAATGCTGTGAAATTGACAAAAGACTTAGCATTTAGCACCATTTGGTTGCAGGTTTTTTTATTGCCAGTTTTTTTTCATTCTTTGAAAGTCCAATATCTTTTCGGAGGACACCACTTTAATTCTGCAACAATTGTTTCTCCCAATATTTTACACAAAGTTACCCAGTATTATTGTTATGTATAAAGTAATAAGATCAGAATTGGGTGAGGAACACAAAGGCTTCAGCGAGATCGAATCGCACGACCCTGGTTTACGAGACCAGTGCTCTACACCTCTGAGCTATGAACCAGGAATACTGTACACCATGTATACCTTTCCAGCGTCCTAGAACCACCATTTGTCCAGAATAAACTATTCGTCTTCTTGTAGCAAAATTGTGAATTAATGGATATTAGAAAATCAAGTTAAGCATCTACTAAAACAAAAGAATAGCTTCCTATTTTAATGAAGTTTACATTGCCCAAATGATCTTTTAACCACGTAATGAAACATACTCTTCCACTTTTTGCCTTTTGTCTTTTTATGCTGCATATTAAAAAGCAAAACATTTTTCTTTTTTCTGGGTTCAGAGATGTGTGGAAGCTTGTTTTCTGTGAGATATCTGTATTCCTACTGTCACCACTTTTATTTTCTCACAAGCCAAAATAAAAGTCAAATGCTGTGAAATTGACAAGAGTTAGCATTTAGCACCATTTGGTTGCAGGTTTTTTTATTGCCAGTTTTTTTTCATTCTTGAAAGTCCAATATCTTTTCGGAGGACACCACTTTAATTCTGCAACAATTGTTGCTCCCCAATATTTTACACAAAGTTACCCCGTATTATTGTTTATGTATAAAGTAATAAGATCAGAATTGGGTGAGGTAACACAAAGGCTTCAGCGAGATTCGAACTCGCGACCCCTGGTTTACGAGACCCGTGCTCTAACCTCTGAGCTATGAAGCCAGGATACTGTTACACCATGTGATACCTTCCCGCGTCCTAGGAACCACCATTTGTCCAGCAATAAACTGTTCGTCTTCTTGTAGCAAAATTGTGATTAATGGATATTAGAAAATACAAGTTAAGCATCTACTAAAACAAAAGAATAGTCTTCCTATTTTAATGAAGTTGACATTGCCCAAAATGATCTTTTAACCACGTAATGGCCACAACACTCTTCCACTTTTGTCTTTTCTTTTTACTTGCTGCATATAAAAAGCAAAACATTTTTTTTTCTGGTTTTCAGAGATGGGTGGAAGCTTGTTTTCTGTGAGATTATCTGTACTTCCTACTGTCACCACTTTTATTTTCTCACAAGCCAAAAATAAAAGTCCAAATGCTGTGAAATTGACAAAAGATTTAGCATTTAGCACCATTTGGTTGCAGGTTTTTTTATTGCACGTTTTTTTCATTCTTTGAAAGTCCAATCTTTTGGAGGACACACTTTATTCGCAACAATGTTTTCTTCTCCAATATTTTACAGCAAAGTTACCCGTATCTTGTTTGTCTAAAGTATAAGATCAGAATTGGTGAGGAACACACAAGGGCGTCACGAGATTCGCTAAAACCTCACGACCCCTGTTTACGAGACCAGTGTGCTAACCTCTGAGCTATGAAGCCGGAATACTGTACACCATGTGTGTACCTTCCCGCGTCTAGGAACCACCATTGTCCAGCAATAAACTATCGTCTTCTTGTAGCAAAATTGTGAATTAATGGATATTAGAAAATACAAGTTAAGCATGCTCTAAAACAAAAGAATAGTCTTCCTATTTTAATGAAGTTTACATTGCCCAAAATGATCTTTTAAACGACGTAATGCACAACACTCTTCCACTTTTTGCCTTTTGTCTTTTACGCTGCATATAAAAAGCAAAACATTTTTCTTTTTTCTGGTTTCAGAGATGTGTGAGAGCTTGTTTTCGTGAGATTATCTGTACTTCCACTGTCACCACTTTTATTTTTCTCACAAGCCAAATAAAAGCCAAATGCTGTGAAATTGACAAAAGAGTTAGCATTTAGCACCATTTGGTTGCAGGTTTTTTTATTGCCAGTTTTTTTCATTCTTTGAAAGTCCAATATCTTTCGGAGGACACCACTTTAATTCTGCAACAATTGTTGCTCCCCAATATTTTACACAAAGTTACCCAGTATTATTGTTTATGTATAAAGTAATAAGATCAGAAGGTGATGGTAACACCAAGGCTCAGCGAGATTCGAACTCGCGACCCCTGGTTTACGAGACCAGTGCTCTAACCTCTGAGCTATGAAGCCAGGAATACTGTACACCATGTGTACCTTTCCCGCGTCCTAGGAACACCATTGTCCAGCAATAAACTATTCGTCTTCTGTAGCAAAATTGTGAATTAATGGATATTAGAAAATACAAGTTAAGCATCTACTCAAACAAAGAATAGTCTTCTATTTTAATGTGAACTTGCCCAAAATGATCTTGTAACCACGTAAGCCACAACACTCTCCACTTTTTGCCTTTTGCTTTTTACTTGCGCATATACAAGCAAAACATTTCTTTTTTTCTGTTTCAGAGATGGTGAGAGCTTGTTCTGTGAGATTATCTGTACTTCCTACTCTGTCACCGACTTTTATTTTCTCAGCAAGCCAACAATAAAAGTCCAAAATGTGTGAAATTGACAAAAGAGTTACTTTAGCCACCATTTGTCAGGTTTTTTATTGCCAGTTTTTTCATTCTTTGAAAGTCCATATCTTTTCGGAAGACACACACTTTAAGTCTGCAATGCAACAATTGTTTCTTCGCGCTCACATATCTTTACATCAAAGTATCCAGTATTATTGTTTATGTAATAAGTAATAATATAGAATTGGGTGAGGTAACACATCAAAGGCTTCAGCGAGATTAGAACTCACGTACCCTGGTTTACGAGACAGTGCTCTAACCTCTGAGTCTATGAAGCCAGGAATACTGTACACCAGTGTACCTTTCCCGCGTCCTTCAGGAACCACCATGTTGTCCAGCAATAAACTATTCGTCTTCTTGTAGCAAAATTGTGAATTAATGGATATTAGAAAATACAAGTTAAGCATCTACTAAAACAAAAGAATAGTCTTCCTATTTTAATGAAGTTGACATTGCCCAAAATGATCTTTTAACCACGTAATGCCACAACACTTTTCCACTTTTGCCTTTGTCTTTTTACTTGCTGCATATAAAAAGCAAAACATTTTCTTTTTTCTGTTTCAGAGAGTGTGAGAGCTTGTTTTCTGTGAGATTATCTGTACTTCCTACTGTCACCACTTTTATTTTCTCACAAGCAAAAATAAAAGTCCAAATGCTGTGAAAATTGACAAAAGATTTAGCATTTAGCACCATTTGGTTGCAGGTTTTTTTATTGCCAGTTTTTTTCATTCTTTGAAAGTCCAATATCTTTTCGGAGGACATCACTTTAATTCTGCAACATTGTTCGTCCCCAATATTTTACACAAAGTTACCAAGTATTATTGTTTATGTATAAGTATAAGATCAGAATTGGGTGAGGTAACACAAAGGCTTCAGCGAGATTCGAACTCGCGACCCCTGGTTTACGAGACCAGTGCTCTAACCTCTGAGCTATGAAGCCAGGAATACTGTACACCATGTGTACCTTTCCCGCATCCTAGGAACCACCATTGTCCAGCAATAAACTATTCGTCTTCTTGTAGCAAAATTGTGAATTAATGGATATTAGAAAATACAAGTTAAAGGGGTATTCTCATCTGGGCATTTATATCTAATTAAATTCATTTACCTTATGTAAACATTTCTTCAATTGGATGTTTTTAAAAAATATTCCTGTGTGAAGAACATTTTCGTCATAATGTAGTACATGTGTCCTAGAAAACACATAGATTCCTCGATACGACCACGTCGAATCTGGCAGCGGTGGCCAGACTTGCGCTATGGAGTCCTGACGACCCCGGATTCCGCAATCATTACAACAGGATCGGGCGAACTGCTGTGACAATGTGTCAAAGCTCAAGCCGACATTTTGTTACAAGTTACCCTTTTTGTTTCTTTCAAATCCCTCCGCAGAGTGGGCGTATCAGGGAGGAAGCTATTCGATTTCAAAGGAAAACATAGTTGCCACGACCATTTTATGAGAAATACTTCACACAGAGAAATTGTTTTTCTCAAGTAACATTAATTGAAGGAAATGTTCATATGGCAGATTAACTTGACGAGACTGTCATGCTGAGTATGCCCAGTGAGAATACCCCTTTAGAGCATCTACGAAACCAAACAGATAGTCTTCTATTGCTTAATCGAAGTGTGTACATGCCAAAATGATCGTCTGGGAACACTATGCACAACACTTATGTCCAATTTGCTGTCTTTTACTTGGTGATATAAAAAGCAAAACCATTTCTGAGTTGAGATTTTCGGTCATAGAGATGTGTGAGAGGTTGTCCCTGTGAGCATATACTGATATCTCTCACTACGTTACCACTATCTCGGAGGCGTGCCAATTGCGATATGACTCACAGAGACAAGGATTAACAAGTCCAAGATGCTGTGATGACATGTGACAAAAAGAGTTCCATAGCCCGGCATTTGGTGCAGTTTTTATGGCCAGTTTTCATCTCTTTGAAATGTCATATCTTTTGAGGACAACCACTAATTCTGCAGAGCAATGTTGCGCCCAAATTTTCAAAGAGTTACGCAGATTTGTTTATTATAACAGCTAATGATCAGAATGTGGGACAAGGCTTCAGCAAGATGGTCCCGACTCGCAGACCCCTGGTGTACGAGACAGTGCTCAAACCTCTGAGATGAAGCCGGCTTACTGTACACCATGTGTACGTTGGTCCTGGAAACATTTTCAGAAAACTATTCGTGCAAATTGTGTAGGTTAGTACAATTAAGATCTCTACGAATCAAACATCACACACGTCCATTTCCACTTTTGCCTTTTGTCTTTTACTGCTGCATATAAAAGAAAACATTTTCTTTTTTGTTTCAGAGATGTGAGAGCTTGTTCTGTGAATTATCTGTACTTCCTACTGTCACACTTTTATTTCTCACAGCCAAAATAAAATCCAATGCTTGAAATTGACAAAGATTTGCATTAGCCCATTTGGTTGCAGTTTTATTGCCAGTTTTTTTTCATTCTTTGAAAGTCCAATACTTTTCGGAGGACACCACTTTACAATTCTGCAAACAATTGTTTCTCCCCAATATTTTACACAAAGTTACCCAGTATTATTGTTTATGTATAAAGTAATAAGATCAGAATGGGTGAGGTAACACAAAGCGCTTCAGCGAGATTCGAACTCTCGACCCGGTTTACGAGACCAGTGCTCTAACCTGAGCTATGAGCCAGGAATACTGTACACCATGTGTACCCTTCCCGAGTCCTAGGACCACCATTGTCCAGCAATAAACTATTCGTCTTCTGTAGCAAATTGTGAATTAATGGATATTAGAAAAATACAAGTTAAGCATCCTACGACAACACAACGAATACGTCTTCCCTATTTTAATGAAGTGAAGTGCCCAAATGATCTTTTAACCAACCAATGCACACAACACTCTTCCCTTTTTGCCTCTTTGTCTGTTTTACTTGCTGCATATTAAAAAAAGCAAAACATTTTTTCTTTTTTTTATGGTTTCAGAGATGGAGAGCTTGTTTTCTGTGAGATTATATGTACTGTCCTACTGTCACCACTTTTATTTTCCACAAGCCAAAATAAAAGCCTCCAATGCTGTGAAATTGAACAAAAATATTCATTTAAGCACCAATTTGGTTTGCAGTTTTTTTATTGCCTGTTTTTTTCATTCTGTTAAAGTCCAAATCTTTTCGAGGACCAATCATTTTAATTCTGCAACAATTGTTTCTCTTTCTCCCCAATAATTTTACACAACCAAGTTACCCAAGTATTTTTGTTATGTACTAAAGTAATAAGAATCACATTGGGTGAAGTACAACACAAAGGCTCACGCGAATCGAACTCACGACCCCTGGTTTACGGACCAGTGCCTAACCTCTGAGCTATGAAGCCAGGACACTGTCACGATGTGTACCTTCCCGCGTCCAGGAACCACCATTTTGTCCAGCAATAATATTCGTTCTCTTGTAGCAAAATTGTGAATTAGGATATTTAGAAAATACAAGTTAAAAGGGGTATCTCATCTGGGCATTTAAATCTAATTAAATCATTTACCTGATGTAACATTTCTTCAATTGGATTGTTTTAAAAAATATTCCTGTGCTGAAGATTAATTTCTCATAAATGTAGTCATGTGGTCCCTTAGAAACCACCATAGCTTCCTCGGATACGACCCACGTCGAACTCTGGCAGCGGTGGCGACTTGCGCTATGGAGTCCTGCCGGACCACCAGGATTCAGCATCATTACCAAAGGAGGCTGTGCGAATGTAGTAACTCCCGGACAATTTCTCTCAATAACCTTTGTGTCTTGGTGCAATCCCTCCAGCAGAGGTGCCGATCCGAGGAAGGAAGTATATCGTTTCCAAGTGACAAACAGGATACATTTATGAGAAATTATCTTCACACAGGACAGTTTTTTAATAACATTAATTGAAGAAAGGTTTACATATGGCAGATTAATGAAACCTGCATGTGAGTTGCCCCCAGATGAGAATACCCCTTAAGAATCTTACTAAAAACAAAAGAATAGTCTTCCTATTTAATGAAGTGACATTGCCAAAATGATCTTTTAACCACGTAAGCCAACAACACTTTCCACTTTTTGCCTTTTGTTGTACTTGCTGCATATAAAAAAGCAACACATTTTTCGTTTTCTGGTTTCAGAGGATGTGTGGAGCTTGTTTTCTGTGAGAGATCTGTACTTCATACTGTCACCACTTATTTTCTCACAAGAAAAATAAAAGCAAATGCTGTGAAATTGAAAAGAGTTAGATTTAGCCACCATTTGGTTGCAGGTTTTTTATTGACAGTTTTTATTCTTTGAAAGTCCAATATCTTCGGAGGACACCACGTTATTCTGCAACATTGTTTCTCCCAATATTTTACACAAGTTTACCCAGTATTATTGTTTATGATAAAAAGTAATAAGATCAGAATTGGGGTTGAGGTAACCCAACGGCTTCAGCAAGATTCGGAAATCGCGACCCCGGTTACTGAGACCGGTGCTCTAACCTCTGAGCTATGAAGCCAGGAATAACTGTAAACATGGTAACTTTCCCGCGTCATAGGACCACCATTTGTCAGCAATAAACTATCGTCTTATTGTAGCAAAATTGTGAATTAATGGATATTAGAAAAGAAAAGTTAAGCACTACTAAAAACAAACGAATAGTTTCCTCTTTTAATGAGTTGACATTGCCAAAGATCTTTTAACCACGTAGCACAACCACTTCACTTTTTGCCTTTCGTTTTTTATTGTGCATATAAAAAGCAAACACATTTTTCTTTTTCTGGTTTCAGAGATGTGTGAGAGCTTGTTTCTGTGAGGATTCTCGGCCTTTCCTTACTGTCACCAATTTTAGTTTTCTCACAAGCCAAAAATAAAAGTCAAATGCGTGAAATTGACAAAAAAGATTAGGCATTTGCACCATTGGTTGCAGGTTTTTTTATTGCCAGTTTTTGCATTCTTTTGAAAGTCCAATATCTGTCGGAGACATCCACTTTAATCTGCAACAATGGTTTCTCCCCAAATTTTACACCAAAGTTACAAGTAGTAGTGTGATGTATAAAGTAATAAGAATCAGAATTGGGTGAGTAAACACAAAGGCTTCAGCGAGATTCAACTCGCGACCCCTGTTTACGAGACCAGGCTCTAACCTCTGAGCTATGAAGCCAGGAATACTGTCAAAATGTGTACCTTTCCCGCATCCTAGGAACCACCATTTGTCCAGCAATAAAACTATTCGTTTTTTTTTTTTTTTCCTTCTTGTAGCAAAATTGTGAATTAATGGAATTAGAAAATACAAGTTAAAGGGGTATTCTCATCTGGCATTTACATCTAATAATTCATTTACCTTATGTTAAACATTTCTTCAATTGGATGTTTTTAAAAAATATTCATGTGTGAAGATAATTTCTCATAAATGTAGTCATGTTGTCCCTTAGAAACCACATAGCTTCCTCGGATACGACCCCGTAGAACTCTGGCCAGCCTTTCGCTGTGAGAAAGAAGAGATAGGGAGTAAGGACGGAAAAACAAGGATCTTTAAGAAAGTAATTAAAAAAGGAGGGCATTATGTGACGAAAATGGGAGTAAATAACGGACATTTTTATATACAAAACCTTTTGTTTCTTGGTGCAATCCCTCCAGCAGAGGAGGACGTATCCGAGGAAGCTATATGTTTCCAAGGGACAACATGGCTACAAGTTGGAAATTTCTTCACACAGGAACATTTTTTTAAAACATCTAATGAAGAAATGTTTTACATATGGCCGATTAATGAAAACTGCATGTGAGTGCCCAGTGAGAAACCCCTTTAAGCATCTACTAAAACAAAAGAATATGTCTCCATTTTACTTGAAGTTGACATTGCCCAAAATGATCTTTTAACCACAGTAATCCCACAACACTTTTGCACTTTTTGCCTTTTTGTCTTTTTACTTGCTGCATATAAAAAGCAAAACATTTTTCTTTTTTCTGGTTTTCAGAGATTGTGAAGAGCTTGTTTTTCTGGAGATTATCTGGTACTTCCTACTGTCACCACTTTTATTTCTCACAAGCCAAAAAATTAAAGTCCAAATGCTGTGAAATTGACAAAAGAGTTAGCATTTAGCACCATTTGGTTGCAGTTTTTTTATTGCCAGTTTTTTTCATTCTTTGAAAGTTCAATATCTTTCCGGGGACACACTTTAATTCTTGCAACAATTGTGTATACCCAATATTTTACACAAAGTACCCAGTATTATTGTGTATGTATAAAGTAATAAGATCAGAATTGGGTGAGGTAACCACAAAGCTTCAGCGAGATTCGAACTCGAGACCCTGGTTACGAGACCAGTGCTCTAACTATGAGCTATGAAGCCAGGAATACTGTACACCATGTGTACCTTTCCCGCATCCTAGGAACCACCATTTGTCCAGCAATAAACTATTCGTCTTCTTGTAGCAAAATTGGGAATTAATGGATATTAGAAAATACAAGTTAAAGGGGTATTCTCATCTGGCATTTACATCTAATTAAATTCATTTACCTTATGTAAACCATTCTCAATTGGAGTTTCTTAAAAAAATTCTGTGTGAAGATAATTTCTATAAATGTAGCTGTTGTCCAGTAGAAACCAACATAGCTTCCTCGGATACGACCAAGTCGAACTATGGCAGCGGTGGCCAGATTGCGCTATGGCGTTCTGCCGGACACCAGGATCAGCAATCATTACCACAGGAGGTGTGCGACATGTAGTAAACTCTTGGAATTTTATATACAAACCTTTTGTTTCTTTGTGCAACCGCCCTCCAGCGAGAGGTGGCCGTATCCGAGGAGCTATTCGTTTCAAGGGGAACAACATGGCTACATTATGAGAAATTATCTTCACCAGGAACATTTTTTTTAATAAAAATCTTAATGAAGAAATGGTTACAGATGGCAGATAATACATGCATGTGAGTGCCCAGATGAGAATACCCCTTTAAGCATCTACTAAAACAAAAGAATAGTCTTCCTATTTTAATGAAGTTGACATTGCCCAAAAAATGATCTTTTAACCACGTAATGCCACAACCTTTCCACGTTTTGCCTTTGTCTTTGTATGCTGCCATATAAAAAAGCACAACATTTTTTCTTTTTCTGCGTTTCAGAGATGTGTGAGAGCTTGTTTTCTGTAGATTATCTGTACTTCATAACATGTCACACTTTTATTTCTCACAAGCCAAAAATAAAAGGTCACAAATGCTGGTGAAATTGACAAAAAGAGTGAGCATTTGCACCATTGTTGCAGGTTTTTTATTGCCAGTTTTTTTCATTCTTTGAAAGTCCAATATCTTGTCGGAGGACACCACTTAATTTCTGCAACAATTGTTTCTCCCCAATATTTTACACCAAGTTTACCAGTATATGTTTATGTATAAAGTAATAAGATCAGAATTGGGTTGAGGTAACACAAAGGCTTCAGCGAGAATCGAACTCTGCGACCCCTGGTTACGAGACCAGTGCGCTAACCTCTGAGCTATGAAGCAGGAATAGTACACCATGGGTACCTTTCCCGCGTTCCTAGGAAACCACCATTTGTCCAGCATAAACTATAGTCTTCTTGTAGCAAAATGTGAATTAAGGATATAGAAAATACAAAGTTAGCATCTACTAAAACAAAAGAAAGTCTTACTATTTTATGAAGTTGACATGCCAAAAGTGAGTCGTACCCACGTAAGCCACACCTTTCCATTTTCCTTTTGTCTTTTTACTTGCTGCCATATAAAAAGCAAACATTTTTCTTTTTTTCTGGTTTCAGAGCTGATTTTACTGTGAGGAGCTTGTTTTCTGTGAGATGATCTGTAATTCCTACTTGTCACACTTTATTTTCTCACAAGCCAAAAATAAAAGTCCAAGCGTGAAATTGACAAAAGAGTTAGCATTTAGCACCATTTGGTTTGCAGTGTTTTTTTATTGCCAGTTTTTCAGTCTGTGAAAGCATCATATCTTTCGGAGGACACCACTTGAATTCTGCAAACAATGTTTCCTCCCCAATATTTTACCAAAGTTACCAGGATTATTGTTTATGTATAAAGTAATAAGATCGAATTGGGTTGAGGTAACACAAAGGCTTCAGAAGATTCGAACTCGCGACCCCTGGTTACGAGACCGCGTGCTCTAAAAACTCGAGCTATGAAGCCAGGAAGACTGTACACTATGTGTTACTTTCCCGCGTCCTAGGAAACCACCATTTGTCCAGCAATAAAACTATGTCTTCTTGTGCAAAATGTAATTAATGGATCTTAGAAAATACAAGTTTATGCATCTACTAAAACAAAAGATAGTCTTCCTATTTTGAATGAAGTTTGACATTGCCCAACATGATCTTTTACAGTAATGCCACAAACACTTTTCCACTTTTTGCCTTTGGTTCTTTTTACTTGCTGCATATAAAAAGCAAACCTTTTTCTTTTTTCTGGTTTCAGAGATGGTGAGAGCTGTTTTCTGTGAATTATCGGATTCCTCTGTCACCACTTTTTTTCTCACAAGCCAAAAATAAACGTCCCAAATGCTGTGAAATTGACAAAAGAATTTAGCATTAGCACCATTTGGTTGCAGGTTTTTTTTTTATTGCCAGTTTTTTCATCTTTGAAAGGTCCAATATCTTTTTTCGGAGGACATCACTTTATTCTGCAAACAATTGTTTCTCCCCAATATTTTACACAAAGTTACCAAGTATATTGTGTATGTATAAGTAATAGATCAGAAATTGGGTTGAGGATAACACCAAAGTGCTCACGAGATTCGAAACTCGCGACCCTGGTTTACGAGACCAGTGCTTCTAACCTGAGCTATGAAGGCCAGGAATACTGTACACCATGTGTACCTTTCCCGCATCCTAGGAACCACCATTTGTCAGCAAGAAACGATTAGTCTCTTGTAGCAAAATTGTGAATTAAGGGATTTAGGAAAACAAGTTAAAGGGGTATTCTCATCTGGGGCATTTAACGAATTAAATTCATTTACCTTATGGAAACATTTCTTTCAATGGGATGTTTTTAAAAAATATTCCTGTGTGAAGATAATTTCTCATAAAGTAGCATGTTGTCCCTTAGAAACCACAGAGCTCTCGATACGACCACGTCGAACTCTGGCAGCGGTGGCCAGATTGCGATATGGGTCCTGCGGACCACCAGGATTCAGCAATCATACCACAGGGAGGCTGTGCGACATGTAGTAACTCCGGACATTTTAAATACAATAACCTTTGGTTCTTTGTGGAATCCCTCCAGCAGAGGTGGCCGTTCCAGGAAGCTATCTCGTTTCCAAGG
The DNA here is from genome assembly GCA_019512145.1 of Engystomops pustulosus. NCBI lineage: Eukaryota > Metazoa > Chordata > Amphibia > Anura > Leptodactylidae > Engystomops > Engystomops pustulosus. Next base: position 195,731,789 of record CM033641.1, read on the forward strand.
GACAACATGGCTACATTAGAGAAATTATCTTCACACAGGAACATTTTTTTTAATAACATCTAATTGAAGAAATGTTTAACATATGGCAGATTAATGAAATGCATGTGAGTGCCCAGATGAGACATACCCCCTTTAAGCATCTACTAAAACAAAAGAATAGTCTTCCTATTTTAATGAAGTGACATTGCCCAAAATGATCTTTAACCAGTAATGCCAAAACACTTTTCACTTGTTGCCGTTGTCTTTTTACCGTGCTCATATAAAAAGCAAAACATTTTCTTTTTTCTGGTTTCAGGAGATGTGTGAGAGCTTGTTTTCTGTTGAGAGATATGTACTTCCTACTGTCACCACTTTTATTTTCTCACAAGCCAAAAAATAACAAGTCCAAATGCTGTGAAATTGACAAAAGAGTTAGCCATTAGCACCATTTGTTGCATGCGTTTTTATGCCAGTTTTTTCATTCTTTGAAAGTCCAATATCTTTTCGGAGGACACCACTTTAATCGACAAATTGTTGCTACCCAAATTTTACACAAAGTACCCAGTATTATTGTTTATGTATATAAAAGTAATAAGATCAGAATTGGGTGAGGTTAACACAAAGCTCAGCGAGATTCGAACTCGCGACCCCTGGTTTACGAGACAGTTGCCTACACCTCTGAGCTATGAAGCCAGGAAATTAATGTACACCATGTGTACCTTTCCCGGCCTAGGAACCACCATTTGTTCCAGAAATCAACTATTCGTCTTCTTGTAGCAAAAATTGTGAATTAATGGATATTAGAAAATACAAGTTAAGCATCTACTAAAACAAAAGAATAGTCTTTCACCTATTTTTAATGAAGTTGACATTGCCCAAAATGATCTTTTAACCACGTATGCCACAACCACTTTTCCACTTTTTCCTTGTCTTTGTACTTGCTGCATATAAAAAGAAAACATTTTCTTTTTTCTGGTTTTTCAGAGATGGGGTGAGGACTGTGTCTGTGAGATTATCTGTACGTCCTACGGTCACCACTTTGATTTCTCACAGCCAAAATAAAAGTCAAATGCTGTGAAATTGACAAAAAGAGTTGAATTTAGCACCATTTGTTGCAGGTGTTTTTTTTATTGCCAGTTTTTTTCATTCTTGAAAGTCCAATATCTTTTCGGAGGACAACCACTTTAATTTCTTGCAACAATTGTTTCTCCCCAAGATTTTACACAAAGTTACCCGTATTATTGTTTATGTATAAAAGTAATAAGATCAGAATTGGGTGAGGGACACAAAGGCTTCAGCAAGATTCGAAACTCGCGACCCCTGGTTTACAGACCGGTGCTCTAAACCTCTGAGCTATTGAAGCCAGGAATACTGTACACCATGTGCTACCTTTCCCGCGTCCTAGAACCACCATTTGTCCAGCAATAAAATATTCGTAGTCTTGGTAAGGCAAAATGTGATTAATGGATATTAGAAAATACAAGTTAAGCATCTACTAAAACAAAAGAATAGTCGTCCTATTTTAATTTTGCAAGTTGACATTGCCCAAAATGATCTTTTAACCACGTAATTGCAACAACCACTTTCCACTTTTGCCTTTTGTCTTTACTTGCTGCATATAAAAAGCAAAAATTTTTCTTTTTTCTGGTTTCAGAGATGTGATGAGAGCTTGTTTTCTGTGAGATTATCTGTACTTCCTAATGTCACCACTTTATTTTCTCACAAGCCAAAAAATAAAAGTCCAATGCATGTGAAATTGACCAAAAGATTTAGCATTAGCACCCATTGGGTTGCAGGTTTTTTATTGCCAGTTTTTTCGTTCTTTAAAGCCAATATCTTTTCGGCGAGAGGACAACTTTAATTCTGCAACAATTGTTTCTCCCAATATTTTACACAAAGTTACCAAGTATGAGTGGTTATGTCTAAAGAATAAGATCGAATTGGGTGAGGTAAAACAAAGGCTTCAGCGAGATTCGAAACTCGCGACCCCTGGTTACGAGACCAGTTGCTCTAACCTCTGAGCTATGAAAGCCAGGAAATACTGTACACATGGTACTTCCCGCATCCTAGGAACCACCATTTGTCCAGCAATAAAAACATTGTCTCTTGTAGCAAATTGTGGGGAATTAATGGATTAGAAAATACAAGTTAAAGGGTTATTCTTCACTGAGGCATTTACATTTATAAATGCATTTACCTTATGTAAAACATTCTTCAATTGGATGTTTTTAAAAAATATCCTGTGTAAGATAATTTCTCATAAATTGTAGTCATGTTGTCCCTTAGAAACCACATAGATTCCTCGGATACGACCACGTCGAAATCTGGACAGCGGGTTGGCAAGGGACTTGCGCTAATGAGTCCTGCCGGACCAACCAGGATTCAGCAATCGCAATATTTCCACAGGAGGCTGTGCGACAGTAGTAACTCACGGACATTTTATATACAAAACCTTTTGTTTCTTTGTGGAAATCCCTCCATAGAAAAAGCCAAAGAACTGACCTCCTCTGAGGTCCTGCCAGCCGCCCATCTGAGGTCCTGCCAGCCGCCCATCTGAGGTCCTGCCAGCCGTCCATCCGAGGTCCTGCCATCATGTGGTCCCTACCTTGGCTGCCACGGCGGGCCTGGTCGCACCCATGGAGCGACCTGGTGGCTCCATGCCGCAGCAAGACCGGGATGAACGGCTGTGGCTTTGTGGCGGGCTCTGGCGAAGACCAGGAGTCCACTTAGACTCCACTCTCGGGTTGCGGCTAGCATCGTTATTCCCCACCGTGGTCCTGGAAGTCCACTGACTTTAGTCCCAAGGGACTATTCCCATAGACTGTGACACCACCATCTTTACCAAGAACTGGAATTGTCACCCACCTCCACACTCTCATTGTACCACACTGTGGCCTACCATGTTGCTGCCACCAGCAGAATTTGTCATTATGCCACTGTCTGGCCTCATGCTGCTGGCCACCTACACACAGGGCCAGATTATGGTTGGTGGGGGCCCCTGGGCGCAAAATCTGTTGGAGGCCCCCACTGAGTGTAGCGTACATACACGTCGTCCTGCTTCCTTTCCACTATCCCAGCAGTAACACCGCTACATACATCCGCCTCGCCCCCAGTAACACAGCTACATAGAGCCCCCTCATCCCCAGTAACACAGCTACATACAGCCGCCTCATCCCCAGTAACACAGCTACATACAGCCGTATCGCCCCCCAGTAACACAGCTACATACAGCCGTATCGCCCCCAGTAACACCTCTACATACTCGGGCCAGATATACATCCCCCACAATGATATATACACACCTTTATATACTTATACACACACAGATAAAGTTCTACATGCATATACTTGCACCCATATATACACACACATTTATGCACTCAAATACATTTATACACTATTACACAGAGTATATACAAACATACACACATACAGCAAATACACACACATTCAGTATATACAGCATATACACACACATACAGAAAATACACACACACATTCAGTATATAGAGCATATACATACATACCATATACCCAGCATAACATTTTATATATATATATATATATATATATATATATATATATATAATTTAAATGTACGCACATATGTGTGTATAAATACAGTATATGCATCTATACACAGTAGATGCATATATACCCATATACACAGTATGTACACAGTAGATGCATGTACACAGGAGCGGCGGGTGCTTGCTCGAGCAGGGGGCAGGGGGTCAAGCGGGGTTGCTTGTCCGGGCGGGGGGTTGATGTCACGGCCATGCATGGCGGGGGAAGGGCGGGCAGGCAGGCAGTCACCTGTGTCGGGGCTCGCTTGTTCGGCCGGGGATGGGAGGAGTGGCGGTGGTTGCCTGTTCGAGCGGGGGGCGGGGCAATTGAGCGGGTTTTCTTGTTCAGGCGGGCCGGCGGGGGTTGGTTGCTCGGCCACGCATGCCTGGGGATGGGCGGTTGGGAGGCGGTAACCTGTGCCGATGGGAGCGGCCTTGGAGGTGGAGGCGGTGTCACCTGTGACGGGGCGTCTCTGTCGTGCAGGGAGATGAGCGGGGAGGCGGTCACCTGAGGATGAGATCTGCGGGCATCTCAGACGGGTGGCGCGGGAGGTGCGATCTGGTGGGGGCCTATAGTATATAGAAGATGCATATATACCCATATACACAGTATGTACACAGTAGATGCATATATACCCATATACACATTATGTACACATAAATAAACAGTATATGCACATATACACAGTATATACATATATACACAGTAGATGCATATATATGCTGTACATGCATATATACACAGTATATGCACAGTATATACATATATACACTGTATATGCATTTATATACTGTACATACATATATATACACAGTATATACCCATATACACTGTATATACACATATATACACACAGATATACATATGTAAATACTTACCTTTTAGGGTGACCGGCCGTGGCTTCAGGCGGGTGTTCAGGTGGGTGGGGGGTCTTTTGGTTGTTGATCGGCTGGGAGGGGGTCGGCGGTGCTTGTTCAATCAGGGGGAGGGGGTGGAGGGGGGGTGTAGTTTGTTCGGACGGCGAGCGGAGGGGGGGGTGTCGCTTGTTTGGCCGGGGAGGGGCGGCGGGTGCTTGTTCGAGCAGGGGGCAGGGGGTCAAGAGGGGTTGCTTGTCCGGTCGGGGGGGTTGATGTCACGGCCATGCATGGCAGGGGAAGGGGCTCGCTTGTTCGGCCGGGGATGGGAGGAGGGAGTCTTCCTATATTAATCAAGTTGAGATTACCCAAAATGTTCTTTTAACCACGTAATGCCACAGCACTTTTCCACTTTTTGCCTTTTGTCCTTTTACTTGCTGCCTATAAAACGCAAAACATTTTCCTTTTTTCTGGTTTCAGAGATGTGTGAGAGCTTGTTTTCTGTGAGATTATCAATACTTCCTACTGTCACCACTTTTATAGCCAAAAATAAAAGTCAGAATGCTGTGAAATTGACAAAAGATTTAGCATTTAGCACCATTTGTTTAGTTTTTTTCATTCTTTGAAAGTCCAATAACTTTTCGGAGGACACCACATTAATTCTGCAACAATTCTTGCTCCCCAATATTTTACACAAAGTTACCCAGTATTATTGTTTATGTATAAAATAATAAGATCAGAATTGGGTGAGGTAACACAAAGGATTCCACGAGATCCGAACTCGCGATCCCTGGTTTACGAGTCCAGTGCTCTAACCTCTGAGCTATGAAGCCAGGAATACTGTAAACCATGTGTACCTTTCCCGTGTCCTAGGAACCACCATTTGTGCAGCAATAAACTATTTGTCTTCTTGTTGCAAAATTGTGAATTAATGGATATTAGAAAATACAAGTTAAGCATCTACTAAAAAAAAGAATAGTCTTCCTATTTTAATGAAGTTGACATTGCCCAAAATGTTCTTTTAACCACCTAATGCACAGCACTTTTCCACTTTTTGCCTTTTGTCTTTTTACTTGCTGCGTTTCAGAGATGTGTGAGAGCTTGTTTTCTGTGAGATTATCTGTACTTCCTACTGTCACCACTTTTATTTTCTCACAAGCCAAAAATAAAAGTCCAAATGCTGTGAAATTGACAAAAGATTTAGCATTTAGCACCATTTGGCAGCAATTTTTCTTTATGGCTAGTTCTTTGCATAGACTTATTGACAACAAAAGCCAGATTTAATAACTAGAGATGGGCGAATTTGTTAAAAGTCGTTTCGTCCCAATTGGCCGAATTTTTCAAAAAAAATTCCATTTGAACCGAATCAAATTAAAACGAATTACGTAAAAAAAACAGGCATTTCCTGGCTGCAGAAAGCCTGTAGGGTGTTGTAGAACGTTGTGCCATGCTTAAATATGCACAGGGAGCATGGTTTGGTCTTGAAACAATGCTGTATTTTATTATGACACACACCCGACAGCTGCGGCTCTTAGAATCGCTTCACTCTTCACTTCCATGTGCACTTACATAGGCCAACTTCCCCAAATAAGCGAAGCGGGAACGCAGCCTGACAAGGTAACGTCTGACCCAGCTCGAAAGGACCGGGCTGAGGGCCAAGATCCCACTATGACATCAAAGAGTGCCCTCTTTTTACACTGACATCAGATGATTTCATAGATTACGACAGAACCTGTTCTGTTAAAGGCGGATACATGTGGAAAGCCCCCCAAAAGAGTGCAGAGGATGTTGGCAGTAATTTTGCATTGACGTCACTGATCATTTTGCCCTTCTTTTCACGCGTCAGTGTTCTCTTTTAATCGGTCAATAATCCATCAGCATTGCTAAAGCCAAAAACAAACAGGAGTTTATCCGGAATAGAGATTAGCAGCAAATGGGATACTTGCATGTCCTCTTTGTTCTGTATCCACTCCTGCTTTTGGCTATCAATCCTGAAACTTTTCATCCTTCTGACAGATGAAATGAAGGGGAAAACCAAATATAGTGGCAATGTCATAGAGTGATGGAGGGTGAAAACAGCATTATGGAAATCACAGGGTGTTCCAGGAGACAGTGGTCAGTTGGCAGCAGCATGAGTAGGCTGCAGAGTGGCACAATGACAAACTATGGAGGTGGCAGAAACATGGTAGGCCACAAAGTGGCACAATGATAAGAGTGTGGAGGTGGCAGCAGCAGAAGCAGCAGCAGGAGCCCATGATTTAGTGTGGAGGTGGCATCAGCAAAAGGATCCCACAGGTGGCAGCAACATGGTGGCAGTAACAGGGAAAGCCACAGAGTGGCACAATTATATAGTGTGGAGGTGGCATCAGCAGCAGCAGCAACAGGAGGCCACAAAGTGGCACAATGATAAGAGTGTGGAGGTGGCGACAGAAGAAGCAGCAGCAGGAGTCCACAGGTGTTAGCAACATGGTGGCAGCAACAGGGAAAGCCACAGAGTGGCACAATGATATAGTGTGAAGGTGGCATCAGAAGCAGCAAGTGCCTGTGGAGTGGCACAAGGATATAGTGTGAAGGTGGCTTCAGAAGCAGCATGAGCCTGCAGAGTGGCACAATGATATAGTGTGAAGGTGGCATCAGAAGCAGCAGGAGCCTGCAGAGTGGCACAATGATATATTGTGAAGGTGGCATCAGAAGCAGCATGAGCCTGCAGAGTGGCACAATTATATAGTGCGTTGGTGGCATCAGTAGCAGCAGCAGCAGGAGGGGCCACAGAGTAGCACAATGATATAGTGTGTTGGTGGCATCAGAGGCAGCAGGAGCCCGCAGAGTGGCACAATTATATAATGTGAAGGTGGCATCAGAAGCAGCAGGAGCCTGCAGAGTGGCACAATGATATAGTGCGTTGGTGGCATCAGTAGCAGCAGCATCAGGAGGAGCCCACAGAGTGGTACAATGATATAGTGTGTTGGTGGCATCAGAAGCAGCAGGAGCCCGCAGAGTGGCACAATGATATAATGTGAAGGTGGCATCAGAAGCAGCAAGAGCGGCAGAGTGGCACAATGAAATAGTGTGTTGGTGGCATCAAAATCAGCAGCAGCAGGAGCCTGCAGAGTGGCACAATGATATAGTGTGAAGGTGGCATCAGTAGCAGCAGCAGGAGGAGCTCACAGAGTGGCACAATGATATAGTGTGTTGGTGGCATCAGAAGCAGCAGGAGTTAGAACCCTGACTCATTTCTCACCGTTTGGAGGAGGTGTCATGGCTGATCTAATCTGATGCATTAGGCATTGGTGAGTTGAAATCCTGGCCGATCCAAGCCTGATTCATCTTGACAAAGGTCAGTCTCTCCACATTACGGGTGGACAAGCGGGTTCTCCTGGGGGTAAAGATGGCCCCCGCCGCACTGAACACCCGCTCTGATGCCACACTACAGGCCGGGCAGGACAGCTTCTCTACTGCAAACTCCGCAAGTTGCAGCCATGCATCAAGTTTGGCTGCCCAGTAGACCATGGGATCCTCTACCACAGGTGGTAAAGTGCTGTCCAAGTAGGCCACCACCTGCTGGTGCAGGGTCTGCTTCATGTCCTGCTGCTGCTGGTGGCGGCTACCCTCCTCACTAGGCAGGTGAAGGAAATTGCTCATTAAGGAATCCAGACTTAAGCGACTGTTGATGGAACTGCTACTCCTCCTACCCCCCCAGCTCCCCACAGCAGCCGTGGTAGTAGTACGTGAGCAATGACTGCCAGAAATCCCCCGGTCAGACCTGACAGAGAATGGACAATGGCGCACATAGGCAGCGGCCATCGGCTTGAGAAAGCGCCACAGTGCGTGAAACGGCCCCGTTGCCGGAACCTATCTGTTTACCCCCCCTGCATGCTTCCCCACCAATAAAGGACGCTTTTCATGCTTTTGGAACCGGTGAGTGCCGTCATCTCTTTCTATGTTTATGTAGCGGCCAACTGTGTGCTCAGTATTTCTCTATTGTATGCCAGTTGTTCCTTCCTCTCAGCAGCAGGAAAAAAAGTCACCCATTTTGGACCGGTAGCGAGTGTCCAAGAGGGTGGAGAGCCAAAAGTCATCCCTATGCCGGATGTTGACTATTCGGCTGTCACTAGTTAGGCAAAGCAGCATGCTGCGGGCCATCTGACATATACCCCCGCTCGGTTCGTCTGGTGTCTTTACAAAAAACTGCCACACCGCTAAGGTGGTAATTTTACCGCCAACACTCTGCACTGAGCAACTACTACCGCCGCTGCCTCGCTGAGCCCCTGTGCCACTGCTTATTTGGGCCTGGGAATCTGGATTTGTACCCCACGGACGTTTGGCTCCCGTCCTCGCACTGCTGCCATCCTGCTGACTCACAGCCATAGTAGCGACTTGCTGCCTGCTCTGCAAGCTGACACTCTCTTCGCCCGACGATGATGAATCCCCTGCTACACCCTGCTCCCAAGTGCGATCAGCTACATCATCGTCAATTTGCATTTCCCGGTCACTGCTACTCTCCTCACCGGTGTCAGTATGCACAGCCTGCCTACTGCAGGAATCAGCGGAAGTCTGCCCCACCTCTTCACTGCAAAGCAGCGGCTGACTGTCCTCAAACACTTCATCCTCGCTGAATAGTGGCACTGAGCCCAGACCACCTATTAGCTCTCTGGCTGCGGGAAAGGAACAGGACAGAACCTGGTTGAGGACAGGTGAGGCCCCTGACCTGCTCCTGGGCCTTGCCAACTAATTGTTGTATCAGAGGAACCTACGAACTCTTGGCTGGGATTGTCAGATGTTATATTTGAGGAATTGGATGATCTAGTCAACCAATTTAACAACCTTTGGCTTGTTGATCAACACACTGCCACTAGATGACAATGGCAGTTCTGGCCTCACAGAGTCACCCCTGCTGCGACATACCCTTACTGTGCTGCCACCTCTGCCTGCTCCACCTGCCACCTTTCTGTCTGACATAGTGGTTAATAAACTACGTGGATTTGACACGTAAATCTGGCTGTAAACTAGAGCCCCCAAAAGGTATTGCAATGTGCGTTATACAGATACCCCACAACTGACAGTGTAATTTCAGCAAAAATCCCTGTATAAACTATGTGGATTTGACACGTAAATCTGGCTGCAAACTAGAGCCCCCAAAAGGTATTGCAATGTGCGTTATACAGATACCCCACAACTGACAGTGTAATTTCAGCGAAAATCACTGTATAAACTATGTGGATTTCACACATAAATCTGGCTGTAAACTAGAGCCCCCAAAAGGTATTGCAATGTGCGTTATACAGATACTCCACAACTGACAGTGTAATTTCAGCGAAAATCACTATATAAACTACGTGGATTTGACACGTGAATCTGGATGTAAACTATAGCCCCCAAAAGGTATTGCAATGTGCATTATACAGATAACCCACAACTGACAGCTCACTACTGCAGATGCATGAATGTCAAACAGATTTCTTCCTATTCGATTTTGTCACAAAATAGAACTTTAAATAACTAGAGATGGGCGAATTTGTTAAAGTCGTTTCGTCCCAATTGGCCGAATTTTAAAAAAATTCCATTTGACCCGAATCAATTAAAACGAATTACGTAAAAAAACAGGCATCTTCCTGGCTGCAGAAGCCTGTAGGGTGTTGTAGAACGTTGTGCCATGCTTAAATATGCACAGGGAGCATGGTTTGGTCTTGAAACAATGCTGTATTTATTATGGACACACACCCGACAGCTGCGGCTCTTAGAATCGCTTCATCTTCACTTCCATGTGCACTTACATAGGCCAACTTCCCCAAATAAGCGAAGCGGGAACGCAGCCTGACAAGGTAACGTCTGACCCAGCTCGAAAGGACCGGGCTGAGGGCCAAGATCCCACATGACATCAAAGAGTGCCCTCTTTTTACACTGAATCAGATGATTTCATAGATTACGACAGAACGTTCTGTTAAAGCGGATACATGGGGAAAGCCCCCAAAAGAGTGCAGAGGATGTTGGCAGTAATTTTGCATTGACGTCACTGATCATTTTGCCCTTCTTTTCACGCGTCAGTGTTCTCTTTTAATCGGTTCAATAATCCATCAGCATTGCTAAAGCCAAAAACAAACAGGAGTTTATCCGGAATAGAGATTAGCAGCAAATGGATACTTGCATGTCCTCTTTGTTCTGTATCCACTCCTGCTTTTGGCTATCAATCCTGAAATTTCATCCTTCTGACAGAGAAATGAAGGGGAAAACCAAATATAGTGGCAATGTCATAGAGTGATGGAGGGTGAAAACAGCATTATGGAAATCACAGGGTGTTCCAGGAGACAGTGGTCATTTGGCAGCAGCATGAGTAGGCTGCAGAGTGGCACAATGACAAACTATGAGGTGGCAGAACATGGTAGGCCACAAAGTGGCACAATGATAAGAGTGTGGAGGTGGCAGCAGCAGAAGCAGCAGCAGAGCCCATGATTTAGTGTGGAGGTGGCATCAGCAAAGGATCCCACAGGTGGCAGCAACATGTGGCAGTAACAGGGAAAAGCCACAGAGTGGCACAATTATATAGTGTGGAGGGGCATCAGCAGCAGCAGCACAGGAGGCCACAAAGTGGCACAATGATAAGAGTGTGGAGGTGGCGACAGAAGAAGCAGCAGCAGGAGTCCACAGGTGTTAGCAACATGGTGGCAGCAACAGGGAAAGCCACAGAGTGGCACAATGATATAGTGTGAAGGTGGCATCAGAAGCAGCAAGTGCCTGTGGAGTGGCACAAGGATATAGTGTGAAGGTGGCTTCAGAAGCAGCATGGCCTGCAGAGTGGCACAATGATATAGTGTGAAGGTGGCATCAGAAGCAGCAGGAGCCTGCAGAGTGGCACAATGATAATTGTGAAGGTGGCATCAGAAGCAGCATGAGCCTGCAGAGTGGCACAATTATATAGTGCGTTGGTGGCATCAGTAGCAGCAGCAGCAGGAGGGGCCACAGAGGCACAATGATATAGTGTGTTGGTGGCATCAGAGGCAGCAGGAGCCCGCAGAGTGGCACAATTAATAATGTGAAGGTGGCATCAGAAGCAGCAGGAGCCTGCAGAGTGGCACAATGATATAGTGCGTTGGTGGCATCAGTAGCAGCAGCATCAGGAGGAGCCCACAGAGTGGTACAATGATATAGTGTGTTGGTGGGCATCAGAAGCGAAGGAAGCCCCATTTGTCCAGCAATAAACTATTCGTCTTCTTGTAGCAAAATTGTGATTTAATGGATATTAGAAAATACAAGTTAAGCATCTACTAAAACAAAAGAATAGTCGTCCTATTTTAATGAAGTTGACATTGCCCAAAATGTTCTTTTAACCACGTAATGCCACTGCACTTTTCCACTTTTTGCCTTTTGTCTTTTTACTTGCTGCATATAAAAAGCTAAACATTTTCCATTTTTCTGGTTTCAGAGATGTGTGAGAGCTAGTTTTCTGTGAGATTATCTGCACTTCCTACTGTCACCACTTCTATATTCTCACAAGCCAAAACTAAAAGTCCAAATGCTGTGAAATTGACAAAAGAATTAGCATTTAGCACCATTTGGTTACAGGTTTTTTATTGCCAGTTTTTTGCATAGTCTTATTGACAAAGAAAGCCAGATTTAATAATTTAAAAGTGTCAGCAGTAGTAGAAAGTTAGAATCTAACTAGAACCCCCTAGTTTAAGATACCAGTGCCTAAAGCTCTGTGCTGTGAAGCAGGTTGATTCTTTGAAAGTCCAATAACTATTCGGAGCACACCACTTTAATTCTGCAACAATTGTTGCTCCCCAATAATTTACACAAAATTACCCAGTATTATTGTTTATGTATAAAGTAATAAGATGAGAATTGAGTGAGCTAACACAAAGGCTTCAGCCAGATTCAAAGTCACGACCCCTGGTTTACGAGACCAGTGCTCTAACTTCTAAACTACAAAGCCTGGCATACAGGTAAAAGGTGTACCTATCCATCATTCTCAAAACTACAATTTGTCCAGCACTATTAGGGTGCGCCCACACGTTGCATTTAACACATGCGTTTAAAAACGCATTGCAATAGCTGAAGAGTGATTTGCCTAATTAAACAGCTGTTAGCACATGTATTTACAAAACACAACTGTTAACACACTGTTAACACATGTGTTAACATTGCAGTTAATGCATGCATTGAACGCAATGTTAACAAAGCATTAATGCAAGTGTTAACATTTACGGTGTGTAAACGCAAGTGTTAACAGCTGTTTAATTAGGGAAATCACTCTTCAGTGTGACGCACCCTTAGTCTTCTTGGAGCGTAATTGTGAATTAATGGATAATATTAGAAAATACAAGTTTAGCATGTACTAAAGCAAAGCAATAGTGTTCCTATTTCAATCAAGTTGACACTGCCATAGAGTAGCCCAAAATGTTCTTTTAACCACGTAATGCCACAGCACTTTTCCACTATGAAGCAGGCTCATTCTTTAATTCTGCAACTTTAATTCTGCAACAGTTGTTGCTCCCCAATATTTTACACAAAGTTCCCCAGTATTATTGTTTATACATAAAGTAATTAAGATGAGAATTTGGTGAGATAACACAAAGGCCACGGTCACACGTACCGTTAGGCGTCCGTTCATAACGCGACGCTAGCGCACAGGGGGCGGTCCTCGGCCCGAACGCACATGCATTTCCAGAGAAACACATGCGATCGGCTTATCAACCGCATGCGTTTCCCTGGAAACGCTAGCGTCGCATTATGAACAGACGCCTAGCGGTAAGTGTGTCCGTGGCCAAAGGCTTCAGGGCGCGTTCACACATTGCGTTTTTACCTGCGTTTTCATTACGTTTAAAACGCATATACAACAGCTGATGAGAGGTGATTTGCCTAATTACATCACTGTTAACATTTCCATACGCATCGTAAACGTGATGTTAACACTGTGTTAACACATTCATTTTGTTAACACATGCGTTAACAACCGTAAACGGTAATGTAATTAGGGAAAATAACTCTCATCAGCTGTTGTAATGCTTTTCAAACGCAATGAAAACGCAACCAAAACGCAATGTGTGAACGTGCCCTCAGTGAGATTTGAGCTTGAAACACCTGGTCCAGTCCTCAGAATTGATTTTAAACAGGGTTGTATGCTATCACAAGAGCCCCAAAATGCCACAAACACAAATGATGTCTAACCTCACTCTCAGGGCGCGTTCACACGTTGCGTTTTGACCTGCGTTTTCATTGCGTTTGAAACGCATATACAACATCTGAGGAGAGGTGATTTGCCTAATTTCATCACTGTTAACGCATGCGTTAACAAAACGCATCATAAACACGATGTTAACGCATGCGTTAACAAAGCGTTAACACATGCGTTTTGTTAACGCATGCGTTAACATTGCGTTTACAAACGTAAACGGTAATGTAATTAGGCAAATTACCTCACATCAGCTGTTGTACATGCATTTCAAACGCAATGAAAACGCAACCAAAACGCAACGTGTGAACGCGCCCTTAGTAAAGACAAGATGCAGTCTGGGCTGATCCAGTGACCAATTTTATGGTTAGGCAAGTTATTGACATAATTTGTGAAGCCACCATATTTTATACGGTTATAGAACACATATGTTGACATATATGTACATATGCTTAAAAAAAGTTCATTTATATATAGCCAAATACAATCTTATAGGGGATAGAAGTCCTGAAAATAGACAGGGTGACTGGGTTTATTTCCATTTCAAAAAACAAAATTGCCAATTGGCATATTTAACCCATTTGTCAATAATTAAAAAGTGCCTTTTATTTATGTAATTTTAAAGGGTGTAAATTTTACACCATACGGAGCAACAATATACAACCTACAATTATGATTAAAAACACAGTTGGACTGGGTGATTCATTATTTCGTTTATAAGGCAATCGACTTTTTGTATGGTTACATAAGGAGGGAACAGCTTTTATATTAGGCACTATTCACCACTGTTAATTTCACAGAGGGAAACGTGAGAAAGTGATAGATTGGTGCTTAAAATTTAGCGCAAACTGTAATTAGCTTGTTACTGCGAATACTTAATTGTAGATAGAGTGCATACTTTGTTCCTATTGTAATGTTTATAACAGGCTAGACCCCCATAGGTTGTATATACAGACAGGAATCACTCACCCATAGGCAGTATATACAGGAAGGACCCATTATTTACAGGCATTCCCTGCTTACGATGTATATACAGTCAGGACCCATATAGGTATTACGTAAAGGCAGGACACCCCATAGATAGAATATACAAGTAGGGCCCCCTCCCCCATAGGAAGTATATACCGGCAGGACCCCCTCTAGATAGTATATACAGGCAGTCCCCCCATAGGTAATATATACAGACAGGGCCCTTATAGATAGTATACACAGGCAGGACCCCCCCCCCCCCCATTGGTAGTATATACAGACAGCCCCACATAAGTACTATATACCTAGGTAGAATATAAAGGCAGGACCCCATAGATAGTATATACAGACAGTTCCACTATTTAAATATTATACACTGGACCCTTAAGGTTTCATAATTAGTTTTACAATAAAACTAATATTCACCTCTAGTTCTCCCCAACAGCTGTGTTCTCCCCTCCTCTTCTCCCGGTTGCTGTATCTTCTGTGCAGTGACACTATTACCATATATTGGAGACATCAAATCTAGAAAATAATTTTTTGGGGAATCTTAGTGTGATCTTTAAATTGGCATTTCCTAACATCTTCTCCATCCATATTGTTACCATGGATTAACAAATGTTAAACAAGCTTTTAATTACATTCTTATAAGAGTTAAAGAGTCAAAATTGCATTTTGCAAATTAACGATTCAGTGGAGGGTACTTGCTTCATCAATATGTCTTAGTGAAATAATGTTGATGTTTTACGCAAGGTGAGCTGTGCTGGCATAATTACACCAGAATGCCACAGTGCATTGAGCATAAATCCTGAACTTGTTGAAATTGTAAACATGCAATCATCTTGTAATTTTGCCTCTCTCTCTTGGCGGCATTTGAGGGACACATTTGCTAACTATTTCATCAATGCTCAAGGGACTGCGTCTTGGCAGTACCACTCTCACACCTCCAAACCATGTAAATTGTTTTTGTTTGAATGAGCCTATTCCTAATTTTTTTGTGGAGGTTACAATAAAAAATGATTTGGTTGTACTGTTTTTGTCGGGTTGTTTATTTTTCCCAAGTTGTAAATAATCAAAATGCTATCTATGTGCTACTTTTCTTCCCTTTATGGCTAATGTAGAATGCACTAGTTAATGTAAAAACTGCAATGCGTTGCAAGGCAGCGTCATGTAAGACAAAGTAGCGTCATTTTTTTATGAAAAATTATACAATTCTACAATATACTTTCTGTATCATTTTTTTTACTGTTTTCTATATCTCTGCTTGCTGTCTTTCTATAGAAAGCTTCTATGTTTACTTCCAGTGGACAGAAATCTGACCATGGTCAAACAGGTGAACAGCTCGTTATTTTACAGAAAGTAAAATATCGTTGCGTTATGAACGCGACGATAGCGGAACGTGTGAACGCGCCCTGAGACACTTGCAAGTGCAATGCGTTTTTCACGCATCAATTGCCATAGAAAAGATAGAGCTCAGTCCTGAGTCCATTTCACGCGCATTTTCTGCGCGTGAAAAACGCATTGAAATTGCATTGAAAACGCGCGTGAAAAACTGAGAACTGAGAGACTGAAAACTGATTGCACTCTGATGCAAAATGTGCGTTTTTCACTGACCAAACCCTGATCGCACCCTGATCAAACTCTGACGTGATCTGCAACGCAAGTGTGGAAGGGGCCTATACACTTATAACATTAAAATCATCTTATACGTTAAGAACCGAAGGTAGCCCCCAGCCGTAACTTACAGATGACGTTCCAAGCATTAGAGTGAGCTCTGTTCCAGGGTGTTTAACCTGTTAACCCCATCCCGAAGCGTGCCGGGTCCCGGTGCATGGAGAGGTCTCGCGGTCCGTGCCCTCTCCATAGCCAGTAAGTCTTTGCTGCATATTGCAGCAAAGGCTTACCGGTAACACCCGCTATCGGTGCTAGCACCGATCGCGGGTGTTTTCACCTTGATCGCATGGGCACCGCCATCTTGCCGCGGATCGTCGCTCCCCGATGACGTCACGTCACAGCAGCGATCCGTCACCATGGTAGCCTCGGGTGTTCCGAATACCCAAGGCTACTTTGTTTTAACCCATTCATTACATTGTGCTAATTTCACATTGTAATGAATGGGGAGTAAAATCCACATATACTGCCATAATGTAGTATGGCAGTATATGATAGGATGAATCAGACTACCTAGGGTTAGAGTACCCTAGGGCAGTGATGGCGAACCTTTTAGAGACCGAGTGCCCAAACTACAACCAAAGTAATAATACCCTAGTGCTGTAATATTACTTCCTGCATAGTAATAATACCCTAGCACTGTAATATTACTCCCTGCACAGTAATAATACCCTAGTGCTGTAATATTACCCCTACACAGTTATAATACCCTAGTGCTGTAATGTTACTCCCTGCACAGTAATAATGCTCTAGTGCTAATATATTACCCCATGCACAGTAATAATGCCCTAGGACTGTAGTACTAACCCCTGCACCGTAATAATGCTCTAGTGCTAATATATTACACACTGCACATTAACAATACCCTAGTGCTGTAATATTACCCCCTGCACAGTAATAATGTTATAGCACTGTAATACTACACCCAACACAGTAATAATACTGTAGTACTGTAATATTACTCCCTGCACAGTAATAATGCCTTAGCACTGTAATATTACCCCTGCAGAGTAATAATACCCTAGTGCTAAAATTACTCCCTGCACAGTAATAATACCTTAGCGCTATAATATTACCCCCTGCACAGTAATATTGTCCTTAATGTAATATTATCCCCTACACAGTTATCATGTTTTAGCAATGTAATATTTACCTCTTCCACCATATATATCTCCTCTTTACGATTCTGAAGCTGATTGGCACAATGATGGCATCACAACCTATCACACATGGCAAGGGCAATGGCATATTGGTGGAGCAGGAAGCTGACTATGATCGGCTCTTGGAGGCGTTGTGCCTATTGCCTAGAATGTGGGGTTACTGTGATCTTTTTCTCCTCGTCCAGACGAGATGTCGCCTGTAATAATTGGACTTGATTGGTCAGTGTTATGCAGTAAGTGAATAGGCCGCCAGAATAGACTTGTAGGACAGACTAGGACATTGAGCCATAAGGCTAAAACCCCATCCCCGCTGTCCCTACCTAACTGACCAGACTACCGTAAGCAGTATGTGACATCTGGTCATCATTCCCTTCCTGTGCTAAAGTGTAAACCCAGAGACAAAGACTGGACAATGCAAACATAGAAGAGTAATTGACAAATACATGTCAGAACCAAGGGGACAATGCAGTAGAGAATAACGGCAAAATAGATTACAAAATCACACTCATGAGCACATCCTCAGCAATACTATAAAGGGGTTGTCCCATAGTAGCAAGTTAGGCCTTGTCCACAGAATAGTACCTAACTGCCCACAAAACAACTATAAGCACCATCTACCTATTAACCAACTATAACAGTGATGGCGAACCTTTTAGAGACCGAGTGCCCAAACTACAACCAAGACCCACTTATTTATCGCAAAGTGCCAACACAGAAATTAATTTGTGATTTATACTCCCTGCTCTGTCACAGCTTTCATTCATATCAGCCCCTTGAGGACACCAATTAAGCAGAAAATAGAAGAAAGCTGGATGGTCATTGTAGCTTCCCTCCAGGGTCCTATAAACAGGAAGAATCGTCATGGCCAGAGCAGGAGCGACAAAGATAATCCAGATCTGTCCACACCTTCCCACTCCTCCAGTAGTCCCAGGTAGTGCACATCAAGTCCTGGGCTGTCTGGGACTGCAGGAAGATACCTGGAGTCATCTTTGGTGATGGCCTGGGTGCCCACAGAAAGGGCTCTGAGTGCCACCTCTGGCACCAGTGCCATAGGTTAGCCACCACTGCCCTAGGGGGTCTGAAAAATAGTAAAAGTAAAAATAAAAAAAGTTTAAAAAAAATTTATAATAAAAAAACCAAAAAATTCAAATCACCCCCCTTTCCCTAGAACTGATATAAATATAAGTAAACAGTAAAAATCATAAACACATTAGGTATCGCCGCGTCCGAAAATGATCAAAATATCAAAATATAATAACGGTTTTTCACTGCGTTTAACCCCGTAACGGAAAATAGCGTCCAAAGTCAAAAATGGCAGTTTTTATGCCATTTTGAAAAATATAAAAAAATTGATAAAAAGTGATCAAAAGGTCGCACTGTCTCAAAAATTATAGCAATGAAAACGCCATCAAAATTCGCAAAAAATGACACTACCCACAGCTCCGTACACCAAAGTATGAAAAAGTTATTGGCACCAGAAGATGGCAAAATAAAAATAAAAAATTTGTACAGGAGGTTTTAATTTTTTTAAAATGTATGAAAACATTATAAAACCTATACAAATTTGGTATCCACGTGATCGTACCGACCCAAAGAATAAATTAGACATATCATTTGGGACACAGAGTGAAAGCTGTAAAATCCAAACCCACAAGAAAACGTTGCAAATGTGTTTTTTCACCATTTTCACAGCATTTGGAATTTTTTTCCCACTTCCCAGTACACGCCATGGAATATTAAATACCGTCACTATGAAGTGCAATTTGTTACGCAGAAAATAAGCCTTCACACAGCTCTTTATGTGGAAAAATAAAAAAGTTATAGATTTTTGAAGGTGGTGAGTGAAAAATGGAAGTGAAAAAACTAAAAAAGGCCAAGTCGTTAAGGGGTTAAAGGAAATCTACCTCTACCTGGTAGGCAAATGAAACTAAAAATACTTACCTACTCTCCTCTTGATGTTGATATCAGTGGTGTCCTTCTCTAAGCTTAGCATGCAGGGATCACCTAAAATAGAAACATATAATTAGGAGCCTGGAGCACAGGGACAAGATATCCGGTGCTCCGGGCTGCTAATTATGCATTCTTCCTGAGTGACGCCACGTCGAGTGATGCCGTCTTCTGGGGGTGCCAATTGTTGCTGTGTCTATCCAGGGGTCCAATTAGAATGGCCTGTGACAGGATCCTACAGTCACCGTGTCGGCCTATACGTGTGAGCTAATAGAGCTAATACCCTGCAACACATTATTATTGCAGGGTATTATCATGAGCAAGCATTCAGTTTTAAAAGTTTTAAAAAAGAAAAAAAAATCTGATTATTAAGAACATTTCTGATAATTTAATTTTTGAATAAAAAATCAATTATTAAATTAACAAAAATGACCATAAGCTCATTGTCACATAAAATTACTTCATGCTGCATGGTAGGGTGTGCGTTCAGTTTTTCAGATGCAGTTTTTGGAGCCAAAACCAGTTGTGGATAATAATGGGTTGATACAAATAATTGAAAGGTGCTGCTTCTCCTCCTTCTTTTAATCCACTTCTGGTTTGGGCATCAAAAACTGCATCTGAAAAACAAACAGCATGTATGTCCAGTTTGGAAGCACACAGACCAGCGAGCCAATTGTGAAGATGAGATTATACTCTTTAATTAGAGACAGCCAGCATATTTGGCAGGACTAGAAACCAAACTGTTTGGGGTTTGTACATGACACTACCCCTGGAAACTCAAAAAGTGACTGTTCTCACGTGAAAAGAGGCAGAGAAGAGTCATTTTTTTCTGACTTTTGCAAAGATTTCAGCAAGGGAAATGTGCAATTCATCAAATAAAATAGATAATTTTAGAAAGAATCTTTCATATGCAACACCCCTGCTGATACAAGACAGAGGGTTTGTTTTGAATACGTCCCAATATGTAGCTTGCAACCTGTGTGGAGTCTGATCAACCCCACAGCAGGTCACTACACAACACGGGGAACACCGCAGCGGTAGATCCTGCCTGGTAAGGCAGGAGTTAATTGTTTAATGTGATGTCATTCCATCAGCCAATCACACCTGTTATCATATTGTATTGTAAGCTGGGAAGCAATTGGAGGAGTAACCACCACCTGACCAGTGGGAGTAATAAAACCCCTGGTCAGGAAAGTTCTAGAGGTTAGTCTGACAGGAGTCAGTCAGAGGAAGACTGATAAGTCAGTCAGATGCTGAGAGAGACTAGTACAGTACAGCCAGTATACCAGATCAGACCAGTTTAGTCATGTATTTAAAAAAAAAACTGCGGGAATACAGTCTCCCTTTTGTTAGTCCTTTTTCTGTGTTTTTGACTCTTACTTTGGGAGCATTCTCCTTTTGCCTTTTTTTTTATTTTGTACCTTGTTATAGTTCATACATTTCATGTATTTCATGATTCTCCTTGTATTGAACGATGAATATTGCCATATATAACATAAATATGATCTTTGTGGCTCTGTATGAGCATACGATAAAGGTCATGACGCTTTGCTGTGGGCTCATGTTCTCTCCACACCCTCCCTGAAGCGGTGCCAGGATATGTGACACTGAAGCTCAGCCCCCTCCTCCTAATCACTGGAGTTATTTTGAAACTTCTCTGTCTGATGGTCGTTTGGAAAGAAGCCACTGGAGAGAGGGAAGGGGCTGGCGGGGAGTGCAGGAAGTGCAGCACGGGGGCAGCAGGGGCAGCCCTCTCCTAGACACTAGATGGACGCTATGTAGCGGCAGTGTGAGGAGATATTCGGCAGAGTGAGCTGCTTTCTCCCTCCCCTGTACACAGCTTGTGCTACCACCCCCTCCCCAGTCATGTCTCTGCCAGTGCTACTTCCTGGCTCCTGCTGTCCCATGGCCGGGCTGTCTTCTTCTATGGGCAATGCGGCACCTGTTTCTTCTGCAGGCGGAGAGCGGGCACGCAGAGGGCGCGGGGTGCTGCACCCCCCTAGATGTGCAGCCTCTCTGAGCCTGTGCCCCCCTCCCGCGCCGCCCCACTTATCCAGCAGGCGACGGGCAGGGGCTGCCCTCATCCTTCCAGGGAGACCGCTGCTTTCCCTGGGACTGTTACAGCTCATCCTCGGGTGCTGCACTGTGGCGCTCAGTTTTGGGGCGCTGTCACTTAGCAAGAGCCCCCAAATCAGGAGTTCGTGTCCATTCTGGGCAGGATCCTCGGTGAGTAACTTGCTGCTTGCTATTTCATGACAGGGTTAATTCCTCTCCTAGAAAGTTTGCCAAGCAGTGTAATTGTTTCTGCATCTTCAGAAAAATATTTTCCATCAATCCCAAAATGTGGAAATCCTTAATTGGCAGTACACTGTTCCATCCCTTTTTCCTACTACAGCTTTCCTGTGATTGGGGCACAGATCCCACCATAAATGCATGTGTCCAGGTACAGAGACCTCTTATAGCAGCGCAAATCATTCACAGATATCCCCATTACAGTTTTATTAGCCACAAATGGGCATCTGCCTTTTCAGCTTTAAGAGTGGGTATTGGCCCCATGCCAATCCCAGGTTCTATTGGCTAAATAGTGGACAAAAATGTGTATTAGCCACGTATACTTGTCATGTGAGTGTTTTTCATGTTTGTTCTGCACATCTTTTTGATATACTGAGCACTGACCCTTTGGGGGTCATTTATCATATGCCGGCGTTCTTGTGCTGCATATAGTACTACGGTAGGTCCTACCTGAGGTAGAGTTGCGCAATTAATTAGCAACCATTTGAGCGGTCGCTAATTTCAACAGTTGCGCAGGCACAGGGCTAACACAAACCTCCACCCACTTTTCAGGACTGTGTTGTGCACCATTTGCTAAAATTCTCCCCATTGCATCAAGATTTAAAGGAAATCTACCTATTAAGGTAGATTGGGTGGTAGGTGCCTCTATTGGACGTGACAATCTTTTTATAACTTTGATTTGCCTAATATGCTAATTTTCTAAAGAGGCAACTGAGTCGTGGAGCATGCGCAATACTCCGGCTTCACGGATGAAGGCGCGCAGCTCCTTATAGCTGCACACCAAAGATATCTGGTAGGAGGATCAAAACGGCTACTGGGGTGTGGAGTAGCTGTGCCGTGTAGCTTCAACTCTGGCTACTCCACGCCCCAGTAGCCTCTTTAGAAAATTAGCATATTAGGCAAATAAAAGTTATAAAAAGATTAAGCAAAAGAAGTTATAAAGGCATTGCAAAACACATGCATTTTTGCATGTTACCATGGGTTTCTCTGAATCAGTTTTTCTTCATTTCTGGAATGAAAATGTTAATACAGCTGCTTATACTTCCAGAAATGAAGAAAAGGGCTTTCAAAGCAGCCATACGCATTATAACGTGTAAGACCCCTTTCGCGTGAATGTTTGTGCACAATTTGCGGCCGGATATTGGTCTCCATAAACACCTATGGCTGTGGTACAGAGAGCACACACATCGCCATACCATCGATGGGAAAAAGATAGAGCATGTTTTATCTTTTCCTGTATGTACAGCCAGGCTGAATGGCTCCCTATGGAGAGGGGCTAAGGTCCGGGCAATAATATGTTCGCCAGAACGCATGTGTTTAAAAATGTATGTTGCAGTTGCTGAGTTCTCTCCTGGGATGTTGGTTGTAGTAGTTTGATTCACAGAATTTTTCTCTAATCGCAGCATCTATTCCATCTAATGCTCCACTAAAACGCGCTCCACTTTGACAGCTGGATGTAGATTCTCCCCCTGTGTTGGAAACTTCTGGGTAACCAGCCAATAATGGAGTACCTAATTTCTCCATGTTTGAGTGCAGCCTGCAAAAATAACAAATCATCACTAGGTGTCAGCATTATACACAGGGGCAAAATAGCAGCATGTTCTACAACGCTTAATATATATAATCTCACACACAGACACATATTCAATTATAAATGCCCTCTGGGTCATTACTATCTGGGGTGGAGTGTGCCAGCACAGTCTCATACTTTTAATCAATTCTGCCAGCATCAGACAGTAACAGGCACTTGGCTATCTAGTTGTAATGAGAAAAGAATTGCATGACATATGGTTATTAAATAAAAATTCTAATGAATACATTAATACATTTAATAAAATAAAATGTTATTAAATGCATTTAATGCATACAATAAAAAGTGATAACACATTTATTAAAAGTCTACGACAAAGAGGTGTGGGTCCTGCACAGCGGATATATGCGGGTTGCTTTGTAGACACAAAATACCATCAAATATGTACAAGAAAAAGCGTGTCAGAACAACCAAACTTTAAGCAAATTATCAAACTTTATTTACACGTACCAAACATTTTGACAAACACTGACCGGTTTAAAAACACTTAAAACGTGTAACTGGTACACAGACACAAATAGACTCAATGGGATGAGTGTTATAGGATCATCCCAAAGGAACCACCCTGACTGAGCTCCAAAAAGAATCAACTACATAAAGTGCATGCTATCACAATGGCAAAGTAAACTCTCCTATATAACAATAGTCATGAAATATAGAACGCTGCATATAGCCCATGTACAAGTAAAGTCATAGTAGTTTACCAGACCAAAACATCAGAAACAGCCAGGGGGTCGTGATGCCCTTACAAAGATGACTGGCATTCATCTTTTCTATAATTAATTTATAGGTGATAAATGTCTGCCTGCTCTATAGTTCCTAAAAGGAGGTTCCCAAGGCCCCTATACATCCTATACTGGTGTTCTGTTGTGTTGGTGCAGTGAAACAATGTTATATATTGGGCCACCTAAAGTTATCTTGGAGAGTTCCTAGTTCTGGGATAACTAGTGATCAAACCTTTGTGTTTGCTCTGGAAGGAAAATAAATGTTGACAATCCCTGTAAAGTAACATTCTCACATAAAGGAAGTTTGCTGTACTTGTGCATTCTCTTTGCCTTCCTGGTCGATCGTCCTGGGCCCTGTGGAAAAACTTTCTAAACCATCTTATTACACCCAAAAAGCATTGAACCCTACTGCCCTCCATTTATCAGTGTTTTGTAGTGCAATACTTTATAGAAGCCAGAGGTGGTTCTTTTTATGTGGCAAGAATACCAGCACTTACTATGAATCTAGTGACAACTGATTAGAGAATTATTTCTTTTCCTCTTCTTCTACCTGGCTGGCAAGTCAGCTTCTTCCAGCCGTGACTCTTGTCTGCAGATTTAACACAAAATGTAAGCAACTATGTAACACAAATTCAACACTGTACTGCCCATAGTGGCCAAAATAGTCGCAGTGACCAATATAGTCTCAGTGGCCCCACCGTAGTGGCCGATATGGTCACACTGGGGCGATGATCCATTGCTGTGACAGCATGAAAACTGGCGATCTAAATATAAAATGTCAAGACAGGTTGCAGAAGCCCATCACACCTGCAGTGCAAATATGCCTTTCTGCATATATAATTGTGAGTTATAACTTACTATGCACCCTGACAAAATCCTCTGTTAATTCATTGGGCTTTTGTTTGGATGTATTTAAAAAAACATGTGACTTGTCTGTGCTGCAGACTGCTCAGCTCTTGGCCCCACCTTTGTGCTCATGCACAGCTCCGTGAAGGAACAGGATGGAGGAGCTTTACAGGAGCACAATGGTGGGGGCCAAGAGCTGAGGAGGGAGTAGCACAGACAAGTCACATGTTGTTTGAAATGCATCCAAACCAAAGCCAACCCCTTTGACTTGACAAAGGATTCTGTCAATTATATTGTAATGCAAATGCTTAGAAAAGGCAGAAAGGCATATGTGCAATTCAGATGTGATGGGCTTCAACAACCTGTCTTTATGGAAAATGAGGTCCCTGGTGACGGGTTCCCTTTAAATAAAATAAAACCTATATAAATTTGGCATCTGTAATATAAAGGTGTCAAAAGAAAATGGCACAAAATGTGTTTTTTCTTCAATTTCACTGCATTTGGATTTTTGTTCCAGCTTCTAGGTACATGGCATTGAATATTAAATTCAAGCCCCCATACACCTCTATACATGGAAAAATAAAAAGTTATGGATTTTTGGAAGTGGGGGAATGAAAAATCGAAATACAAAAACAAAGCTGTGTCCTTAATGGGTTAATATTAAATGAACAACTTAAAAAAAAAGTCATGCTGCCCTATAACAAAAAACAAGGAAAGCATTTCTATTGTCAGACAGATTAGCCTGTCCTACAGTAAGTAATGAGGAATGAATCATCGTTGAAATACTTGTATAAAATATACTCAAGCAGCGCTTAGACAACTAGTGACCAAAGGCCCTACAAGGACAACAAAGAGGGAGAGCCGAGAGAAAACGGCACTTCTTCCAGCTGGCAGGGAGCCAGATAATGTGAAATTTATAAAATAAAGGTAGTATTCAGAATGCTAAAAAAGACATTTTTAAACTCGGCATTGGCTATTGGAGCCTGTCTCTTGGCTAAAAATGACATTCCTAGTTTGCTATAAATCAGATTTTAAAGTCTGTTAAAGCTATATTGAAAGGTTTTCTGTAATCTACTTCATTGTACTGCATGCAGCAATCTTTAGGCAAAATAGGTGCAGGATAAGACCATGGCTGACACCTTAGAGGGGTGTTCCCATCTGGGCATTCACCTGAATTTTAATTAATATACCATATACAGTGTCTTGCGAAAATATTTTTCCCCCTTGAACTTTTCTACCTTTTGCTACATTTTAGGATTCAAACCTAAAGATATAAAATTGTAGCATTTTGGTAAATATTCAACAACAAGCGGGACACAATTGTGAAGTGAAATTTATTGGATATTTGAAACGTTTGTAAAAAAAATAATAAAATGGAAAGTGGGGCATGCAATATTATTCGGCTCCTTTAAGTTAAAGGGAACCTGTCATCAGTATTTGACCTAATTAACTATTACCAGTGTCTTGTGAAGCAGAGTAACACCTTCCACATAATGTTTCTTTCATGGCCCAGGGTGGAGTCATCATCCAGAAAATCAACTTTGAAGTGAGATGTAAATTGGTTGTATAAAGTCAAGGAGGCAGAGAGTTTAACACTGAAGTCAAGCTCTCCTCACTTCAGAATGAAGGAGATGTGCTTAGTGTTGTGCCTCAATGTAGGACCATCAATTACAGTGAATTAAGTATTCTGAGGTGAGCTTGACTTCAGTGTTAAACTCTCTGCCTTCTTGACTTTATTCAAGCAAATTACATGTCACTTCAACAGCAGTCTTCAGCTCTTTCCATAGATTCTCTATTGTATTCCAGTCTGGATTGTGACTTGGCCATTCTAACACCTGGATACATTTGTTTGTGAACCAGTCCATTGTAGATTTTGCTTTGTTTGGAAATGTCTTGTTGGAAGATAAATCTCCGTCCCAGTCTCAGGTCTTTTGTGGACTCCAACAGGTTTTCTTCTAGAATGGTTCTGTATTTTGGCTCCATCCATCTTCCCATCACCTTTAACCATCTGCCCTGTTCCTGCTGAAAAAAGCAGGCCCAAACCTTGATGCTGCCACCACCATGTTTGAGGATGGGGATGGTGTATTCAGGATGATGAGCTGTTTTGACCAGAGCACCTTCTTCCACATGTTTGGTGTCTCCCAGGTGGCTTGTGGCAGACTTTAAAAAAAGACTTTTTATGGATCTCTTTGAGAAATAGCTTTCTTTTTGCCATTCTTCCATAAAGGCCGGATTTACACCGTGTACGATTGATTGATGTCCTATGGACAGACTCTCCCAGCTCATCCAGAGTGATCATGGGCCTCTTGGTTGCATCTCTTTCAGTCTTCTTCTTGTTTGAGATGAAGGTTTAGAGGGGTGGCCCGGGTATTGGTAGATTTGCCTTGGACTCCTTCCATTTCAATATGATCGCTTGCATAGTTCTCTTTGGGATGTTTAAAGTTTATGAAAGCTTTTTGTATCCAAATCCAGCTTTAAACTCCTCAACAACAGTATCACGGACCTGCCTGGTGTGTTTTTTTTGGTCTCCATGAAGCTCTCTGAGCTTTAAACGGAACTCTGAGACTATCACAGAGCAGGTGAATTTATACGGTGACTTGATTACACACCGGTAGATTATATTTATCATCCTCATCAGTCATTTTGGAGAACATTGGATCATTTAGAGATCCTAAGGGTGCAGTCACGTGTCTTGTTTAACGCATGCGTTTTAAAAACGCATTGCAACCGCTGAAGAGAGATTTGCCTAATTAAACGGCTATTAACACTGCCGTTTACAAAACGCAACCATTAACACATTGTTACTGCATGTGTTAACATCATGTTACCGCATGTTTGTGACCGCAATGTTGCAATGCGTTTTTTAAACACATGCGTGAAACGCGACGTGTGACTGCACCCACACTGAACTTCTGAAGTGAGATTGCTGCACTTAAAGTATAGGGGCCGAATAATATTGCAGTCCCACTCTTCAGTTTATTTTTTACAAAAGGTTCAAATATTCAATAAACTTCATTCCACTTAACAATTGTGTCCCACTTGTTGATTCGTCACCAAAAAATTCTAATTTTATATCTTTGTTTGAAGCCTGAAATGTAGCAAAAGGTAGAAAAGTTCAAGGGGGCAGAATACTTTGGCAAGGTACTGTATATTAGGGTTGCACAATGTATCGAACCTTGGCATGATACTTTCATATTCAGAGCCATTCAGTATTAGGTTTTTATTTTCTGTACTGAATGACTTTGCTTTTCTACAGACTCAGTGCTGTCTGCTGGAGAATCCTCAGAGGAGAGGTCAGGTTGGGGAATGCTTTGAATAAAAGAAAGTTTTTTTTGAGTTGCACACTACCCCCTATAGGAGCTGACCCACAGTCCCGGATGGATCCCACATCCAATAATTAGTAAAAAACATTTGACGCGCAGAACTTGCATTGCACTCTGTCCCATTGTATTCAATGGGTCTTTCTTCATTAGCGTTGGTTTTAACGCGCGTGCTTGCGTTCGTTTTCACGCGCGTCAAAATCGCAGCATGCTCTACTTTTGCGTGTCACGCACGTTTTTCACGCCCCATTCAAGTCTATGGAGATGCATCAAGAACGCATTGCACTCGCAATCATTGCAAGTGCAATGCGAGTGCAATGCGTTTTAAACGTAAGGGTTGCTAGGTGACCAGAATAACATTATTTCCCCTGCTCGCGATCGAGCATTTAATTAAAAAAACACAATGAAGAACGGTGAAGAATAGAATAAAAACATTGAACACAGTGAACACAGGATCATTTAACAGAAAAACACAGTGCAGAACACAGTGCAGAATAGATTAGATGTTCGGCACATCTGCTTACTTGTCGGGAGATGCGCACGGAACGGTGCGCCCAAAATAGCATGTGAAGAACAATATATATGTGTGAAGAACACATTGCAGATGTATTTAAACATCTGCAATGTGTTCTTCACACACATATATATTGTTCTTCACATGCTATTTTGTTCGCGCCGTTCCGCGTGTATCTCCCGACAAGTAAGCAGATGTGCCGAACATCTGTAATCTATTCTGCACTGTGTTCTGCACTGTGTTTTTCTCTTAAATGATCCTGTGTTCACTGTGTTCAATGTTTTAATTCTATTCTTCACTGTTCTTCACATCTGCTAACTTGTCGGGAGATAATATACGCGCGGAACAGTGAAGAATAGATCGCAGATGTTTGCAACTTATCAGAAGACATTGGGGGTCATTTATTAAGGGCCCGATTCGCGTTTTCCCGACGTGTTACCCGAATATTTCCGATTTGCGCCGCTTGTACTTAAATTGCCCCGGGATTTTGGCGCACGCGATCGGATTGTGGCGCATCGGCGCTGGCATGCGCGCGACGGAAATCGGGGGGCGTGGCCGAACGAAAACCCGACGTATTCGGAAAAACCGCCGCATTTAAAAACCGAAAATGTGTCGCATAAGGACCGCTTACCTTCACCTGGTCCAGCTCGGTGCATTCCGGCGCGATGAGTTTACTTTCAGCGCAGCAGCGCCACCTGGTGGACGGCGGAAGAACTACCTTATTAAATCCCGGCCGGACCCGAATCCAGAGCGGAGAAGCCGCCGCTGGAACGCGAATGGACCGGGTAAGTAAATTTGCCCCATTATTTTTCAATTAAATAACACATTTTAATCCCAAACCATGGTCCCTTTGAAAAATGCTCGAGTCTCCCATTGAATCGCGCGTGAAAAATGCGCCGAAAACGCCAAAAAGCTAACAACACGCGCGTGAAAAACGCTAATTACTCCAAGGAAAAATGGAACAAAAACGCAGCCAAAAACGTCAGTTTTTCACGCATTGCACCCTGAATTGAAATGCAACGCTAGTTGTGAGACCTTACGTGTCTTGTTATGTGTCCTTTGATGAATCGATAATTTCACCTTCTTTTCAATTGTGTTCCACTTTCCTCAAAACACTTCCACACTAACACGGTATTTTGGATGTGAATAGATCACATCCAAATACCGTTTGTGTGGAAGTGTTTTGAGGAAAGTGGAACACAATTGGAAAGAAGGTGAAATTATCGATTCATCAAAGGACACATAACAAGACACGTAAGGAGCTCCGGTCAAATTATAATGCTTTGAATAGATGTGTCAGACAGCGCAGAGCGGGAACCAAATCATCAGGGAAATATTATGATCTGTCCATGTATGGTGTTTCTACATATCTCGGGGCACCACGGGGGAGATTTATCAGCACCGCTATGCCAGTTTCTGTATTTGTATTGTATTTGTGATTATGCTACTCCCCACTAGGGGGGCGTGGTCACCAGTGAAATGGACCTTCCTGCCCTGTGCCTGCATGCTTTCTTAAAACATGCAAACATTTGTTCGTAGGTTTTTCTGTAAAACTACGCCAGGTCGTACCTAAGAGGCCTAAGCCACCTGATGTATCTTATAGGTCGGAGATGGGCATCTTCCTCAGGGTGTCTAAATTTTTTCATGTTCAATTAAATATTTTTTTTGGCCAAACAGAGATTTGAACTCACTTTTTCTACCATGCCATAAAGATACAGTGCTTTTATCCACTAGGCTTACGGGCTATCTGTTTGTTAATGGGAGGATTTAATCTAACTAAGAGCATCACTAGAGCTTCCATACAGTTACACACACTTAATGCACTGGTATATAGAGCTGTATTTTCGCAGAGATATATCACTATATTATTTTTTTAAGCATAATTAATAGTTAAATAGATTTAATAAAAATGTATAAGACACAAAATAAGGGCTCATTCAGACGGCGTGTATGCAACTAATCCTCAACAAATGTGGGTGTTTTGATGCCCATTGTAAGTCCCTAACAGAGGTCGCATTAACGCCTCACCACGCGTCATAGACGCGTGATGAGGCGCCATTACCCCCCAAAATAATTGCCATTCGTAAAGTTCCGCTTGGCAATTATTCCCTGTAGTGATCTGTGTCAGCAGCGCTCCGGAGCGAGAGCGCAGGCCCCGGGGGAGACATGTGGACAGCGGGACTGCTGCTCCCTGTCCTGCTCCATCTCTACCTGCCCGCAGCTGCTTGCATTTATGTCGGGACTTAAAGGAAACCTACCATTTCAGATCGTCGGTGTAAGCTGTAAACACCGAGCACCAGCTCAGGGTGAGCTGGTGCCGGTGCTTAGTTTCGTTAGTGTTATGAACCCCGGTATCGCGGTTTTAACACTTTTTAAACTTTACAGCAGAAGCCGCTTCGGCGCTGCGCGCGCGCAACGCCTGCGGCATTTCCTATGTAGGCGCGCGCACGATCGTGCGCACGCAGCGCCGAAGCAGTTTCTGCTATAAAGTTTAAAAAGTGTTATAAACCGCGGTATCGCGGTTTTAACACTAACGAAACTAAGCACCGGCACCAGCTCACCCTGAGCTGGTGCTCGGTGTTTACAGCTTACACCGACGATCTGAAATGGTAGGTTTCCTTTAAGAGCAAGGCCGGGGCAGTGTGTGTGCGCGCAGTGTGTGTGCGCGCAGTGTGTGTGCGCGCGCAGTGTGTGTGGCATATTACCAAAATTTTCATACTCCTCCTCGGGTAAAAATACTCCTCAAAAATGGTGAGAGGAGTATTTTTACCCTTCTGGAAAAATGTTAGTGCGACCTCTGGTCCCTAATGTATCCGCACCCGTATTTTTTACATCCATATTTTTTTTTCACATCTGCAAAAAGAACTGAAGGTTTTCTAATCTACTTTTTGCCCTGTCCAGTTGGTTGACTAGCAACATTTGAGAAAAATTGACTGCATGTGGATGTCATCCATGAAGGTGGTCTGCTTGCGAGTAAAAATGGCTACAATTTTTTTCTCACTTTCTGCACATCCATTATACATTTGGTATTAACATTACCAGGACAAACTTTACAATGCATGTAATAAACTATCATAAAAAACATTGGCTGACTGTTACTGATCGCATGCGATTCAATAGAAATGCATCTGCGATCGGGCTGAACTCCGCCCCCAGACATTTGCATTGCATTTCTAAACTCCGTGTAAATGCCTCATGTGACCGCACCCAAAACATTCATGTAATACTTTTTATCTTTTCTTGAAAATATTGTATTTGTTTTCATTATCCTGATATTGCTTAAGAGATGATATCGCACTTTAAATTCTGGTATCGGTGCATCCCTAATGTATATATAAACATTCCTTCAATTGCTTTTTTAAAATAAAAAAAAAACCCTGTCTGAAGATAATTGCTCATAAATGTTATGTCACATTGTCCCTTAGAAACAAGTTAACTATCATTAGATATGACCCCCTCCACACTGTTGTAGCAGCAGCCAAACATGCACTCAGTAGCCCAGTATGGCTGTGGGACATGCAGCATCTCCTGGCTATTTCATATGCAAAAAGAAACTTGTTTGTGCAATCACTCCAGCTGTGGTGGTTGTATCCAAAGTATATTATGTGTATACATCACCAGTACTTAAGATGACATGCAATGTGCTTGTTGTTTTATCTGAAAAATTAATAAAATATGTTTACAAAATAAAAACACCACTGCAACATTTCCATATAAGTTTATATGAACTGGGTCCGACTTGCCCACTAGTGGGTCTTGACACCTGATGACTCTACCCCTACAGCCGATGGATCACCCTCTTCCTGACTCTATCTGCATCCTCTGACAAAGATAAAGTGGAAATCTATGATGTAACTGTCAGCTCCCCACAACATCATTGGGCTTCCCCTCTTATAAGTGCAGCAGGATGACAACAACCAGCTTTACAAGAAGGCCATTGAAAATGTCTTAGAATGGAGTGAGAGCCACAATGAATATTCCTGAAAATGTCCACACTAGCCAACATCCTATTCTATGTCATTGTCTGCTGAGTAAGTAGCATAAACAAAAGTGACAAAAACAAATTGTCCCAGATCATCAAGAAGGCACATAGCATTATCAGGGAGCCCCCATGCTCATTGCACACTATATGGGAAGAAAGACACTTGCGCAAATTTGAAGCGTTCTCACTGAACAAATACTACCCCTGTCTTTGATGATTCTTAAGCAACACATTGACATCAGCAACCGATACCACCAGTTATAATAATAATGCTGCCGCCCTACCGAATTCCATTACTCCTTTGTCGCCAAATCAATTGAACTGTTCAACAGAATACTGGGCTCAAGAAATAGGTGCTTGGGTAGACTGCAACACTAGTAGTGCCACTTCCCTGGAAGTTGTATGTCACTCGATCATGTATTTCCCATGTTGTTTACTATGCCTGTTTTACAATTTCCCCATAATCAGGGCATTAATAAAGTTGTATCTTATCGTATGTGTGGGGGAGATTAGGGGGTCCACAATTTTATGGGGAGATAAGGATGCCACAATATGAGGGTGAGTTGGGGGCGGTATAGATTGCTTTTAATAAGAGGTCCTGCTTACTGCTGGACCTTAAAGGAAATCAACCACTCAAAAAAATGCAAATTAAGTATGAATACTCATCTCACTCTTTATACAGTGGGGTCACCTAGAAAAGTTATAATTCGTAGCACAAGGACAAGATGTCCTGAACTCTGGGCTGCTAATTATGCACGGCCCTGCACCTCCCTCTCCCAGAGGGGACTTCATGTGAGAGCATGAATTCAGCATGAGAGAGGGAGGTGCGTGCATAATTAACAGCCTGGAGCAACAGGCATCTTGACACCCCCCCCCCCCCGCTTCGTGTTGCTGCTTATAACTAGGTGATCCCGGAGTGTCAACACTAGCAGTGGACAGCACCAAGATAAACATCAAGAGGAGCAGAGGTGAGTGTTTCTAGGGTGCTTTCCCGCCGATCGGCACCGGCAATGCTTATGGCGGCTTCAAAAAGTGGGTGCCGCCATCTTGCCATGGATCGTCGCTCCCCGTGGCGTCATCGAGGAGTGGCAATCCATCTCCATGACAGCCTCAGGTCTTCCGAAGACCCAAGGCTGACTCTTGTTAACCCTATCATTACAATGTGCTATCAGCGCATTGTAACGAGAGGAGGAAAATCCCCAAATACTGCCATACTGTAGTATGGCAGTATATGTTAGAATTGATCAAACAACCTAAGGCTAAAGTCTGAAAAATTTATATAAATATTAATAAACAGTAAAAATCATAAACATAATAGGTACTTTTTTGCCATTTTGAAAAATATAAAAAAATCAGTAAAATTGATCAAAAGGTAGCACAGTCCTGAATTTGATAGCAATGAAAACGTCATCAAAAGTAGCAAAAAATTATGAAAAAGGTATTGGCGCCAGAAAATGGCAAGATAAATTTAAAAAATTGTAAATGTATGGAAACATTATAAAACCTATACAAATTTGGTATCCCCGTAATCGTACCAACCCAAAGAATAAAGTAGACACGTTATTTGGGGCACACAGTGAAAGCTGTAAAATCCAAGCCCACCAGAAAATGGAGCAAATGCTTCCTGCAACCCATCTCCCGGGTTGCAGGCGCACCCCTGCCCCTCTCCGCTGCTCTGGTCCCCCGGCGATTCACTCACCTCACCGCGATCCAGCGCTGACTCCGGCAGAGTGACGTGCACTTCCCCACCTACTAGGGTGCGTGCATCGGCTCCAAGACATTTAAAGGCCCATTGCACCGATAATTGCCGCTGGCCGGCTGTTCTAGTGAAATTCCAGCCCCTTCCAGTGTCCCCGACGTATCTTCGAGCTTCTGCCATGGAGAAAGCTCCCCTGCGATATTCCTGTGTGTTCCTACATAATGTAAAATGTTTTTTTTACAAAAGCTCTAACTTTTAATGAAATAAAGTAGATTAAACTTTACCTGACTCCTTGCCAGCTTGTAGTTTTAAGTCCCGGAGGTGTGCGGTCCATCCCTTCCCATCCACTCAAAGTAATCACTTGTCATCCTCTACATGCAAATTCAAATGAACCATCCCTCCTTCTTCCCATGTGCAGAGAGCAGTGAAGACAGGAGGTAGGAGGAGGGACACTCAATTTTAATTCACCTGTGGAGGATGATGAATGATTACCTTGACTGGAGGGGAGGGGACTTGGAGCAGAAAGCTGGCAGGGAGCCAGGTAAAGTTTAATCTAATTTATTTTATTAACCATAAAAGTAAGAGATTTGCTGTACTGTATGTGGGAACCTGGGCCTCTGGTGACCGGTTCCCTTTAAGTAAAGAAACTTCTCTGTCTTTTTCTGCTTCTTCTTTCTCCTGAAGTAAGCAGTGTATGTTAGGTACCATACACAGTCTAAAGATTAACTCTGTCCACACGTAAGAACTTATTTCCTTAATAACGTATATTACAAAGTTTACTATTATCGTCTTTGTCAGACCCGAGGCTGTATGGTTTCTGAAGATTCATTAAGATGACCCAGTGGCTCATTGTAATAAATCCAATGCAATCCAATGGTAGGAACAATCAGACAATCTAGGGTTAAAGTACCCTAGAGGGTCTAAGAAATAGTGAAAAAAAAATAATAAAATATTAAAAATTCAAA
The DNA here is from genome assembly GCA_019512145.1 of Engystomops pustulosus. NCBI lineage: Eukaryota > Metazoa > Chordata > Amphibia > Anura > Leptodactylidae > Engystomops > Engystomops pustulosus. Next base: position 195,767,039 of record CM033641.1, read on the forward strand.
TCACCTCCCTTTCCCTAGAACTGATGTAAAACATAATAAACAGTAAAAATCACAACACACATTAGGTATTGCTGTGTCCCAAAATGTCCAATCTATCAAAATATAAAAATATAAAAACGCTTATTGCTGGCGATAACCTCCATAACCGAAAATGGCACCCAAATGTCCTAATCGCGACTTTTACACCATTTTACATATAATGAAAAGTGATCAAAATGTCCTCAAAATGGTAGCAATGAAAACGTCGTTTCATTTTGCAAAAAATGACACATGACACAGTTCCATACACCAAAGTAAAAGTTCAAAATAAGCTCTCACAAATTAGACGCTATCCACAGGCTTGTACAAGTTCGGTTCTGTGGCTTTGTCTGTATGTATTTGTATGTAAGTTGGAACTGGTATATTTTAAAGAGTAACTCTAAAGTATTTTTTTCAACCCTGTGACAATAGGACTTTCATAATTTTGGGATGTCATGAGAACAAGGATTAACAATAAAGCTTCATGACAGACACCTTTGATTATGTTAACCTCTGCAGCTTGAGGCTAAGATTCAGTAAATTATTAGCATCCAGAGACCTTTGAGCAGAGGTCACAGCGGGAAGTGAAGTCTATCTGTAACTAGGTGTCCTCTGTAACGGTGGTTTCACGTTGGTGTTTTATTTCACATCAGTGATTTTTTTTTTCACTGAACCCATTTTGGCTTATTGACTTATGGATACAGATTGTTTTTCTCACTTCAGTTTTCAGTGATAAGTTTAGAACATGTTCTTTTTGAGTTCACTGACCACAACTAATCAGTGGAAAAAAAACTGAAGTGTAAAAAACTCATTTAAAACACTGGTTCAGTAAGGCGTCAATGATGTGAAAAAAACCGCCAATGTGTGTATCAGTTCACCCTCCTGCGTCTTCAGCATGTGCTGCGGATATCTCCCGGATCCTGGAGCTTTTCAGTACAACATGAACAAATTATCCAGCACCAACCTTGGCAGTTAGGTAAAATGTAGCATATACCCTTCTTTATTGTAGAAACATTAAAAATGCATAGACATTGGTTCAGGAGTATATACCAGTTTGTTCAAAGCGATGTATATAAACAAAAAACCTATTCGTTTCAACTGCTATCCTACGCCCTTAATCACAGGTGTGTTTATTGGGGGAATAAATACGTAACTTCCCTTTTTCTTAATTACACACCTAAACAAGCACTACTAAATTTCTAATAAAATGCAACTGTTTGATACACGTAAAATATATTGCAACATTGATATACATCATATTCCAAATTCCATTTTTCTTTCTATTTGGAATATGTTCTATATCAATGTTGCAATATTTGCAAAAAGGGGAAGTAACACATTTATTCCCCCAACAAACACACTTGTGCATTAACCATGAGTAAGGGTGCTACATTTCACTAACTGCCAAGGCTGGTACTGGATAATTTGTTTGTGTTGTAAGTCCGGTTTTCTGAAAATGGATGCTGCCTGTATTTGTAAAAATATTCCATATAATAAACACAAAAAATATCTGCCAAGCATTTGCGACTGACATGTGAGAATGATTGTGGGCTAATCGTTTTTTGCAGGTTATACTATCAGGTATTATAGGATTGACTACATGGAAAAAGCCGATGGTTCTTCTGGTAAGTGAAATATGTGTTACCGTGGACCACATTAACCGTTTTGCAAAATATTTGAATTATGTTTTCAATTGTCTTTCTTTCTATCTGTCTATCTAATACCTTAGTAGAGGGGAGAAGAAGTGTCTGAGCAGAGGAGGTAACCAGATATTCTTTTTCTGAAATTTTTGTAAAATAGGTAACTCCTGTAAAAGAAAAAAAAAATTCTAAATTCTAATTGAATAATGGTGCCCCCTGAAGAAGCACTAAGGTGAAACATGTTTTAAGAGTAGTAGGTATATTCTGAACTTTGATAACACTTTCCACAACAACTGCATAAATGGAAATAACAAAGAAACGTGTACCGTATTATGTGTATGGATTCAGCAAATCCTCTGAAATCAAATTTGTCACATTTTGTTACCTTTAAATGTTTATTTTTTTTAATTTATCAAAAAGCTTTGATGCAGTCAAAATGCACCTCTCCTCCCTCTCGTTATCATGTGCTTAATTTGTACTGTGTTTTTATTGCAGTATTAGTGGTTTTGTATATTTATAGGGGTTGCTTAAAGGAAATCTACCTTTTGATTTCATGCATTATGAACCAAACATACCTTGAGACTTCTGTAGCTTCACTGATGCAGAAGCATATCTTGTTTAATCAGAGAAAAAAATAATGAAGCTCTCGTCTGTGATCCCGAGCTGCCGGCAAAGTCGCCGGCGGCATTTAAAAGACGAGCTGCAAAAATGGCATATATTGCAATATATGGTAGGAGCGATCTGACCATCTAGGATTAATGTACCCTAGATGGTCTAAGAAATAGTGGGGAAAAAAAAGAAAAAAAAAAGTTTAAAAAATTAAAAAAATTAATAAAATATTAAAAATTCAAATCACCCCCCCTTCGCTAGAACTGATATAAAACATAATAAACAGTAAAAATCACAGACACATTAGGTATCGCCGCATCCCAAAATGCCCGATCTATCAAAATATTAAAACTGTTACGGCCGGCTGTGACCTCCGAGACGGGAAATGGCGCCTAAATGTCCGAAATGCAACTTTTACACCTTTTTACATCACATAAAAAATGGAATAAAAAATGATCAAAATGTCGCACAGACCTAAAAATGGTAGCAATGTAAAGGTCGGCTCATTTAGCAAAAAATGACACCTTACACAGCTCCGTGCACCAAAGTATGAAAACGTTATTAGCTTCAGAAGATGGCAAAAAATTTTTTTTCTTTTTTGTACACATTCGTTTAATTTTTGAAAATGTATTAAAACACAATAAAACCTGTATAAATTTGGTATCATCGCGATCGCACCGAACCAAAGAATAAAGCTGAGGTAGTATTTGGAGCGCACAGTCAAAGTCGTAAAAACTGAGCCCACAAGAACGTGACGTGTTTTTTTTTTTTTTTTCAATTTTTCCACATTTGGAATTTTTTTTCAGCTTTGCAGTACATGGCCTGTTAAAATAAATAACATTACGGGAAAGTAAAATTTGTTACGCACAAAATAAGCCCTCACACAGGTCTGTACACGTAAAAATGAAAAAGTTAAGGATTTTTGAAGTTGGAGAGCGAGAAATGAGCGAAAGGGGTTAATGAAACTGAATGTGAATTCACAGACAAGAATACCCCTTTAATCATAGTTCATGTTTTTAGTCTGACTACCTTAACCCCTTCACGCTCCGTGGCGGATATATCCGCCACGGAGCGCAGTGACTTAGCGCTCAGTGGCGGATATATCCACCACGGCGCTTATGCCGGCTCGGCTCTGGATCAGAGCCGAACCGGCATCGGGAAACACGGGGTGCCGGCTGTAACTAATAGCCGGCACCCCAGTGTAACAGTGCATCTGGCATCTGGCGGCATCTAACATGCATCTGGGGGGTCTTTACCCCACGATCGGCCCCCCCGAACCGTTTTCGGGGGGCGCCGATCGTTGCTATAGCAACTCTGGGGTCTGATCTGGACCCCAGAGTTACTTGCAAGAATTGCCGGTAAGATGGCGTCTGTGACGTCATCTTACTGGCACAGTGCCAGCCTATGCAAGTGTATAGGCTGACACTGATAATACTCTGCAATACATCAGTATTGCAGAATATTATCATGAAGAAGCAATCAGATGATTGCTTGTTCATGTCCCATGGTATAAAAGTGAAAAAGTAAAAAAAAAGAAAAAGTAATTCAATAAAAAAATAAAGTCATAAATCACTAAAAATGCCCCAAACCCCCCCAAAAAATAAAGAGACATATAACTCAAAAAAAAGTCTAAATCATAACACAAACCCCACATATATAGTATCACCGCGTCCGTAACAACCCGTAGAATAAAAGTAAATTATTATTGAACCCCCACGATAAACGCCGTAAAAAAAACTGTTATAAACCCTCCAAAAATTATTATTTTTACCTTTTCAATCCCACAAAAAATGCTATAAAATGCGATCAAAAAACCATATGTACTCCGACATGATACTGGTGCAAAGTACAACATGTCCCGCAAAAAACAAGCCATCAACCAGCTCCGTAGCCAAAAAAGTAACAATGTTATGCCACTTGGAAGACGGCAATACATAAATGATAGATTTTTCCCCACATTAGGGTTTTGTTTGACAAATTTAGTAAAACGTAAGAAGATATATTCATGTCTGGTATCCCCGTAATCGTATCGACCCATAGAATAAAGATAACATGATTATTAGGATATACGGTGACCACGAAAAAAAAAAAAAGTAAAAAATCCAGTACAGAATTGATGCTTTCCTACTCCTGCCCTCAAAAAAAGTTCCTAAATTTTCAACAATAGGTGATACTTACCCCAAAATGGTAACAATGGAAAAAGCATCTCATCCCGCAAAAAAAATGCCGTCACATGGCCCCAATAACGAAAAAGCGAAAATTTTATAGCCTTCAAAAGGGGCCAATGAGGAAACTAAAATCCTGGCAGCTGCAACGCCCTCCTTCCCTTCTGCGCCTCGCTGTGTCCCCATAAAACAAGTCACAGCCACATGTGGGGGGTCTTTGCAGAACAAATTGTATGGTGGGTTTTCTCTTTTTATATTTTGGAAATGTGTACATTTTAGTGCTAAATGAACGTATAAGGGAACAATATGACCATTCTAAATTTCACCTCCATTTTGATTCAATTACTATGAAGATCTCAAGGGGTTAACAATCTTCGTAAAAGCTGTTTCGGATAGCTTGAGGGGTGCAGATTTGAAAATGGGTAGATTATATAGGGGGTTTTGATGCTAAATATGTAAAATTTCATTCAAAACTGTATTTATCCCCAAAATAGTCAATTCTGAAAATCCGGAAAAGCGATATTCTATTTGTAAGCCGCGTGACATCAAAATAAATTATCCAGACATTTCAGAAATTATGAAAATGTAAAGTAGACAAATGGGAAATGTTATTCAGCAACTTATTTAGGTGGTAAATCTATCTGCCTGAAAACGCAATGATTTAGAATTTCGAAAATGGCAAATTTTTCAAAAAATTTATCATATTTTCTTTTTTTTTGTAAATAAACGCAAAACTTATCAGCCAAAATTTACCACTAAAATGAAGTACAACATGTGGGGAAAAAACAATCTCAGAATCGTTTTGATAAGTAACCATGTTCAAAAGTTATAACCATATAAAGCGAAGCAAGTCAGAATCCAAAAAATCGGGCTGAGCCTTAAGCTACAAAATGGCTGCGTCCTTAAGGGGTTAAGGATTTGGCTGCGTGCTGGAAAACCCTTGTTTTTCTCTATATCTTGTTTAATCACTGAGCTGAGTGGTTTTGCTGAAAAAAAATTATAAAATTATGATAATGAAGCTCTGTCGCTCCTGTGCCTGGCTCTGGAGCTTCTCTTCTCACATTAAGTATGCAGTGCTCCGGAGAAAGATGTAATCACTGTGTTGTGCCTGACTGGCAGAAGTGAGCAATCTCTGCACCATCCCCCAGCTGCTGTGTATGAGTCATCCAGCTCAGTTTGGTCAGTCCTGTCTGGACAGTTCAGAAAGCTCCTTGGAATTTATCAAAGGCAGGCTGGAGCAATCCAGCTTTCCCAAGGCCCTGAATGTTATAATAGTTTTTTTTTTATAAAACCATTCAGCTCACGGATTAAACAAGATAGGATCTTGCATCAGTGTAGCTACAGCATTCTCAATGTATGTTAGGTTCATAATTTATGAAATCAAATGGTAGATTTCCTTTAAGAAAAAGAAGCTTTTTTTCAGAATTTGATTAGTTTTTAATTTTTTTTAAGCAAGGGTTAAAATGTATTGGTTTGTAGAATCATTACAAATGTGTTCTAATGAAATTTGTATAGTTAAAGGGGTTGTCCACTTTCCATGTCTCTGTATGTATATATACATGTACCTTTGCTTCCTTTGAGGGTTTCAGCTTTTCCATGTTCTAACCATGCTGTCCTCCACATAAATGCAGAACTTCCTGTTGCTCACTCCTCTCTTGAGTCTCTCTTGCTGTAGGGCCCTCCCATTTATCAAAGCTCAGACATGTAAACAAAGATCCACAGAGAGTTTGCAGACGGCACTAAAGTAAGTGGCAGGAATGCTGAATCACTTGATGAATATTCAGGGATTATTATTATGGTAGTAAAAGCACATGGGCAACTTATGTAAAAGAGTGGCTAACCCTTTTAATAGTAATTGTAACAGTTAAGGCTGGGTTGACATTGCGTTTTTTGTGTACGCTAAGTGTATACTTTGAAATACAGTGTTAGGTGGAGGCATAGTTTGTGCCACAGTCTGACCACTAAATGCCGCATCCGGGAAAAAAAAGCAGGGTGGAAAGACGTAGCAAGCTACATCTTTTCATGCTGCTTCTTCCTAATGAGCGACGGATGCGCTCAGCAGAGGTAGTAGAAGCCTATGGGAAGTGGAAGTTGAGTGACATGTTACTCAGTAGGAGGGGAAGACCGGTGGTGTCACTATCCATATAAAGACGGTGATGTCACTGGGAAAACGCTCCCATTCATCCGCAGCAGCCAATCCAGGAGGGGTCCCTTGGCGACGTATCCCACTGTATAAGCGTACTTTGTAAGGATCCACCTGACGTGTCCTTACAACATATGGCAAATAACATGATTTGAATCCAGTTTCACCCAATTTTTAAACAATTTAAACATTTTTAAAAAATTTATATCAAAAGGTATAAATTAGATATAAATATAAATGTTTGTATTTTTTTCCATTCTACTAGGTGAATCTATTTGTCATGCTTTCAGTGATCTGTGTACTACTGAACCTAGCTGGTTTTATATTAGGATGTCAAGGGGCTCAGTTTGTGTCCAGTGTTCCCAGCTGTCATTTGGTAAGTGTTTTTTATTTTTGGCAGGCTTTTTTTGTGAACAATGTAAGATTTGTCGCATATTTGGCTGACCTTGTACAGATTAATTGATTAAATGAAAATGATTGTCTCTTTAAATTGTCTCTTTAACCTCTTCCACCAATGCCCTTTTTCGTTTTTTCATTTTTCACTCCCCACCTTCAAAAATCTATAACTTTTAAATTTTTCCATGTACAGAGCTGTGTTATGGCTTATTTTCTGCGTAACAAACTACACTTCAAAATGGTGGTATTTAATATTCCATGCTGTGTACTGGGAATCGGGAAAAAATTCCAAATGCAGTGAAATTGGTGAAAAAATGCATACACGCCGTATTCTTGTGGGCTTGGATTTTACGGATTTCAGTGTACGCCCCAAGTGACATGTCTTCTTTATTCTTTGGGTCTGTCCGATTACGGGGATACCAAATTTGTATAGGTTTTATGTTTTCATACATTTACAAAAATTAAAAACTCCTGTACAAAAATTTTTTGGGATTTTGGCGCTAATAACTTTTTTATACTTTGTTATACAGAGCTTTGGGAGGTGTAGCTTTTTGTGCCTTTTGATGATGTTTACAATGTTATCATTTTTAGGACTGTACAACCTTTTGATCACCTTTTTATAGAATTTTTTATATTTTTATTGCCATTTTCGACTTTGGGCGTTATTTTCTGTTACGGGGTTAAACGCTGTGATAAACCGTTATTATATTTTGATAGGGCCTTTTTGGATGTGTTGATACTTAATGTGTTAATGATTTTTACTGTTTATATCAGTTCTACAGTTCTAGGGAAAGGGGGTTGATTATAATTTTTATGTTTTTTTTTTATTATAATTTTTTTTAGTTTTACTATTTTTCAGACTCCCTTGGCTACTTTAACCCTAGGTTGTCTGATCCATCCTACCATATACTGCCATACCACAGTATGGCAGTATATGGGGATTTTTCTCCTCATTCATTACAATGTGCTGATAGCACATTGTAATGAAAGGGTTAACACGAAGCAGCCTCGGGTCCCCGATGATGTCATGGGGAGCGACGATCCTCTGCTTCCTTTTTGAAGCCGCCGACGGCAATTGGCGGGAAAACACCAGGCAATATGCAGCAAAGACTTACCGGATATGGAGAGGGCTCAGCAAAATTAATCAGAAAAATTACAGAAAGCATATTTTTTTCACATTTACAGTCATTTATCAGCTAATTTTATAAACAAAAAAATATGTCACATGTTATGAAAAATAAGTAAAAGTTGATTCGATATGCAAATCCTTTCCAAAGATACCGTCATTTAAAGTACTGCAAAACAAAATGTAAGAATTGATCTGGACATTCAGACATCAATGACCCTCAGTGATGAAGGGTTTAATATTAGATCTAAAGTCATGGATAGCTTCATATTCAAAATGTATTGTTGGGATGTTTTATGAAATTATAATTTTCCTTATATATTTATAACAGTTTTAAGATGTGGACTATTGTATTATTTGGTTAAAATACAGTCAGGTTAGATAGGTTGCCACAGTAGATGCCCCCCAGTATATAGGTAGCCACAGCAAAAAAAAAACTCGCCTTCCTGCGTTCCTTGCAGCTGGCTCCTCGTTGCTCCCGCACCTTTCTCTATGACTGGATGCAGGCATCTACTCCTCTCTAGGAGTGCATGGGTCACACAAGTAGAGATCTACCAGAAGGGTAGTTATAATCCTCTCACCATTTTTAAGGAGTATTTTTTGCTGTGCGGAGGAGGAATATTATATTTTTACTAATACAAATAAATTGCTCCTAGATGTTAATAATTAGAGATGAGCGAACACACTCGTCCGAGCTTGATGCTCGTTCGAGCATTAGCGTACTCGAAACTGCTCGTTGCTCGGACGAGTATTTCGCCAGCTCGAGAAAATGGCATCTCCCGCCGTTTTGATTTTTGGCGGCCAGAAACAGAGCCAGTCACAAGCCAGGAGACTCTGCACTCCACCCAGCATGACGTGGTACCCTTACACGTCGATAGCAGTGGTTGGCTGGCCAGATCAGGTGACCCTGGAATAGACTAGCCCCTGTCCGCGCTGCTCGGATCATTCTCTGTCTGGATGCCGTTAGGGAGAGAGCTGCTGCTGGTCAGGGAAAGCGTTAGGGTATTCTATTAGAATAGTATTAGGCAGGAGTGATTCTACAAGAACCCAACAGCCCATCTTAGGGCTACAATAACGTTATATATATATTTTTTTTATTTGCTTGTGGCTGGGCTTGCTGGCACTAGTAGTGCAGCTAGTACCATATTGTGAGGAATTTGCAGGGAGACTTGCGACCGTTGTGTTTAGCTCTTAGTGACACACATATCCACCTCAAACACTGAAGTGGGACAATTTATTAGGGGTTTGATTTGAATTAGGCACAGTCTGCTGATTTATTTATTTTTTACGTTTTTTTTTTTTAATAACTCAAAGTCATCAAGCACAGCACAAAATCCAGTTGTGTGCTGTCAGTGTAGGTTAGAAACTAGCCATAGCAATAGGTAGTCAGGTCAGTCAGCTTCCTCAAGTCTACAATGAGGAGTGGACGTGGATGTCTGATATCTGTCAGGTGCTGAGTAACTTTGAGGAGTCAACACAGATGGTCAGTGGCGATGCCGCCATCATCAGCCTCACCATCCCGCTGCTTGGCCTGTTGAAAAACTCTCTGGTCAGCCAAAGCACCCTCAGGTCTGTTTCTCAGCGCATATCGGAGGAGGTGGAGGAGGAAGAGGAGGAGAATGTTGGCGAGACAGAAGAGGGGACCATTGTTCAGTCCTTCACTGTTCAGCGTGTATGGGCAGAAGAAGAGGAGTTGGAGGAGGAGGAAATGGAGAGTCAGGCCAGTGAGGGGAGTGAATTCTTGCGCGTTGGTACTCTGGCGCATATGGCAGATTTCATGCTAGGCTGCCTATCCCGTGATCCTCGCGTTCAAAGAATTTATTCCAGCACCGATTACTGGGTATTCACTCTCCTGGACCCAAGGTACAAGCAAAATCTTTCCACTCTCATCCCTGGAGAGGAAAGGAGTGTGAGAATGCATGAATACCAGCAGGCCCTGGTGCACAAGCTGAAACAGTATTTCCCTTCTGACAGCGCTAGCGGCAGAGTGCGTAGTTCTGCGGGACAAGTAGCGAGGGAGAGTAGGCGAGCAGGCAGCTTGTCCAGCACTGGCAAGGGTACGCTTTACAAGGCTTTTGCCAGCTTTATGTCACCCCAGCAAGACACTGTCACCTGTCCCCAGTCTCGGCAGAGTAGGGCTGATCTTTACAGAAAGATGGTGAGGGAGTACGTAGCTGACCATACCATCGTCCTAAATGATCACACAGCTCCCTACAACTACTGGGTTTCAAAGCTGGACATGTGGCACGAACTGGCGCTGTACGCCTTGGAGGTTCTTGCCTGCCCTGCAGCTAGCGTGTTGTCCGAGCGGGTTTTCAGTGCAGCTGGTGGCATCATCACCGATAAGCGTACACGCCTGTCGACTGACAGCGCTGACAGGCTGACGCTTATCAAGATGAATAAAGCCTGGATTTCTCAGGATTTCCATTCTCCACCAGGTGAAGGAAGCCCAACCTGAATAATTTATGTACTCCTCCTCCTCATTGTCCTCCTTCTCCTCCTCTTTGTACACTAAAGCAGAGGAAACTGGCTATTTTTTGCCAGGCCCAACTGGCTCTAGCTATAGTACTCTATGTATTTAATTTTTCTGGAGGGCCACCTACCCGGTCCTCTGTTTTGAAAACTTTTTTGGACTGCCACATACAGGCACTATCCAAATTAAATTGTCTCCATAGCAGTCTCCACATGTCGTCTTTTTAGCTGCCTCCACACGTTGTCCATATAGCTGCCTCCATACATCGTCCCCTTATCAAACGAGCTGTGTCAGGCAGAATTTTGGGTTGTTTTCATGGCTTCCACATCAAACTTGTTAACTTTGTCGCCAACCTGCTGTGTTATCCACAAAATATACTGGCAAACTTTTATAATTTACCGATATTATTTCAGCGCTTCTTGCGCATCTGTTTACATTCCCCTCAACCGCCATAACCCAAACTTATAAGAACACTACTGCACTTGATCTTATACAAAAGGTTCTTAGAAGTGCTGTTTGGGGAGGAGCCGAGAGACAGGGGCTTGGAGAGGCGAAAGCTCGTCTGGCAGCGGAGCGCCAGCTCCATCCCAAGATCCAACTAACGTAGTTTTAACTGCAGCACCTTTAATCTACTACTAGTTCACTGCCTCCATACATGGTCCCCTTATCAAACGAGCTGTGTCAGGCAGAATTTTCAGGTGTTTCACCAGATACGTTATGGAACTTGGTCACTATGTCCCCACCATGCTGTGTTATCGACTAAATATACCTTTTGTTCACATAGGAAATCATTTCAGCGCTTCTTGCTCACCTCCTTTGGTGAAGCCTGAGTCCATTTAGGGTATGTCGCCATGACACTCTCTAGCCTGCCGCTGCCTCTGCATGCCGTCCCCTATAGTGTCAGGGTCAATTATTGGATGTTTTAGATGCTATCTAGCCTCATTCGGTCACTCTGTCATGGCCATGCTGTTGCCCATAATTTTGGCATAATGGTGCGATTAAGCAGCCTCAGAGTCATCCATGCATGCTGCCCCTGCTGTTTCCTGTCCATTTCCGTGGTGTCTCCATCCTTTTCTGAGGTTCCCAGGTGTTTGGCCAAGCTTCCCTGTGCAGAGCCTTGGTCCCCTTGAATCGGGAAAAGTTCGTCTCGAATAACGAGCACCCGAGCATTTTAGTGCTCGCTCATCTCTATTAATAATGTTAGTAGACTGCAATTTAACAAAGACAATCATTACTGTGCATAAATATTGCAGTAATTATTGTGTAGCTCCTTACTCCCCTCGAAATCTTTAACACTGGGCCAAAACTCCTCAACCCCCCCCCCCCCCAGCGAAAGATTAATTTTAATTATAATTTGTGCTTTAAATTATAAATATTATTTTCTCTGGGCACTGAGGCTATACTAGATTAAGCATCTTAAAATGCTGTTTTATACTGTGTGGGGGAGAGATGCTGTAGATGAGACACCATACATACACAAATAGCACACTACAACTACAACACAGACATCAGACATAATGGGGCACATTTACTAAGGCTCGGCACAACGCATTTCTGATTAGCGCCGCATTTAACAGGGGTTTTTGGCGCACGTGATCGGATTTTGGCGCAATCTTTCATGCAACACAAATCGGGGGGGCGAGGCCGTTGAACAACCCGACTGATTCGGACTAAGCGCGGGATTTAAAATTGTGTCACAAGACATGCACTCACATATACCGGGATATTGGGCGGAAGATCTTAGTGAATCGCGCCGGACTTCATCCTCGTCGGACAACGCACCTTGGGGATCGCGACAGGATTGGGTAAGTAAATGTACCCCATTACCTATACATACATTTCACATTGTTGTTTTTACCTTGCACAGTGTAGTGCTGGGAAATATGCAAATACATTTTCCATGGTGGGAAATGGAAAACAATGCCTCCTTTTGCTACCTTGAAAGGCAGCCCCTTAGCACCAAGCATGACCTACAAGAATTCTAAGCCAAACTAGTATATCTGTTCCACAAGGAACAGATTCCCAACTGTAGATGGCACTGTTTCGACCTGGTTGGTTCTCCTCATTACAGTATAGGGAACTGGTTTGGCTGAGTGAGAGGCTATTGACTAGGGTCAGGAAGTAGGACTGATGCAGCAGAGTTCAGTACACACAGGCCAGGGGAGGAGCTGCTAAAGCAACCCAGGCAGTACCAGAGCAGTAGTGATGGGAATTACGTCTCTTAGCGAGCTGCCTCATTAGGTTCTGCTCACTCCTGAACTGCTCCCTATTACATTTATAATAGGGAGACACAGTCAAGCCAGTCACCCCATTCCACACCACTTTAACCTGATTGTATTGGGTTAAAGGGGACGTGGTGAGCTGGTTAGGGGCGGAGCTAAGTGAGCCAACAGTTCATTGCAGGGAGCCGACTCCTGTAGTTCACGTAAGACAGCCTGCTCATCGAGCCAGCTCATTCGCGAACGACACATCACTACAGAACGGCATGCCTCCACTTCAGCTTTGGCTGATAAATGCTGTTGGGTGCCTGTCCTACACTTGCCTCCCGCATTACTTTCTCTACGGCTTTAGCAGGTCATGTGACTGTAGCATGTACTGAGTACTGAGCTCACATGACCTTCTATTGGGCTGGTAGTTGCTGCAGTTCTCGAGTCCCAAACAAATTTATCTGCATGGGGCTATTTTGAAGGGGTAAAATTGTCTCTACAAGTGTCATAGACACTTGTAGAGGCGTTAACACGACCTCTGGTATCTACAATAATGAAACAGCTTATGTTTATTCCAATTTTCTTATTTTGAGCTAAACTTTTAAGGGTGCAGTCACACGTCGCGTTTAACGCATGCGTTTAAAAACGCATTGCAATAGCTAGAGAATGATTTGCCTAATTAAACAGCTGCTAACACCTGTGTTTACAAAACACAACCATTAACGCATTGTTAACGCATGCGTTAACATCGCGGTTAACGCATGCGGTTGTTAATGCATTGTTAACTCATGCGTTTTGTAAACACAAGTGTTAAGAGGTGTTTAATTAGGCAAATCACTCTTCAGCTATTCCAATGCGTTTTTAAACGCATGCGTTAAACGTGACATGTGACCGCACCCTAAAACCTTTATTTAACTAGAAGGATAATTAGACTTGTCATTCCGTGTGTGAACGAAATGTGGCTTCCATACTCAGGCTATCTTAATGGAAATGCTTTACTGTTCCTCATCCTGTGATGAAATATTATATTGTGTTTCTTTTCTCATTCAGGCTGAATTGATGTCTATCTCCTGCTGTCCATTAGGGTTTTTTTTTTCTTTTTTGCAGTAGCATGATGACTCACTATCACAATTCCGCATTAAGAAAATTAAGTACTTCCTCCAATGTACACTGTTGCTTGGGAATATACACATGAAGATTTAACCTTTAAAGGGCAGCTATCCTAAGGCCCCTTTTACTCAGGCTGACCGTTGAATAAGAATTTGTAGTACTGACTCATGTATAAAGGCCTTGCAGTAAGAGCAGCGGAGAAAACGCTTCTTTGTTAGTTTATGTTTGCTTGTGTAAGCAGGAGGTGTATATTCCGGTTTAGTCTTTTGCATGGTAAAACATGGTGTAAATCGCAAAGAGCGACAAAATATATAGAACCGGTTTTATTTCTCTGTTTTTCAACCTACTTCTGATTTCTTTTTAAAAACTGCATGTAAAAAAACTGAACATGTAAATGCACCCTAACACGATCTCTAGGGAGAAAACATTTATGTTGATGTTTGTTCATCCCTATACAGGTTTTTTCAGTCAATCTAATGCCTTTTGAATTATCCACTAATCCGCTTATTTTATTGTTAGTTGGTGGGTGCTTGTTCCAAGTTTGCATAAAAGGTGACTTACTTTTGCAAACTATTGTATACTATACTATTTGTATACCGGAAAGTGTCCCATGTGATGGAAAGGTGAGAAATTGTGAACATAGGTCAACCATTCAATGGGCAGTCTATCAGTAATCCTGCTAATGCTGTTGCGATTCTCTCTCCAGCCTGGATGGTTACATAAAGGGAATGATAGACGTTATAGTTCTGTAACCAGTTTTTGACCCTGACTAACAAAGGGTTACAAGTCCTCCCCATATCTCCTAAAATTAGCTGCCAGTGAGGCTCTGTACCTTAATTGCAGACGTTTTTCTGATATGCAAATTAGCGTTTCTGGCTCATGTCTGGTATCTGTGACTCTTCTCTCTCTCAGGCTGGCAGTAAATCACACCCCATTACTCTGATTGACAGCTGTGTGTCTCTTCAAATGCCTGCTCTGCCTACATGTACTTAGGGACTGTCTGCTAATATTCAACTACAGACATATAAAGCTCTATGTACAGATGGGAAATATTGTATCAATTTTTTTACGTGGTGCCTTGTGTTACATTCATTAAATGTGACCAGTGACATCATCGCAGGTTTCTCAGCCTTCTAATAATAGCAAACTGTACACCATGTATGTGATTACATGAAATCACACCAGCCTACATGGAAGATGGAGAGGAGTAGGAGTCCATAGAGGCCGCTGTGACTTCATGTGGTCAGATACAGGGGCGGACTGGCCATAAGACCCACCGGGAGAAATCCCGGTGGGCCGGTCCGGGGCCGGTCTGGGACTGGTGGGGCCGGTGGAAAAGTAAAAACACATAGAACTCACCTCTCCGATGCCCCGAGGCTGCTCCCCTTTTTGATTCAGTCCGGCCGTGGTGACAGCTCCATACGGGCCGGCGTCGCACAGGCCATGACGTCGGCAAGCGGCTGACGTCATGGTCTGTGCGACACCGGCGTATACGGAGCTGTCACCGCGGCCAGACTGAATCAAGAAGGGGAGCAGCGTCAGGGCATCGGAGAGGTGAGTTTCATGTGTTTTTATTTTTATGTTCTGTGCTGGCCCTGTACACTGGGGCAGGGGCTGTACGCTGGGGCAGGGGCTGTACGCTGGGGCAGGGGCTGTACGCTGGGGCAGGGGCTGTACGCTGGGGCAGGGGGTGGGCTGTAGGCGTGGGTCCAGGGGCTTATGTACGCTGGTACGGCAGGGGCCATGTGGCTGGGGCAGGGGGCTGTGTGCTCGGGCAGGGGCTGGTGTGCGGGGCAGGGTCGCTTGCTGGGGGGGGGATGGCTGGGGCGGGTGTGTGTGGGGCTATGGCGGAGCTGGCAAAGCTGTATACGGGGCAGGGGCTGTACACTGGGGGCAGGGGCCTGTTACACTGGGGCTTAGGTCTGGCAAGCTTGTATACTGGGGCCGGCGCTGTACACTGGGCAAGGGCTGGGCAGGGGGGCTGATAATGGGGCATGGGGATGTTATAGTGGGGGGCTAGTGGGATGGCAAGGACTGTATACTGGGGGCAGGGGCTTATGGGGCTTCTGGCAGGCTGTATACTGGGGCAGGGGCTGTCTGGCTGTATACTGGGGCAGGGGCTGTATACTGGGGCTATGGGTTGGCAGGCTGTATACTGAGGCTATGGGGGTGGACAGGTTGTTACTGAGGCTTGGAGCTGGCAGGTTGTATTACTGGGGCTATGGGCTGGCGGCTGTTTACTGGGGCAGGGGGCTGTAGAAGGGGCTTGGGCTGGCAGGCGTATACTGGGGGCTAGGGCTGGCAGGTTGTATACTGGGGCTATGGGCTAGCAGAATTGTATACTGGGGCATGGGCGGGCTGGCCGTATACTGGGGCAGGGAGATATGGGCTGGCGGCTGTATAATGGGGCAGGGGGTGTCTGGTGTCATACTGGGGCAGGGGCTGTCTGGCTGCTATTAATGGGGCAGGGCTTTATACTGGGGCAGGGGCTGATACTGGGGCTATGGGTTGGCAGGCTATATATGAGGCATGGGCTGGCAGGGTTGTATAACTGGGGATATGGGCTGGCAGTTGTATACTGGGGCTAGGGCTGGCAGGCTGTATACTGGGGCAGGGGTGTATACTGGGGCTATGGGCTGGCAGGCTTGTATACTGGGCTATGGGCTGGCAGGTTGTATCACTGGGGCTATCGGTAGGGCAGAGTGTATAATGGGGCTATGGGCGGCTGGCGTATACTGGGCTATGGGTTTGAGGCCGTATTACTGGGGCTATGGGACTGGCTGGTATATGGAGCTATGGGCTGGCAGGCTGTATACTGGGGCAGGGGCTGTTTCGTCACTGGTGCGGGGCGGGCTGATACTCGGGCATGGCATGCTGCTGATATACTGGGGCAGGGGCGGTCTGGGCTGTATACTGGGGCTACGGGGCTGTCTGGGCAGCTGTATACTGAGGGAAGGGGTGTATGGCGGTATACTGGGCAGGGGCTGTATACTGGGGCTATGGGCTGGCAGGCTGTATACTGGGGCAGGGGCTGTATACTGGGGCTATGGGCTGGCAGGCTGTATACTGGGGCTATGGGCTGGCAGGTTGTATACTGGGGCTATGGGCTAGCAGATTGTATACTGGGGCTATGGGCTGGCTGGCCGTATACTGGGGCTATGGGCTGGCTGGCTGTATACTGGAGCTATGGGCTGGCTGTATACTGGAGCTATGGGCTGGCAGGCTGTATACTGGAGCTATGGGCTGGCAGGCTGTATACTGGGGCACGGGCTGTATACTGGGGCTATGGGCTGGCAGGATGTATACTGGGGCAGGGGCTGTATACTGGGGCTATGGGCGGGCAGGCTGTAAAATGGGGATATGGGCAGTCTGGGCTGGCAGGTTGTATACTGGGGCTATGGGCAGGGGCTGTATACTGGGGCTATGGGCTGGCTGTATACTGGGGCTATGGTCTGGCAGGCTGTATACTGGGGCAGGGGCTGTATACTGGGGCTATGGGCTGGCAGGCTGTATACTGGGGCAGGGGCTGTATACTGGGGCTATGGGCTGGCAGGCTGTATAATGGGGATATGGGCTGTCTGGCTGTATACTGGGGCTATGGGCTGACTGGCTAGCTGTATACTGGGGGGCTGGCTATATATATATATAATATATAGATAGAGATAGAGATAGATATATAGATTTATATATAGATATATAGATTTATTCTTGTACATAGGGGGCAGTATTATAGTAGTTATATTCTTGTACATAGGGGGCAGTATTATAGTAGTTATATTCTTGTACATAGGGGGCAGTATTATAGTAGTTATATTCTTGACATAGGGGGCATATGATATAGTTATTATAGTAGTTATATTCTTGTACATAGGGGGCAGTATTATAGTAGTTATATTTTTGCACATAGGGGGCAATATTATAGTAGTTATATCCCTGTACATAGGGGGCAGTATTATAGTAGTTATATTCCTGTACATAGGGGGCAGTATTATAGTAGGTATATTCTTGCACAAGAACACAGCTTGTCAGGTACTTGTGTAGCTGATGTCTTTGTCTCATGTATATATGAGAACACAGCATGTCAGGTACTTGTCTGCGGTGTCTCTCACATGTATATGGAAGAACAGTATAGTATAGTGTATAGGAGAACACAGCATGTCAGGTACATGTGTAACAGAATGTCAGATACCTGTGTAGATGATGTATGTGTCTCTCACAGGCAGTAGATGAAGCACAAACACTTGCAATGCTTTTCTATACTTGCACACAGACATGAGAAGAGGGAGGGGAGGGGTAACAGGGGTGACATCACTTTCTCTATCCATGTGCCCAGACCCATTTGCATAATAAAGAAACTATTATTTTTAGAATGATTAATGTATGAATTAACTAGATAAAGGCTGGGATGGAATCCTTGTGAGATGCTCTAACAGGCAGTGGTGGCAGAGTTAATTACAGAACCCGGTGACAGGTGTCCTATAAGTTATATACATTATAAAAACACACAAATATCATTAAAAGGTAGTGTAGGAATAATCTGTATAATATGTATTTGCAAACTATAAAGGTACTGTACTTATAATATCAGCAATCAAGCTGTAAAGTCAAATACTCAACAATGCCATGAAATGCCTAACATTCCTCAAAAACAACTGTGTGGGCCATAGCTTGTTAATGAAATAATTGAACCAACATGTGATAATACAGAATTATGTCACAGTTTTGTATTTGCAGGTAGATATGACAGAAGGAAAAATCTGTGTTTGCTGTGAAGAACCTCAGGCTTCCAAGTGCTTGGAGAAAGAAAATGTTCTAAAGCTGGTCATGATCCACTCCTGTAATGCTGTTCATCTTTTACTTAAGGTAGCAATCTGCTGGAGTACGCTTCAGACTTGCCTTACACACCTTTCATTTAAGTTAACCTATGACAATTATGTATATTGTATGACATGTTTGCCTCAAGTTCTCCAGCAGAGAAGTAAATGTAAGGGGTTGCATTGATTGTACCCAGCCAAGGGTCTTATGGGGAGAATAATGGATATCTTACTCATAAAATGAAAATAGTACTATAAGTAATACACACACAATGTTTCCATTCTTACTTTAATAGTAGACATTGATTACAGCAGTACTTCAGAAACTTTTCTTAAAAAAAAAAAAAACACCCTTGCCCCGATCATTCCTCATTCCTTTTTCAACATCTGATCATTGTACCTTTTCTCATGACAGTGCCATTGATACATGTGTAACTTGCAGACAACCCACCAGTTATACCTACAAAGTTTGCAAATGACACCTACTGTACATTCGTCCATTGGCTTCTTGGCCCTGACAGGGGGGGACTGGTCATAACTCTGTCCTGTGTATAATAAAATTGATATGGTATCAGGGTTCCATATAGATAGATAGATAGATATAGATATATATAATATAGTTTGATGGAAAAGTGTAATTGTGAGCCAGGACTGTTATTAACTCACTTATTTCCAGGAGTAATAACAGGAATGAGACAATTCAAGCATTATTCTAAAACAAATAAAAGTATATTTAAATATGGAACATATTATTTGCGGGGTAATGCGGTAGCTACAGTGATCATGTAGAGGTATGATGGTGATATGATACTTCTGTATCTTACAACTCCCTTTCTTATACATTCTAATCAGTTCTCTATGTACCTAAGTGAATTCAACAGTATTTTCAAATCACTTGGTAAAATTGCTAAGTTTATGCATTGTTAAGCTTTCTAAACTATTTATATTTCTTTCATTTACAACACAAATGTTTTCCTGGTTAAGATCCTGTATTCGATTCACTACTGCTGGCTACAATCTCAGATAGTATCGTATTGTAATGTTCATTAGCTCTTTCAAGAACAGATTGACCTTCCTGTTATATAAGACAAAGAAGCTGAATTGTGCTCTAATGTTCCAGGAACTTACTAGACGTCTTCATTTACCAATAGTCTATGCTGACATGGCAGACACTCTAGAAAGTCTAATAAAGGTTAGATAGCTGCAAACTATAGCAGTGTGTTCAGAATTCAGTTTTCCATTATGCATCTACCAGTAGTGATTTACTGCTCGCCTATAAAACATATTACTGGATTTCTACAGACCTTGATAAACACATCCTTACTAGATATGCTGGGTTTTAGATATGTTTTTATAATTAATCGATCCGTTTGTTGTTGTGTTATTACATGTTTGTGCTGTAAGCATATGTTATGGTGAAAACTGGCATCTGCCTTGGTCTCACACCACAAATACGAGTGCAGAATGGGTAATCTGTACGTATTTTATATTGTACAATATTGTAATATATGCCCTCTATAGGCCCCAGTGTATATGTAAATTTTGTAAAAATATTTGGCAAACAGCAGAATTTTCTCCAAACACCTTTATGAGGGCCATATGTCTTAAAGGGGTAGTTACACGTTTTCCAAAGAAGATAACAATAAAACTTTATAGATTGGGGAAACCCCTTTTAAAATCGTATCAAGCCATGGATTGTCTAGTGAGACAATTCTTTTAAAATTGTGTGGATAACAAAATAGATCTCCAATACATCCTTCTACACGTAAAAGGGTATTCCCACGAAGAAAAGATTCTTAAATATATTCAGGATAACAAAATAACACATTCCCTAATTCACTGTTCAAAACATTTCAAAGATATAACCTGTCTATATCTGTCCTGGTGTTTACAATTTTAATTTCCCCTGATTCCGACCATCAATCTTCTGACTAAGGTTGGATTATTTTCATGAATAGCTTCTCTTGTTTGCATGCTGCAGTGCTCTCTGCCTCCTGCTCCTCCCCCCTGTATTACAAGACCAGCTCAGACACACTACAGGCACAAGCAATTGCTGCCAGCAAGCAGTGTGCAGAGACTCTACTCTCTACAGACAGTTAAGTTCTTTATCCTGGAGGGAGGCTTGTTGCAGAACTGCCTCTGTGTATGTTATACGTGAGTTAGAGGAGCTTAGGGTGTCATTGTGTTTTATATCCATCTCATGGATCTGATCATCTCTGGTCTGTATCATCTCATTTTTTATGTGTCAGATTTAGAATGTTCAGAAGCTAAATAAAAGATAGATAAACCTGTACCCAGATAATCTAAGCACATTGTCGGCACACAGAATTTCATAGCACAGAAGATTCATTAAAGGGATTTTCCCACAAAACAAGTTAGGCCCTATCCACAGGTCGATGGGGTTTACGATGGGGTTTACCCCCACAGATAACGAGAATGAGGGGTTCGATGGGGTCCCAGGTACCTCCGTTGGTCCCCTCATTGCTCTTCGAGATTAATGGGGCAGATGACCACGCATGACCGTTCTGCTTCATTCATCTCTATGGAGCTGACGAAGATGAATAAAGTCATGGAGGAGAGTTTTACACTAAAGTCAAGGTGAGGAGATTGAAATTATACATTTGACTTCAGAAGATCTGGTTAGTGATGTCTCTGGGGGCTTTCTGAGGAAGAGAGATCTTAACTCGACAGTGTTAAAATCTCTGCCTTTTTGATTTATACAACCAATTTACATTTCACTTCAAGGTTCATTTTCTGGATAATGCCACCACACTAGGTCATGAAAGAAACATGATCTGGAAAGTGTGAAGCTTCTTGAAATACTGGTAGTGGTTTATTAGGTCAATTTATGCTGACAGGTTCCCTTTAAGTACTGAGAATACACCATTTTAAAGGGTTTTTTTCAACCAAACAAGTTAGGCCCTATCCACAGGTCTCTTCATGATGAAACCCCCACAGATCACGAGAACAGGAGGAGGAGGTCCAACAGGGTCCAAGGTACTTCCCTCAGACCCCTTGTTGCTTCTTGAGATGATTGGAGTGACGCTCGGCAATCTCCCTCAGCTCCATGCTCTATTCATCTCGGGTAGCGACAAGGGGTCCGACTGAGGTTCCTTATACCCCCCAATCTTGTGATCTGTAGGGCTAGGGAAAGTATTTAAAATAATAACATAAGATTACATACAGTTATTCTCAAAGCATTAAAAGAAGTCATTTAAAACCTTACACCCAAACTCTAATTGTGGTTAAAGGAAATAAACCACTAAAAAAACATAAAAAAAAACTATAAATACTAACCTCCGCTCCTCTTCATCTTGATCCCAGCAATGTCCGTTGCTAGTCTTGACACACCGGGATCACCTAGAAAAGAAACCTCTAATTAGCAGCACGAAGTGCGGGGACAAGATGTCCGGTGCTCTGGGATGCTAATTATGCACGTCCCCGCCACTGCCCACTCCCATACTGGGAGATGGAGGTGACATCACTTCGCTCTCCCATGCTCCCAGCATGGTAAGGGGGGGCTTGCATAATTAGCAGCCCGCAGCACTGGACATCTGTCCCTGTGCTGCTAATTATAACTTTCTTTTCTAGGTCATCCAGGCTTGTAAAGATGTAAAGAAGCCATTGGTAATCACAAACTCTTTCTCTCACTGTGGTTAAAGGCACTTTGAGTGTTCAGACCCAGTTATTCTCAAAGCTGTAAAAGAAGCAATAGAAAAACCATACACTCTTCTTCTCACCATCCACCAATTCATCAACAGAGGCGATTTTAGAATATACAGGTTTAGCATTTTGCTCAGCAGTCAACTGGCTTTCTGTGAGTATCCGAACACACATGATTGACTAGCATTCAGCCTTGATTTCTTAGTACCTAAGCTGCCATGTTTTGGTACTGATCCAAATTCGAGTATAGGTTTGTTCAACACTGTGAATAATAAACTTTCAACATAAATCAACACAATAACAGGACATTGCATACAACATGGTCTGTAATAATATGCCTTTTTTTTTTCTTCCTGTAGAAAGTATTCTTTGCCCTATGTGCCTTAAATGCTTTGACAACTACTGTGTGCCTTGTAGCAGCTGCCTTGCGTTACCTTCAACTCCTGACCACAAGAAGACCCTGCACAGTGAGTGCCAGTTTACTAACACACACACATATGATCCTTAGCTATAACAAAATAGAATGAGTTAACAAAAAAATATTTTATATCTATCTCTATATCCATGTATCTGTGTATCTCTTTTTATTTATCTATCTCTTTGTATCGATCTCTCTCTCTTTATCTATTTCTCTCTCAATCTGTCTCTCTCTGCCTATTTCTGTCTGTCTCTCTATCCATATTACCTCAAACATAAGCTGTCTTATACCCATTGCTTTTAAAGGGGTTTTCCCACAAAGACAAGTTAGGCCCTATCCAGATTGCGAAAACAAGGGGTCCGACTGACCCCCTCGCAGCTCCTCAGACTAATGGAGCAGACGGCCGCGCATGACCGTTCTGCTCCATTAATCTCTATGGAGCTGACGGAGATCACTGAGCACTCAGTTAGTCTGAGGAGTGCTCCACTGATCCGTGGATAGGGCCTGACGTGTCTTTGTGGGAAAACCCCTTATATAACTAAAGAGCAGAGCTTATATTAATGACCTGTGGCAAAATAAAAGCTGAGCTGTGATTGGTTGCTTACTACAAGGGCTTCTGTATAAAGTGGTTAATAAGAGTATTTTGGAAAGCGCAGGGTAAAAATTTAGACTCTAAACCTCTCCACAGGGAGCGGCTTAGAAAAACTTGGTGATTTGTACACACACTTACATATATACATACATGCATGCATACATACACTCAGATTTATAAATTTTATATATATATTATATATATAATAATGTATAGTATAATGGGGATCTGTCTGTATGGCTAATAAGGGGAAAATAAGAAGGTAAACTGAAGCAAACATCATAGTGGATAACAGGTTACATTTTACAAACAAAATTTTTTGTTAAAAGGAACTTAAAGGGGCTCTTAAATAGGGGGAAAATATATAAAACATGGTAGTACTTGACTCGTGCATTCTTCACCTTTCTTGAATTCAGTAACCATTAAACCCTACTGATCCCTACTGGTTGCTCACAAGGATGCAGCAGTGATGTTGTGTTAACTCTGTGAACTCTAGAGCCAGTCACTGGCATCAGTGGTGCACTGCCTGATAGAATTGTATATACAGGCAGTCCCCGGGTTACATACAAGATGGGGTCTGTAGGTTTGTTCTGAAGTTGAATTTGTATGTAAGTCGGAACTGTATATTTTATCGTTGTAATCCCAGCCAGAACTTTTTTGGTCTCTGTGACAATTGGATTTTAGAAATGTTGGGTTGTCATAAGAATCAGGATTAATAATAAAGCTTCATTACAGACACCTGTGATAACTGTTATAGCTGTTTATTGTAGCCTAGGACTAAAGTACAATAAATTACCAATATCCAGAGGTCCGTTTGTAACTAGGAGTCGTATGTAAGTCGAGTGTTCTTAAGTAGGGGACCGCCTGTACATATTTTAGCATTGAAATTATTACTATAAACATATTTAGGTTTGATGATTATTTTTTATTAGGATGAGTCCCAAGTCTCTGTAGAGGAAGCTGAAGAGCCAGATCGGGAGCCAGATTATGATGATTTTGTTCCACCTGCACCTCCCCCTTCATACTTTTCAACATTCTGTTCTAATACTCCAAGAATGAGTCAGAGGTAAGTGATGTTTGTTTTCTACAGCTCATCATCTTACAGTGTATTCTTTTGTACTCAATTTTTGCAGTGGTACATTTGTATTTGGTAATTACATTCTTATGAGTCTGTATTCTTAAATGTTAATCCCGTACTGATATTTACACAATAAAGATCCTTTTTAAAACCCTTACTTTACAGTTTTACTCAGTTTATTGCTGTTTTAGCTCCTATAACTCATGATGGTTATTGTAAAATTCCAGACTGTGGGCAGAAACTCACTAAGCAGACAGTTCATGATCCCTCTGTGCTATGAGATGCTGTGTTCTGACAATATGCTTAGATCATGAGACATGATGAGATCCATGAGATAGATATAAAATACAATGTCACTCTCAGCTCTGCCAACTCGCTACAACACACAAACAGTCAGCTTTGGTATATACCTCCTTTTGCTACCTTGAAAGGCAGCCCCCTTAACATCAAGTATGACCTACAAGAAGTCTAAAAACATGATGTGGGATTAAGCCAAACCAGTATATCTATTCCATAAGGAACAGACTCCCAACTATAGACAGCACTGTTTCAACTTGGTTGGGTCTCCTCAGTACAGTGTAGGGAACTGATTTGGCTATGTGAGAGGCTATTGACTAGGGTCAGACAGTAGGTGTTCTCCTTAAGGAGACATTGCCAATTAAGGCCACCTTAAAGGCGTGTGGAGACTTAAAGCTATAGATGCTCCACTAGGGAGTTCTGGGAAGAATGCAAATAAGTTTTCCAAGGTGTTAAATGGAAAACAATAGCTCCTTTTGCTACCTTGAAAGGCCCAGGTGTCCCTGAATGAAGGAGACCCCTCTGCACCTGTTTTGGGGGTGCCCCTTTACCCAGAGCCTGTTGTACGCCCTGGAGCCCCATTTCCAAGACTCTGTGCCAAAAAGCTCCATGACGAACCACGCGGTGCTTTATGGGCTGTTCCAGGGCACTCATGCCATAGAGGATATCCAGGCTGCCTGGCTCCTTATAAATTGCTATAAGGACGCCATCTGGTACGCCAGGAGACTCCTCACTTAGCCCAACACAGCTTTAACAACGGCAGATTGCTACAGACTTGTCCTCATTAGCCTGCTGGATTATTCACTAGCAGGGAGACAAGAGGGAGAAGCCCCATTGAGGAAGCTCCTCCTCCCTCTGCTAGGTTTACTGAGCAGCGATGACAACACCCAAACAGGAGTCTATGTCGTATCTCTGAGGACACAGTAAGAGCCAGCCAGGCTAACGCCTAACTGGATTTGGACCTCCTGCTGTGAGCTAGGTTCGCCTCCCCGGGCGCTCACCGCCTCCCTCAGGGAGAATCCAGGCAGAAGCCGCTTTTTGGACTTTACAAGACATCTACGCTTTGCACAAGTTCAGGACTTTTGTATGAAATGCTGGACTTTGCTTAGATTAGGTGTGTTAGGAAATGCAAGCTGTGTTTATCTGGCAAACGCCAGAAAACACTCACTTTTCACTTGAATTGGACTTTTGCAGGGGATTGTGGGTCATGCATACATTATGCAAATTGACCAAACCAGGAAGTGGACTTTTGCTAGGTTCCCTTCCTTATTTTTCCCCTTTCTGTGTCTGTCTTTCAATAAAGCTTCGAGCAAGTGTTACCCTCACCCTCTCCCCTTTCACCCCACACCCTTTTTCCATTTTTACACTTTGTCGTCGCCAAAATTGAAATGCAATGCGTGTTTAGTTAGGTCAATTGAGCGAGCAGTGTGCTAGTTTAATGTTTTTCATGGCATAGTTGAGATTTATACTCCTGTGTGTTGTAAACACTATGTATGAATCTTAATTTATTGTATATTTTGTGTTGCAGTCTATGCTGCGATGCAGTATGTCTGTGCAAATGTACGTAACTTTGACTTATGCTCATTCAATAAAGCTTACTTGCTGTTCTCATGAGAGGCTGGAGTCTTTATGAGACTCCAGGACGAGGTCATTTGGCAAGATCTGTAGATCTACAAATCAATAGCTAATTCTCTATATACCACAATAGTTGAGCGATCAGACCCCCTAGGGCAGTGATGGTGAACCTTTTAGAGACCGAGTGCCCAAACAATAACGAGTACCCACTTCTTTATTGCAAAATGCCAACATGGCAATTTCAGTAGTAACTTATAGCTCCCTACTCTGTCCTGATGACACTGATACAGTAGAAAGAAATTTTGTGTATCATTTTAGCTTTTCTTCAGGGTCCTCTGATCAATAAGAAACACAGGGCCTGGATCCTTAGCTCTAATGGTCACCCAGCCGTGTCCACACCTCCTCTCTGCTCCAGTTGTCTCAGGTCAGGGATGTGTTTGAAAATAGAATGGAGCACGTAATGTCCTGGGTTTCCTTGCACTACAGGAAGAGGCCTTGAGTCTTGCCTAGCAAACTCTTGGCTAGGGTGACAGCCTGAGTGCCCACAGAGATTGCTCTCAGTGCCACTTCTGGCACCCGTGCCATAGGTTCGCCACCACTGCCCTAGGGAGTAAAACAAAAATTTTCAAATCGCCCCCCTTTTCCTAGAACTGTCAGCTTGCCCCACAAAAAATAACACCTCACATAGTTTTGTTAACTGTAGTATGAAAAAGTTATTGGTGTCAGAAAATGGCAGAACCAGTACATTTTATTTCATACAAACTGTTTTAATTTTTTTACATTTATTACAACACAACAGCAAAAAAGGGCAAAGTCGTTAAGGGGTTAAATGATTGACATTCAATGTTAACTTGTATGAGTCCTTTCATAATTCAACATGAAATGTTTTATATCATCATCTAATGATTCCATGATCCACATTGCTTGTCCACAATATAGTATAATATGGACACATTATAACATTGCACAAGGATTCGCACGGCCATTGGGGGACGTATATACATCAGATATGGAGCAGGATGGAGCAGTACGGTACCATTCTGTAGCGGTGAAAAGATAGGACATGTCCTATCTTTTCTTGGCAAACAGCGCTGTGCGCCATGGTCCTCTATGGAGAGGGGCGGGGGTGAGCAGTGCTCACCCCCTCTTCCTCTCCCTGGCACCAACGTGTGCTTGCCATGCTACGGTACGGCAGGCACACGTCAGTGTGAATTCAGCCTTAGAATCATGTCTATAAAAACACATGTCCTGAGTATATTAAAAAATCTTTAATTATTGTGGTGAAAAGAGAGATAATATCTTTCGAAATATTTACAGGCAGTTACATACAAGATAGGTTCCATAGGTGTGCTCTTAAGTTGAATTTGTGTGCAAGTCAGAACTGGATATTTTATAATTGGGACCAAAAAAATTGTTGTCTGGAAGTACAGAAACAATTGGAATTTAAACATTTTGTGCTTCAATGGGAACAAGGATTATCAATAAAACTTCATTACAGACATCTTACAGTTTATCATTACAATCTGGGACTTAAAGTAAAGCATCCAGAGAGCTTCACCAAACGTCACAGTGGCCAGAGGTCTGTCTGTAACTAGGGTTTGTCTGTAAGTCGGGTGTCCTTAAGTAGGGGACCGTTCGTAGTTGAATGGTCCTTCCACTTCTGATAATTGAGATTTGGCACGCTCACCCAACCACTGTCCCAGCCATGTATCAGGTGCTTTGACACGGTGGCGGGTGGGAGTGCCCGGGCGGAATTAGTCGGAGCGGGGCATCAGCTCTGACCAACCACTACATGGGACACCGGGAGAGCCGAACGAGTTAAGTACTAGTTAATCACGGCACTTCATTTAACGCTGCAACATAAATAACTGATAATAATGGTCAAAGGTTGTTGAAATTTGCATAAAAAATAACAACCATTGTTTGATTTGTGGGCATTAGTTTATGCTCCACACTTTTAACCTCTTAACAACCTGTCCCTTTTGTCACACACTGGGGTGTGGGAGAGTCTCTTGAGGCTAAAGTCTGGACTCCCTGGACCACCGCGGGAGATGGTACAAGCCGCAACCTGCGACCAGAAAGTGGCCCCTGGTCTTCGCCAGAGCCCACCGCAAAGCGGGATGGTCTTTCTGCGGCGGAAAGCTACCAGGTCGTTCCACGGGTGCCACTAGGCCCGCGGTGGCAGCCAAGGTAGGGAAGCAGGGTAGGCAGGACCTCAGGTAGGCAGGACCTCAGGACCCACACGGGAACACCACAGGGACATGGGAAATCGAAGAACACTGGACAATGGACACACTGAGGAAACCTGGGAACGCTGGAACACTAGAAAACACAGGAGGGCTTTCACTTCAGGGAATGACTTGAAGATCCGGCAGAGAGTGGAGGGAGGTGCCGGATTAGCCAGCGCCAATTAGAGGGACGCTGGCCCTTTAAATCAAGACGAGTCAGCGTGCACCCTAGAAGTGGGAGCGCATTGCCTGGAAGGAAGGAGGCGTGCGGCCTACCCATCGGGTCCCGAGCGGAACCAGGAGCCTGGAGAGGTGAGTACAGGTGGGGGGAGCAGGGGCACCCCCCCTCTTTTGGACCCTTCTTCTTCCGACCCCACTTCTTCTTTTACCTCCTCCAATTCTTGTCAGTGTCGGGACACCTGAGGAGGAAAGCAGAAAAAAGGGACAAACCCCAACGAAGTGCTTGGACCTGGCATGGAAAGAGCTGAGGACATCTTGAGGACTCTGGAGCGGCCTCTGGGAAGGCCGGAGACTCTGGAGCGGCCTCTGGGAAGGCCAGAGACTCTGGAGCGGCCTCTGGGAAGGCCGGAGACTCTGGAGCGGCCTCTGGGAAGGCCGAAGACTCTGGAGCGGCCTCTGGGAAGGGGCTCTGGTTTGGATGCATTTCAAAAAACAACTTGTAACTGGTCTGTACTGCAGACTGCTTCCATCTTTGTGCTCCTGTACAGCTCCTCCATCCCCCACTGATGTCAGGTGACGAGGCCGTGACCTCTGTGTAGGAGCAGGAGGGAGGAGCTGTAACGGAACACAAAGGGGCGGGCAAAAAACTGAAGAGTGAGCAACACAGACAAGTCACATATTGTTTTTTGAAATGCAGCCAAACCAAAGCCCAACACCTGTTACTACACAGAGGATCTTGTCATGGTGCAAGGTAAGTTATAGCACACAATTATATTCTAATGCAAATGCTTTGGGCTTCTACAACCTGTCTTTAGTGAAAATTAGGACCCAGGTGACAGGTTCTCTTTTAATGTACTATCTTGAACTTTAAGATTTAGCATGCAAAAAGAATCTTAGAACATTACCTTGTCTGAACTAGGGGTTACTTTTCTGTGGCATCTACTCCTTGCAAAATTGTCGACACTCTTTTCCACTTGTTAAAAATCTTGTTCTTTAAAAATATTTTTAATTTGTTTCCATGATAACAACATAACAGTGCTGCAATGTATGTTAACCAGATGTTTTTAATTATGTACTTTAATTTTACCATGATATATTCTACACGTTATACATTCAACATATATTATTGGTGTGCAATAAATTAGCTTATATTATATGCTATGACCATGCCTATGAGGGCTCACCATCTGGCAATGGAAATTAGTTGATTGGTAAAGCAATAATCATATGTCTCTTTCCTTTCAGAATGGTTGGTAATGAGATGATTCCTCTTCCCCACATTTATGGATCCAGGTTCAAAGGGGTTGAAGTGTTTTGCCCTGTGGAACCCCCTCCACCATATGAATCTGTTGTTAACCAAAGTCATTCACTAGAGGAAACAATGGTGATTGTTCATTTTACTTTCAACTTACTGATGTTTTGTTATGTTTTTTTTTTCAGTAACCACTGTCAATGTATTGTATGGGCACACTACCAGTCACTGTGGTCTGCAATGTTGTCTACAAATGTTTCCCCTGTGCTGAAATTGTTGTATTCATTGTGTTTTGAAAAATTTGAATTGTGGACAAATTCTAGCAAATTTTATGTGCTTGCACGCATCCTCCCTGTGTGCTTTAAGTCATTGCAGGAGCGATTTAAGTTGCAGCAAAGCTGTGCATTAGGGGGGCCCTAGACTTAACTTTGCTTGCGGCTTCAGAGAGGGCAGCTCTGCTTTTGTGTATAGCTCAGTCACATAATTTTTGTTCATATTTAAAGGAATCAGATGTGGAAGTTACTGACTGTTCAACCAACACTACGATGGCTCTGCAAAGAGTGGCAAGCACATCAGGTGAGTAGAATTAAAGAAAAATAGTGAAAGCAGAAAAACCATCCACAAAAAAAATTT
Organism: Engystomops pustulosus; assembly: GCA_019512145.1. Lineage (NCBI taxonomy): Eukaryota > Metazoa > Chordata > Amphibia > Anura > Leptodactylidae > Engystomops > Engystomops pustulosus. The sequence continues at coordinate 195,797,656 of CM033641.1, forward strand.
TTTTAATTATTAATATACCCTACAGCCATAGGGCCAACAATTGTTTGTGGGAACGATTTAACAAGATAAAAAAGCAATTATGCCATAGATTTTTTTTTCTTTAATTTTTTTCTTAACTCGTTACCTTTTTCTCTCTTTATGATTATCTACTTTACTTTATCTACAAACATTTTTTTAAGATTTATTTTTATAAAGCTGCTTGTGCTATTTTTATTGTTACCATTATATGGTTAATATGACTTTTTCATCACTTTGAAAAAGGGACCGCAAACTATGGTGTTGTATTGTTAAATATCCTATTCAATAAAAGTTATGAATTCTTTTTTGTATTTACAATTATAACTCGTTAAAGGATTGGCCAATCTTTTACATAAGTTTCCTATGTGGCTTTAGTGCCTTATCCCCTTAATGACTGCCGTAAAAAGACAATAGGGCGTCACTTCTTCGGATGTGAGGCCTTTCTATGTCGGCGATATCACAGCCCAGACCCGGCACTGACACCATCAAGCATCAAGCATTACCGCGGCGTGTAAGTGTCCCCATCGTGGATCGGACCTTCCCCAACCCCTTGGTGTGCAGCTGTCAGCTTCTGTCCCAGTCGGGTTCCGCCTCCTGGCAGGACCCGGTTGTATGTAACTGAGCATGCTGTGTGTAGCAGTGTAAAGGCTTGAACAAGCGATCGGATGAACGCTTGTTCACGCCAAGAAAAAGAGAATGTAAAAAAGGTTAAAAAAAAAAAAGATTGAGTCATTTTATAATATGATTAAATAAATAAATAAAAATAAAAGTCCCATAATCTCCCCAGTTACACATAAAATGCAAATAAAGTATATTAAACACGTAAAAGTACATATTTGGTATCACTGCGTCCGTATTAACCTGTACAATAAATCTAAATCAATATTGAACCCGCTTGGTGAACAACTTAAAAAAATCCACAAAAAACTTCCTGTAATATACAATTTTTCATCAAACACCATCACAAAAAATTTTCTAAAAAGTGATCAAAAAAAGTTACGTTCCCTAATATGATACGACTGAAAAGAACAACTCTTTTCGCGAAAAAAATAAGCCCTCAACCAGATATGACAACAGAAAAAAAAAAGAAGTTATGGCCCTGAAACGTTGTCTATAGTAAAAAAAAAAAAGTGATTTCCTCCAATATTGGTTTTGCTCAGTAAAATTGAGCAAAGATAAGAATACCTATATAAATGAGGTATCACTGCAATCGTAGTGAACCAGAGAATAGAGCTAAAAATTTATTTTTACGTTACGGTGAGCGAGGGGGGTTTGGGGTGCTTAACATCCAAAATAAAAATTAATGATTTTGTTTGTGCCCCCCTTGAAATAGTTAATAAAATCTCATAAATAAGCTTTAGACCCCCAAAATTAATTTTCTATACATTGTATCTCATCTCGCAAATAATAAGCCCTCATATGTTCGCATTACCAAAAAAATAAAAATTTATAGCTTGTACAATGTGACAATACAAATCTGCTGTGAATGGCGCTGCTTTCATTCTATGCCCAGCCGTGCGCCCATACAGCAGTTTACCACCACATATGGGGTATCAGTACACTCGGGAGAAATTGGGCATTAAACGTTGCAGTGCGTTTCATCATTTAATTTATTATGAAACGGTTAGTTTTGGCCTAAAGGAATGTATTGTCCCCAAAAATTCTAAAGTTTCTAAATCGCAGGTCCATATTGTTTTAACCCATTTGAAACACTTAAAGGGTTAATAGACCTTAATAGAAGTTGTTTTACATACATTGAGGGGTGAAGTTTCTATAGTGGGGTACTTTATGGGATTTTACTATTATTTAAGCCTCTCAAAGTCACTTGGAAGCTGAGTTGTCTCTCAAAATGTAAGTTTTGGGGATTTTCATGAAAATGAGAAAAATCGCACCTAAACTTCTGAGCCTCATAACATCCTAGAAAAATGACAGAATGCATAAAATATCATCTCACCATAAAGCAGACATTCCGTAAATGTTGATTATCAAGCTTTTTACGTGGTTTTACTTCCTGTCTAGAAAGCAGAACATTACAAACTTGGAAAATGAAGAATTTTTACAAACTTTTGCCAAATTTTCACCTTTTTTTCAGACAGAAACGCAAAACTTATCACTTAAATTTTACAACTAACATGAAGTACGATGTGTCACGAGAAAACATTCTCAAAATCGCCTAGATATGTTAAAGTGTTCCGAAGTTATAGCCAATTATCGTGACACAGGGCAGATTTGAAAAATCGAGTCTGGTCATTAATCTGAAAACTGAAAATAAGGGGTTAATAATAATCCTTTGGCCCTCTGTTTTCTTCCCACACTCCGAAACATACTGGTAGGTTGATTAGATTGTAAGCCCCAGTGCTGGGGATATCTGTGTGCGCGCTATATAAACAAAGGAATTATTATTATTAATGTTTATCAAATGATTCAACAGTCCTGCTATTTACTTTAGTGTTGTCTGCCATCTCTCCATGAATCTTTATTTACATGTCTGAGTCCTTATGAAAAGGAGGGGCTGAAACAGGAGAGTTGTGACTCATTCTGCTCTTCCCTATCCCCTGTACCTGTGTCTGTCTACCTGTATGACGGACTTTGAGAAAAAGAGGCACCGTGGAAGATGCCATTAGGACAGACTGAAGGAGTGAGAAACAGGAAGCAGTGTATATGTAGAAGAGAGAACAGGGAAAGGCTGAAGCTCTTAAAGGAGGCAAAGGTACAGGTACATATACAGGCAGAGGCATGTCTAATGGAACATATAAGTGGCTAACCCTTTTAAAGTAGATGCAGCATTTTGCAGCCAATATTTTTTTACAGATGATGTTCAGGGTGTCTTCCTAGTGTTGTAACTGTTAATATCTGGACAGTTACATCACTGAGGGAACACCCACAGCGCATGTTCAGCTGGCAAATGAATTGTAATATCAGGACTCGTGTTTATTCCTTTTTAATATTCATTGAATGGTTTTTTTTTTATAAATGGCTTACTAAGAAAATAAATCTGAGCTGATTTTGATATCTACAGAAGTTGCTGCCTGTTCAAATACAGAAGTCATACATGTATCCTCCTCCACTGCACAGCAAAATACAGAAGGTGAACTAGCCAATGTACCACAACGGAAGAGATCACACAGTGATCCAGTAATCCATGATCTTCCTCCAAGAGGTAATACTGGAATCAGTATTAAGGCTATAGTAGTTTATTTTGGATAGTTTATGATCAGACATTTTTTTAGGAGAAATTGTAGCACTTTTAGAGATAATAGAAACTGTGCAATTGTATGTACCAAAAAGTAACACAACACTGCCATGTTTTTGTATACAAACCTGTACAAACCTGTAAAGAAAGAAACATCCCACAACTCTGGAGTACATGCATTCATAACCCCCCCCCCCCCCATTTCCCAATGTTTGTATTGTATTCTGCTGGAATATTACAAGTTAAGTTCAATTTGGTCATAAATGGGCGCAAAAGATAATATAGTAATTTTTCTGTTTAGGTACAATTCCAAGCTGTGAAGCTGCTACTCAAACAGAACTGAGACCACCAGTGACAACTGTCACATTGAGACGTGCTTTAAGAGCAAAAGCTGCTCGATCAAGACCTAGGTCATTGGTTGATTATAGATCGTACATGGACACTAAGCTCTTAGTCACTAGGTTTTTAGAAGAGCCATCTTGTCATATGTCACGAGATGTCCGTGAACTGGTAGAGAGCATCAAAACTGTGTTAAAGTCAGATGAAGAACACATGGATGAAGCCATTCTAAGTGCTAACTTCCTAGAACAGGTAAGTTAACTCTATATCAAACTCAGTTTCAGCTGTATAAAATAAGTTATTATGTGTAAATAAAATCATGACAGATAAATGATATATAGTCAGTTTTGGAACAAGAGAGAGTATATATATATATATATTATATTGGTAAGGGTACATATCACCAGATTTTACCCCATTAAAGGCCCTGATAGTACAGTGTGAAATGTCCTTTCTAGAATTCCCTCTTTCATGTGAAATCTTGCCCTTTTACCTATAAAAAAAATCCCAAAGTCGTGTATGGAGAGTGTCACTTTAGATGCCCCTATCTTCAGTTCTATAGCACCTAGAAACATGATTTTGTGTCATGTTGAAGATAAGAAAACCATATTTGAAAATGTGAGTTGCAGATAGAATTCCCTCTTTTTTAACTGTTTGGCACCAAAAGAAAGGATATGTTTTTTATATATTATTCTCATTCATTAATCTGAAGGTTATGGGGCCAAGCCAGCAGCCTGTATCAACAACTCAAAGACAGCCAAACAGAAGACATCCAGGAGTTCTACATCTGGACAGTTGTGGGGATTTAAGCACTTTTTGCACTACACAAACCCAGAGAGACAATAGTTTGAGATGCAAAAGGACTGTCAGAGAAAGGCCTCACAGTCTCATCGGGGTTGTGCGTGAAACTATACTGTGACAGAAGGTATGACCCATTGGAGGCAACACAATATTCCTTGTTTATCCAAAGAATATGGCATACAGCTTTTCCTTGATCTTGTAAATTAAGTTGCCTTTGTTGGTAGCTGTATTATGAATGTTTGGGGTTTTTTTGTAACCAAAACCAAAGATCCATCAGCCCATTTAAGCATTTTGAAATGTTTTATTTTTTTTGTATAGCATGTGTAAATGCAGACTGTTCAGTAGTAAAATGCCCTTAAGTGTGATATTATGCATAATTATATACATTATATATAATTTATAGCAGTCTCAGGGGTATTCGGTGCCAACATATGGTAAAATATACGGCATTGTAATAAAGTAAATGGACTTTCAGTGTGCTTATTATCTTTGTATCTTCTCTGACGACTCACTATGCACAGTACATGAAATTAGCTGTGTGGTGCGGAAATGAAACAATTAGAAGACTCCTTTCACAAAGTGAAATTAATTGTATACAGTTTTTATATTCCGTCGCTTTTTTATTGGCCATTTCCATTCTATAATTATTTATTAATCGGAAATATGATTGTTTCTTGGGTTTACATGCTTATCCTCTACACCAGGGTTGTCAAACTCATTTTCCACATCCGCCTTGTGGTTGTTCTAAAAGTATCTGCTTGAGTTGTTTAGTAAAGGGGGTCCCCTACTTAAGAACACCCAACTTACAGATGACCCCGAGTTACAAACGGACTTGTAGAAGCTGGTAATTTTTTGTACTTTAGCTTCAGGCTACAATAAATAGCTGTAACAGTTAACAATTGTGTCTGCAATTTAGCATTATTGTTAATCCTTATGACAATACAACATTTTTAAAATCCAATTGTCATGAAGACCAAAAAAATGTGTCCGGGGTTAGAAAATACTCTTCCGACATACATAAAAATTAAATTTAAGTACAAACCTATAGAACCTATCTTGTACGTAACACGGGGACTGTCTGTAGTTACATTTTACATGGTAGCCAGTATACACAGTGGCCCTCCACACGGTGACAGTAGCCACAGTGGTCCTCTACAAACGGTGGCCGGTAGTCACAGTGGCCCCCTACACGGTGGCCGGTAGTCACTGTGCCCCCCTACACGGTAGCCAGTAGTCACTGTGCCCCTCCCACACACACACACGGTAGACAGTAGTCACTGTACCCCTCCCACACACACACACGGTAGACAGTAGTCACTGTGCCCCTCCCACACACACACGGTAGCCAGTAGTCACTGTGCCCCTCCCACACACACACATGGTAGCCAGTAGTCACTTTGCCCCCCCACAAAGTATAAGCATGTTTTGCTGTGGGGGTAGGGGAAATACATTGTAGCAGATTTATCAAGCTGTCTGAAAGTCTGAATATTTCTAGTTGCCCATGGCAACCAATCACAGCTCACCTTTAAAATATTCATGAGCCCTGGTGACATGAAAGCTGAGCTGTGATTGGGCAATTAGAAATATTCTGACTTTCAGACAGCTTGATAAATCTGCCCCATTGTCTCACCTTTCAGCCACTCCTCAAATCTGAGCAGAAATAGGACCTGCTCTATAATGTGGGCCACATCTAGTGCATGGATCGTGTCTCGCCACACTAAGAACTAGAAATCAATGATGCCTTGAATTAGCTGTATGGCTTGTTCACGTCACACAAATATGTTTGTGTGCCTGAGGCCCAAGAGGTAAGATCCCCTATGATATAAAGTGAACGCATATTTTAGAACCTGAAAAATCCCTTTTATGAACATGTGTTAATTCTACCTGCTGGAGTGCTGTTTTTTATTTTAATGTTGCAGTCAAAGCTGATTCATTGAAATATACCTTGTGCAGGGCCCGAAGGGAGGAACATGACTCTAGGTTCTAGCAACGTTATAGGAATACAATGAAAATGAGTCATTCTCCTCCCTTTATGTACCATGCATTATTCAATAAAACTCTATGGACGCCTTTAATATTTGTGTTAGTGAAAGGATTCTGAACAGCTGAAAAAATAGACGTACAGGCAGTCTCCGGGTTACATACAAGATAGGGTCTGTAGGTTTGTTCTTAAGTTGAGTTTGTATATAATATATATTTTATCATTGTAATCCCAGACAGAACTTTTTTTGGTCTCTGTGACATTTAAAAATGTTGGGTTGTCATAAGAATCAATATTAACACTAAAGCTTCATCACAGGCACACTTAATAACTGTTACAGCTGTTTATTGTAGCCTAGGACTAAAATACAATAAATTACCAATATCCAGAGGTCCGTTTGTAACTAGGGGTCGTATGTAAGTCGAGTGTTCTTAAGTAGGGGACCGCCTGTATTGCAAAAATAGAAAAGAAAAAAATAAATTCCTTTAAAAGGGTCCGGTAGTCAATAATTTACTCACTAACAAAATCTTGTTGTGGAACCTTTACATCAATTTCGACATTATAGCTTGTAAAATTGTCACCCCTAAAAGATACAGTATTTTTTCACGCTGAATAAGATAAAGTCTGTTTGTTTTGATCTATTGGTGAAGGATTGGCATCAGCATTTCTGCTCAGTAATAGTATCTGACTGTGGCATGTTCAGCTGTGTCCAGTTATCCTCATCTACTCTATGTATTGATCTTTCCTGCTGAAAGCCACGTTGGAGCATTACATTTTTCATATTGAGACGCACATAAAGGTCATTCTGCATAAGAGAAGCAGCAGCAGGTCTTTATATTGAATACCTTGTTTCAGGTGTTTAAACTTTAATGTTCCCGATGAAGAGACCATTTTATATATTACATCATACATAAGGCAGGCTCTGCGTTTTGAACAATCGGTTCCACTTGACATTTTTTTGCTAGCACAGAGCATCTTGACCTCCTTACTTCCTCATTGAGTTTTCACCTAAGAATGAAATAAATGTACCATTGAAATTGATTTATTTATAGAGCAAGAAAATGAATACGTTTTACATATTAACAGCTTAAAGTGCTATGTCTCAATTTATTGATTTTTGCATCTATTTCATATATTTTCAATATATTTTCAATTCTGTGATCTAGAATCTTAAAATAGGTCCTATTAGTTTAAGATTCAAAGGTAATAATTTAAGAAAAAAACAATTGGATGTAAAGTTGGGGGGGAGTATCTAGTCAGCCACCTCAACTATGAGAGACAAAATGTGAAAACAATTCCAAAAAATCATGCTTGATTTTTAAAGAATTTATTTGAAAATTATGGTGGAAAATTATTTGGTCACCTACAAATAACTAAGATTTCTGGCTCTCCTAGACCTGTAACTTCTTCTATAAGAGGCTCCTCTGTTCTCCATTCATTACCTGTTGTAATTGATCCTGTTTAAGCTTGTTATCAGTATAAAAGACACCTGTCCACAACCTCAAACAGTCACATTCCAAACTCCACTATAGTGAAAACCAAAGAGCTGTTGAAGGACACCAGAAACAAAAAATTTAAGACCTGCACCAAGTTCTGCAATAGGCAAGCAACTTAGTGGAGGAAATTAATTGTGGATCACATGTGCAATAATTATAAAATGGAATCCCTATAAGACTACACTGATAATTTCCTTCGATCAGGGGCTCCACATGAGATCTCACTCTGTGGTGTCCAAAAATCACAAGAACCAGTGAGCAAAAATCCCAGAACCAAACAGGAGGACCTAGTGCAGTAGTGGCGAACCTATGGCACGGGCCCTTTTTGTGGGCATCCGGGCCATCGCCCCAGCACACCAGACAAGACTCAAAGAATCTTCCTGCAGTTCCAAACAACTTAAAAGATGCTGCTTTCAGTCATATTTTGATACTTCGCTACTTGGCACTGTAGGAAGAGGGAGAATTAGACAGGGCCGAATTATCTGTGTACAGCGGGAAACTGGAAAGAAGTTAAAATGATGAAAATTTTCCATCTTTCTACTGTGTTGCTGTCCTCAGAAGGCCAATATGACTGAAAGTTGTTGAACAGGGAACAATAAGTTATTGCTTTAATTTTTGGTTGGCACCTCACGATAAATAAGGGAGGTTTTGGGTTACAGTTTGGGCACTCGGCCTCTAAAAGGTTTGCCATCACTGACCTAGTGAATGACCTGCAGAAAGCTGGAACAACGTAACAGAGGAAATCCTACACCTACACTACACCAACAGGGACTCTGCGGTGCCAGACGTGTACACCTGTACACATCCGGACCCATCTGAAGTTGGCTAGCGAGCATTTAGATGTTCCAGAAGAGTATTGGGAGAATGCAGGGCCGGATTAAGGTTGGTGCGGGCCCCTGGGCGCAAAATCTGGTGGAGGCCCCAACCGAATGCAACAAAGATACAAATTAACCTGCTCACTATCCACTATGCTTGCAGCAATACATCTATATGCAGCCGCCTCACCCCCAGCAATACATCTATATGCAGCCGCCTCACCCCCACCAATACATCTATATGCAGCCGCCTCACCCCAGCAATACCCCAGCAATACATCTATATGCAGCCGCCTCACCCCCAGCAATACATTATTTACAACCGCCTCACCCCCAGCAATACATTATTTACAACCGCCTCAACCCCTGCAATACATCTATATACAGCCGCCTCACCCCCTGCAATACAGCGCCTCACCCCCAGCAATGCATCTACATACAGCCGCCTCACCCCCAGCAATACATCTATATACAGTCGCCTCACCCCAGCAATACATCTATATACAGCCGCCTCACCCCCAGCAATACATCTATATACAGTCGCCTCACCTCCAGCAATACATCTATATACAACCGCCTCACCCCCAGCAATACATCTATATACAGTCTCCTCTCACCCTGCAATACATCTATATACAGTCACCTCACCCCCAACAATACATACACATGCCCCCCTCCCCCCCAGAGCTAGAGACCCCCAGCCCAGGACAGATGACCCCCCCTTTTCTTTCACAGACAGAGAACCCCCCCTCCCCCCAGCCCAGGACTTAGCTTCTCTCAAAAAATACCTTTCAGCCGAGTTGTGAAGGGAAGCGTTGAGCCATGACAGGCATGGAAGCCTCCGCTCACAGTAGATAAGCCGACAGTACACAGAAGCCGGCATTTCCCGGGCTCACAGCAGGTCACGTGAGAATAAAATGCACGTGACCCTGAAACAGCAATGAAGAAGGGAGCTGACCGTCTCAGGAGCTCATCGTTTCTGGCTGGGAGCGATGTGCTGCATTGCTGCAGCACATCGCTCCAGGTGGAGACAGACAGCTTATCGTCTACTACCAGGGACTGCTAGGCATCCGGATGGGGGAGGAAGCGCACCGCTCTGCAAATAGCTGTAGTGTCTCCCTGCATAGCTGGGAGCGATGCACTGCAGCACAGCGGCAGCGCATCGCTCCCAGTTCCAGAGAGAGACACAGCTAGCTCAGCCGCTGGCGCCGCAAATCTAATGCCCGCATGATTTTTACATCAGTTCAATTGCCATATGGTGGGGGCGCGCCCCAGGAGCCCCGCCTATGATCCGGCTCTGGGAGAATGTCATATGGTCAGATGAAACCAAAGTAGAAATGTTTGGTAGAAACGCAACTCGTGTTTGGAGGAGAGTGAATGCTGTATCCTGAGATTTTGAGTGCAAACTTCCGTCCATCAGCAAAGCCATTGAATATGAAATGTGGCTTGGTCTTTTCGCATGACAATGATTCCAAGAACACCGCTAGGGCAACGAAGAAGGGGCTTCGTCAGAAGCATTTGGAGTGGCCTAGCCAGTCTCCCGATCTCAACCCCATAGAAAACCTTTGTAGGGAGTTGAAAGTCTGTGTTGCCGAGCCACAGCCCCGAAACATCACTGCTCTAGAGTAGGTCTTGCACATTATAGAACATGCAAAGTCAGACAGAAAACTGGGTCATGGTCTTTTGTAACTGTCCCTTTTAACCCCTTAACGCAGTGACTTAGCGCTCAGTTGCGGATATATCCAGACCGGCATCGGGAAACACGGCACCCCAGTGTAACACCCGCGATCGGGTGTTTAACCAGTTAAATGCCGCAGTCAACGCGACTGCGGCATTTAACCTGCCTTTGGGGTGGCTTTCCCCCACGATCTCCCCCCCCCCAAAAGCGTTTTAGGGGGGCCGCCGATCGTTGCTATGGAAGTGCTGGGGTCAGATCTGGTCCCCAGCACTGCCTGCAGACACTGCTTGTAAGATGGCGTCGATGATGTCATCTTACAGGCAGAGTGTCAGCCTATGCATGTTTATAAGCTGACACTGCTAATACCCTGCAATACATGAGTATTGCAGAGTATTCGCATGTTCATGTCGCATGGTGGAACAACTAAAAAAGTAAAAAAAAATGTTTTTCACTAAAAAATAAAGTACCTTATATACTCGAGTATAAGCCTAGTTTTTCAGCACAAAAAATGTGCTGAAAAACCCAAACTCGGCTTATACTCGAGTCAAAAAAATAAATATATCTAAACTCACCTTTCCGGCGACCCCTGTATATCTTCTGTGCAATCTGTCCGGCAGCGGCGGCAGGCTATATACACTGGGGCGGGGTCTGGCAGGCTATATACACTGGGGTGGGGTCTGGCAGGCTATATTCACTGGGGCGGGGTCTGGCAGGCTATATACACTGGGGCGGGGACTGTCTGGCTATATACACTGGGGCAGTGGCTGGCTGGCTATATACACTGGGGCAGGGGCTGGCTGGCTATATACTGGGGAGGCTGTGACCAATGCATTTCCCACCCTCGGCTTATACTCGAGTCAATAGGTTTTCCCAGTATTTTGTGGTAAAATTAGGGGCCCCGCATTTTACTCGGGATGGCTTATACTCGAGTATATACGGTAATAAATCACTTAAAATGCCCATGAGCCCCATAACATATAAAGAGACATATAACACAAAAAAGTCTAAATCATAACACAAACCCCACATATATAGTATCACCGCATCTGTAACAACCCGTAGAATAAAAGTAAATAATTATTGAACCCGTATGATGAACGCTGTAAAAAAAAACTGCTAAAATCCCTCCAAAAATTATTATTTTTACCTATTCATTCACACAAAAAATGCAATAAAAAGTAAACAAAAAACAAATGTACTTCAGAAAGATACAGTTGAAAAGTACACAATGTCCCACAAAAAACAAGCCATTAACCAGCTCCGTAGCCAAAAAATTAAAAATGTTATGCCACTTGGAAGACGGCAATGCAAAAATGATAGATTTTTTCCCACATTTAGGGTTTTATTTGACAAATTTAGTAAAACTTAAGAAAAAATATTCATGTTTGGTATCCCCGTAATCGTACTGACCCATAGAATAAAGTTAACATGATTATTAGGCTATATAGTGAACACCAAAAAAAAAAAAAAGTAAAAAATCCAGTACAGAATTGCAGCTTCCTGTCCTAAAAAAAAAAGTTCCTCAATTTTCAACAATAGGTGATACCAACCTCAAAATGGTAACATTGGAAAAAGCATCTCATCCCGCAAAAAAAATGCTGTTACATGGCCCCAATAATGAAAAAGCAAAAATTTTATAGCCTACAAAAGGGATCAATGAGGAAACTAAAATCCTGGCAGCTGCAGGTCCCTCTTTGCCTTCTGTGCCTCGCTGTGCACCCAAAAAACAAGTAACGGCCACGTGTGGGGGGTCTCTGTACTCGGGAGAAACTGCAGAACAAATTCTATGGTGTGTTTTATCTTTTGGAAATGTGTACATTTAAGGGCTATATGAACGTATAACCAACAAAATTTTACCATTCAAAATTTCACCTTCATTTTGATCCAATTACTATGAAGATCTCAAGGGGTTAACAATCTTCCTAAAAGCTGTTTCTGATAGTTTGAGGGGTGCAGATTTGAAGATGGGTTGATTATATAGGGGTTTTGATGTTAAATATGTAAAATTTCATTCAAAACAGCATTTATCCGCAAAAGAGTAAATTCGGAAAATACGAAAAATCGCTATTCGATTTGTAAGCCGTGCAACATCAAAATAAATTATCCAGACATTTCAAAAATTATGAAAATGTAAAGTAGACATATGGGAAATGTTATTCAGCAACTTATTTAAGTGGTACATCTATCTACCTGAAAATGTAATGATTTTGAATTTCAAAAAAGTAAAATTTTTCAAAAAATTCATAATTTTTTCTTTTTTTGGAAAATAAACGCAAAACTTATCAGCCAACATTTACCACTAAAATGAAGTACAACATGTGGGGAAAAAACAATCTTAGAATCACTTTGATAAGTAACAAAAGTTCGAAAGTTATAACCATATAAAGCGACGCAAGTCAGAATCCAAAAAATGGGGCTGGGCCTTAAGCTGTAAAATGGCTGCGTCCTTAAGGGGTTAAAGCTTAGACCCTAATACATACCTTATTGTTTAAAAAACTGGTCCACAGTCACCTGATGTGACACAGGTACAATCTCTGATTACGCTTTCGTGTACCTGTAGACTCTCTTTTTTTTCTTGTGTTATGATAAATATGAGGAAAAACAAGCCCCCACTGGGAATCCTTGTATCAGCAAGAAGGATTTTTCAATTAAAGAAAATAATGTTCCAAAAGAAAGAAAAAATAATAAGAATAAAAAATAAGTGGGAAAACCATATAAAGGACTGCAATACGACCCATAAAACACATATACATTGATCATCCCTAAACACTGTCTCCATTAGTGGTTGAAGACTTAACCCTACGGGACTCAGCCTTTTTTGGCCTTTAGGAGGCGGTCCCATTTTTCAAATCTGCCCTGTGTCACTATAAGTGGTTATAGCTTTGGAACGATATAAGATATCCAGGGGATTTTGAGATTGTTTTCCCGTGACACATTGTACTTCAAATTAGTTTTAAAATTTGGATGATATCTTTTGTGTTTAGTTATGAAAAAAACTAAATTTGGCAAAAATTTGGAAAAATTCTTTATTTTCAAAGTTCTAAATGCTCTACTTTTGATGCAGATAGTCATAGCACCCAAATAAATTCATAACTTACATTTCCCAAATGTCTGCTTTATGTTGGCATGGTTTTTTTAAGATTCCACATATTTTACTAGAATGTTATGAGGCTGAGAATTTGGGTGCCATTTTTCAAATTTTTGGGAAAATTGCCAAAACTAATATTTAGATGGACCTGCTCAACTTCTAATTGGCTGTGAGAGGCCTAAATAATAGCTAGAATTGTTGAATTATGGAAACTACACCCCTCAACGTATGAAAACCCACTTTTAAGAAGTTTGTTAACCCTTTAGGTGTTTTATGGGGGTTAAAACAAAATGGAGGTGCAGTCTACAAATTGTAATATTTTTTGACAATACATTCATTTTTGGGTGGAAAATTAAACATTTGTAATGGATTAAATGAAAAAAGGCTCCACAAAGTGTAAAACCCAATTTCTCCCGAGTGCACTGATACCCCATATGTGGTGGTAACCTCCTGTATGGGCGCATGGCTGGGCATAGAAGGGAAGGAGGCGCCATGCAGATCAGATTTGCTATGTCACATTGTACAGGCTATAATTTTTTTAGTTTTTTTATTGTGCACCTATAGGGGCTTATTTTTTTGCCACATGAGATGCACTTTTCTGGTACATAATTTTTGGGCATCTATAGCTAATTGGTGAGATTTTATTAACTCTTTGTTGGTGGAGGAAATGAAAATCATCAATTTTTAGGAATTTTTTTTGTTTTGTTTTTTTCGGCTGCTTACCATACCGTAAAAATAGTATATTATTTTTATTTTATGGCTCCCCACAATTACAGGTCCGGTAACGATTCTGTTTTATTAAACAGATTGTTACGGACGCAGCAATACCAAATATGTGACAGGTTTTTGTATGTTTGTGTTTTTAATACTTTATTAAGTGTTTTTATGGGAAAGTGTCATTTTAGGGGCATATATTTTTATGTATTTATTTTTTATTTTAGTTTTTTGAACTTTTTTTTTACTTATACATACTTGAACCAGCGATGGTTCAAGTTCAATACACTGCTCTACAATACTTTTTCATTGTAGAGCAGTGTAAACTGTCTGAGCATGCAGAGCATGCGCAGACAGTTTACAGTCAGACCCAGAAGGGGTCTGACTGCTGTGAGCATCGGGCAGCCATGGAGCACTAGTCCGTCTTCGGGGCCGCCCAGTAGTGGATCGGATTCCCCGGTAAGCGGCACGGGGGATCCGATCCATAGCAGGAACACACTCAGGTTGACACCCCTGGTGCTGGCTCCGTTCTTGAGCCGGTCCCAGAAGCTGGACGTTATACTACGTCCCGGTGCGCTTAGCATCTAGCCGCAGGGACTTAGTATAACGTCCTGGTGAGCCTAGGGGTTAAAGGGGTATTCTCATCCGGGCATACACATTTAATTTAATGAATTTGCCATATATACACAATTTTTTCAATTGGATGTTATTTAAAAAAAAATTATCCGTATGAAGATAATTTCTCATAAATGTAATCATATGGTCCCATAGAAACAAGACTCTGTCCCTGGATACGGCCAGCTCAGCTCCAGTGATTGCACAAAGAAACAAAATGTTTTTGTAAAATCAAATGTCCGAGGAGTTACTACATGTCTCGCTGACATCCTGTGGCAATGAACCCTGAATCCAGGTGGTCAGGCAGGGCTCAACAGGGCATATCTGGCCATTGTTGCCAAAATGTGATGTGGTCGTATCCGAGGAAGCCTTCTCATTTATAAGGGACAGCATGACTACATTTATGAGAAATTATCTTCACACAGGAACATTTTTTTTAATAACATCCAAGAAATGTTTACACATGGAAAATGAATTCAATTAAATGTGAACGCCGAAATGGGAATACCCATTTAAGTAATTGGTCTCTAAAACACCCCAAGACTGAGTCTCCTCCCATGTATTTTTTTTTTTAACATTATCCGCCATCTTGCATGGAAGAAGGAGACCCAACCAGAGATCTATGTCATAGCAGCAGGAAACTGGGTCTTTTATATAACTGGCAAAAGTAGTTCAATCCGAGACCAGTCAGCTTGTATTCGTTCAAGTACTATATTCACAATAAATCCATATCCATTAAAATAACAGTGTCACCATCCCAGAGGGAAACCAACCGAATCAGTAAGCCTGCTTAGTCATGTCTCTAGGCAATGTGGTATTGGGAAATTGAAGTAGCTCCTTCATGATGGTGATTCTGTGTTCAGTTTAGAAAGCACAAGTAAGTGAAATTGGGTTAACAAATCCCTGAGCTATCCTGTGCTAAAATACTTCAAAAACATGCAACAAATGCTATATCAACATGAACGATGCATAAAAACATACATATTTGATTACATTGATAAATGAACAGACTTTTGATGGGTTTTGTGTGTAGTGTCCTGTATAAGAGCAGCATTGAACTTTGGACAATTGTGGACATTTGAATATTTCCCCTATGCAAACTCATCACTTCTTACTTTATCTTACATCAAGGGTTAACTTGTTTTGTTATAGACATTCTGTTTATTACTACTGTATCTGTATAGCCTAGTAGAAAGGGTTAATGAACATTTAGAGACATTGCTGACTCGGTGTGGGGGGGGGGGGGGGTGATCATTAGGCAGGCTCCTTGGGTCAGTTCAATATCTGTCTGTGGAGCTTCGCTGCCCTTCAGATTAATTAAAGTGGCTTTGGCATATGCTCTACTTGCGGTCTGGGATTTTTCTTTCAAAAAGTTGCAAAAAAGTCACAAAATACATAAAAAGTTCATGAATCTGCCTTTGCATGGTGTTGCACTAGCAGTAGTTTTATGTTTACACCTATGAAGTGGCAGAAATAGTCAGTGCAATTTTTGAACAATGAAAAGAAACTCTATGCACCTTTTTTACGCCAAAAAAGCCCTGCAAAACCAATGATAAATCTCCCCCTGTATCTCTATTTCTCAGAGAAGCCAGATGTAGTACTTCGTCACATGTCAGTAATATATAGCACAGAAGCTCCTCTTACCAGTTAATTTAGTTAATACACTGTTCAGCAGCCCTCCCTCCCTTACATACAGGAGCTATTATTCCACCACCTCCTCATTATGATATACAGCAGCTATTGGAAACGCAAACGCGGGGGAAAAAACATATGTGCAAAGTAAATGCAATGTAAATTAAAAAACCCAACAAACGCCATGCAAATGCAAACACCATAAAAATGCAATGTACTGTAAGTGCAAATGCCACACAAAGAGCATGTAAACACAATGCAATCATTCAAATCCACAACTGATTTCAATGCAAATGCCATGCAAACGCAAAGTGAATGCAAACACCAAGTAAACGCAAATGCAATGAAAACGCCACATAAACGCAAATGCAACATGTGACACAAATGCTACATAAAAGTAAATGTGTAACAAACGGCATGAAAACATAAATATAACACAAACATAATGTAAATGCAAATGTGCTACAAATGTTGAGTTAACGCAAATGCTACGTAAACACAATGCAAATATGCTAAACACTGCAGAGATCACACCCTCCTCCCCACCCCCTAAAAAGGTATAGGAAGGGAAAAGGTGTAGGCAGGGAAAAGCTGGCGATGCTTGTCTACAGTTACTAGTACTGATGCTGTAGCTCTTCTTGCTTTTTTCCTCAAATGTGCTGTCCAATAGTGAATGCCATTAGACGAATATTATTCCACAGATGTTGGGTTGTTTCTTCAGGATATTCAGGAGCTGGGCTACGTATTCTGTACAAACTCATGGGAAAAATTGCTCATTAGAAGCTGAATGGTTTAACTATAGGATATGAAGAATAACGGTAAATGAAATGACATAATAATAAGTGAAGAAACCTGAGTGATGTGCCATGAGTGACATATGATACAGAATATAATGCCTATTCCATATACTGTGCTTGGTGCATATTACGTATAAATGCAAAACTTAAATACGTGAAGATACCTACTATGATCGAGGGAAAATTCTGACCCCTAATATGATAAAGTATCCACCAAGAAAAAAGTGAAAGGTGGAGAGAAAAGGTAGAGATGTAAAAAATTGAATCTCTATGCATGTGAAAACTAGATAAAGGGGGGGATTGAATGTGTATGTAAACATAATGCAAATAACACATAAATGTCACAAAAACGCAAACTCCATGTAAAAGCAAATGCCACAAGAATGCAAATGCACTACAAAAAGCACCTAAATGCCATTGTCATGTAAACAAAAGTGCCACGTAAACACAAACGCCATGTGAATGCAAATGTGCCACAAAGACAGAGTAAATGCAATGTAAACATAACTGAAATGCCAGGTAAATGCAAATGCAAGTTAAACTCCACATGAAAGCTAATGCAAAGCAAATGCCACATGAACACAATTGCCAAGTTAACCCAAATGCCATGTGAATGCAAATGCAACAGAAACGCCACAAGAACGCAAATGCACCACATACAGCACATAAATGCAAACGCCATGTAAAGGCGAACTCCACATTAACGCAGATGCAACCAAAAGACACATGAATCCAAATGCATTGCAAGCGCCATATAAATGGAAGTACAACATAAGCGCTGAATAAACACAAGAAAAACAGCACATAATTACAAACACTAAAATGCAAGTGCAAATGTAAAAGTCCTGATTGCGCAAATGTAAAGTAAATATATTTACATTACGTTTATGTTTATATTGCTTTTGCAGTAAAATTTTGTTTTGCGTCTGCTTTTACATCACGTTCACATGTCATTATTTGCATTTACATCACGTTTGCGGAATGTGTGTGAACTCTGCCACTAGATGCACATCGAAAAATCACAGCTCACTATTGTTCACAGCAGCTTTTCTGACGTTGCCTGCTGCTGACTGGACAGTGTAAGAGAAGATTATCATAACACTCCTCCAGCTCCCCATCACTGACAGAACATAGATTACAATGGTCAGATACCAGGACTGATATCTCCGCAACTGTGAGGGCTAGAAAAATGCTCGGACGCTCCTCTTCTCCCTGTGGCTCCAGGCTCGGCTTCCCGGCAGACTGCAAGAGGCACTTCTATGTGCGCTGCCAATGCACACATACCATGACGCAGTTGATTACATCATAGTATGTGTCATAGACGTGCCTTTTGCAGTCCGACAGGAAGCCGGGCCTGGAGCTGCAGGGAGAAGAGGGGTGTTAGAGGTGAGAATAGAGTTCTTTACTTTAAGGTCTTTTGGATGCGGCCAAGACCGGGCCGTGGAACACCCACAGGACCACTGATGTATATTACACGGTTACAAAAATTATACGTCTGGGTATTGTCTGAACTGAACAAAAGTTTTAGTTATTTTAGCAACATTGCATGTTTTGCATGGTTAAGTACCAAATTTAAAGAACCCTCTCATACGTAACCACATGTTACTTATTGAAGAAAAAATACTAGGTGAAATGATATTGCCAATTTTAAGTGATCTCTTAGATACTATTCTGCATCCTTTCTAAAGTCTGACTATTAATTTCTCATCCTCCACCAAAATAAAGTTATTTATTTACTGTTTTTAAATTGAGTAAACACTTTGTTGTATTGTAGTTTTTTTCTTAACAGTAACTTGTTTCTGTTGTAATTACTCCTCTCTATTTTTCATACAAACTTTTGCTCTTTGTCACGATCATCTTAGATATTTTCCTTTTTTTACAATCTTTTCTCAATATCATTCACTTTCTCCTCATAATCTGAAGAATGACTATAATTTCTTTTTGTAAATTTATGAAATGGAATTACCTTAATTGTGTGGATGGGATGTGCACGAAGTGTGAGTAATGCAGTTATAGGAGTTATCATGTAGCTTTTTGATGAACACCAGTACAGTAGACATATCGCCACCCCCTCTATATTATCAGAATATCTTCTATGTATCTGCCGCACTGGTTTATAGAGTTACAAAAAGGGTTGTCAAGAGTGTTTATATATTGCTCCTCCCACCACGCCATTACCAGGTTGGGCAATAACAGGGAGTATTTTGCACCCATTGTTTGAAGATGAAAAGTAGAACTGAATGAGAAGTAATTATGAGTCATTAAATACCATGTAAGTTTAGTCATGAATAGTTTGTGGTTTTGATCATACTCACTGTATTTATTCAAATAATGGTCAAATGCTACGCTATCGGGTATGCAATTATATAAAGACACCACATCACACCGTACCCAACAACAAGTTATGTGTCCATGTCATGACTCTCATGACACTAAGTACGCCTCCTATACAGGCGGTCCCCTACTTAAGAACACTCGACTTACAGACGACCCCTAGTTACAAACGGACCTCTGGATATTGGTAATTTATTGTCCTTTAGTCCTAGCCTACAATAAACAGCTATAACAGTTATCACAGGTGTCTGTAATGAAGCTTTAGTGTTAATATTGATTCTTATGACAACCCAACATTTTTAAAACCCAATTGTCACAGAGGCCAAAAAAGTTCTGGCTGGGATTACAATGATAAAATATACAGTTTCGACTTACATACAAATTCAACTTAAGAACAAACCTACAGACCCTATCTTGTATGTAACCCGGGGACTGCCTGTATCTTGTAAATATGCTGATATCCTTTTAACTAAGGGTTGTTACTGTATATACAGGCATTTGCAAACTTTCTCATTTAGGGAATTTATCCCAGATATGATAGCATTCATTCTAGACTGAGCTCTTGATAAAAATAGGAGTTAGGAACGTAAAAAAAAAATTATCTTTTGAGTTGCATATTTTTCCTGTATTCATCCCGCCCAGTTATAATGATTATAGACCTTTGTTCAGCAAAATTAAAGCCTGAAAAATTATTTTTCAGCATAACATGATTATCATTTATTTGTTTATTACATTAATTTCCAGGATTGGTCAAAAAAGGTCTCTTTACTGTATGTTCAGGTATGAATTTGATTTATATTCCACTCTCAAGCATATAAACAATGTCTTTTGATAAAAATGTTCAGGAGAAAGGGTGTATGTGACATATTTATGATGTCCATCTCTACTTTATTTATTTCTGGATACGCTGACTCCAAAGTTTCCACTGGAGTCGCGGATAAGTTTTTGTACTTCCTCCCTCCTCACCTTTTCCATTTTTAAGGTTGTTTTGACCCTTCTGGCATTATTTCTTTAGTAATAAACTTGTCAGACATGGTGCATTGCTAACACACTCTAAATTCTATTGTTGCCAGGCCTTCACAAGTTTTGATGTGGTTGGAAATATCTGTTATCACTACCTTGAGGGTCAAGAATTAAGAAAATATCAATATATATTTATTCCAAAGAAAAAGTGTAAAAAAATAATTTAATTCTAACTTACTGCCGGATAAAATTGATGAAGCTTACAGTGGAATATGAAGAAAATAAGTTACAAGAGATATAGACAGAAAGTTATCAATTTAAAGCACATATACAGACACAATAAGACTCAACTACAATGGAGGAAACTCTGAAAAAAAAAATAATAATAAATGATTTTTAGAGTGGAATAATGACAAGTAAAAAGAACAGATATAAGAGTGACTGTTACAAGTATCTTCACAACCACATATATGAATGGGCTAAGAGAGATTATCCAGGATCTACCTCAAAATCAATCCTTAAAAATGTTATAGAAAAACTAAAAGATATCCAGCAAAAGTGAAATTAAATTCTTCAGAAGCTGAAACATCAGAAGTTAATGTATCCACATGGATATACAAACATCAAAAGGCATCGTCTTCTTATTACAACAACCCCAAAACAACAAGAAAACCTAAAAAAAAGGTGGGGGGATTTTAATACAAAAGGAACTAATCAGCCACTCCAGTGGAAACTTGTAAGAAACGCAACCAGAAATAAATAGACGTATTTTCCACTCTCAAATAATAGCAGTGTTAAACTGCTAGCAAACACTGCACTCCCGTACTTTTTTCCAACAGTGAATAAAAGTGGTCCAGTCAGAGAAAAGTTAAGGATATCATAAAAATAAATCACAACATACTGATCCATAAGATTTCAAAAGGTATCGTTAACAAACTGTTGGAAATTGCAGGTGCCACCAAATATTCAAAATGGCCTTTTAGAGTATTAGACATGGCCATCTCCTTCTCTGATTTTAGGCCCTCGTGGAGGTCACCAACTAGTAAGAAATCGGAGAGGATATTGGTTTTTCACCATAATGTTATTTAGCCCACAGTAGTCAATAAATGTTCTGAGTCCACCCACTTTCTTGTCAACAAACCCGACCCCAGGGACAGATGTGCCCCTTCTGCTGTCCCGGATATACACGAAGCTGCTTAAACCCTCACAGATGACTATTCACATTCCCATTTGGACTTTCCTTAACTTGGAAGGTGCCTTCAATATGTCTACTTGTCAGCAGTCTGTGCATCCCTGGAGTAATGGGATATCTCCTTTCCTCATTTTCTAACACTTCAGAGGTTAGCTACTTAGAAGAGTCTCTACTAGAGATGAGCGAACACTAAAATGCTCGGGTACTCGTTATTCGAGACGAACTTTTCCCGATGCTCGAGTGCTCGTCTCGAATAACGAACCCCATTGAAGTCAATGGGAGACCGAGCATTTTTCAAGGGGACCAAGGCTCTGCACAGGGAGCTTGGCCAACACCTGGAACTCAGAAAAGGATGGAAACACCACGGAAATGGACAGGAACAGCAGGGGCAGCATGCAGGATGCCTCTGAGGGCCTAATCGCCACCATTATGCCAAAATTATGGGCAACAGCATGGCCATGACAGAGTGACAGAATGAAGTAGATAGCACTAAAACATCCAATAATTGACCCTGACACTATAGGGACGGCATGCAGAGGCAGCGGCAGCAGGCTAGAGAGTGTCATGGCGACATACCCTAAATGGACTCAGGCTTCAAACCAATGGGTGGCAGAGAGGAACCAAAGGAGGTGAGCAAGAAGCGTCAAATATATCGGTACATGATAAAAGTTTGCCAGTTATTTTGTGGATTACACAGCAGGGTGGCGACAAGTTAAAATGGAAGCCATGAAAACAACCCAAAATTCTGCCTGACACAGCTCGTTTGATAAGGGGACCATGTATGAGGCAGTGAACTAGTAGTAGATTAAAGGTGCTGCAGTTAAAACTATGTTAGTTGGATTTGGCATGGAGCTGGCGCTCCGCTGCCAGCGAGCTTTCGCCAATCCAAGCCCCTGTCTATAGGCTACTCCCCAAACAGCACTTCTAAGAACCTTTGGATTAAGATCAAGTGTAGTAGCGTTCTTCTATAAGTTGGATATGGCGGGTGAGGGGAATGTAAACAGATGCGCAAGAAGCGCTGAAATAATATCCCTAAATGGTAAAGTTTGCAAGTTATTTTGTGGATTACACAGCAGGGTGGCGACAAGTTAACAACTTTGATGTGGAATGCCCGTAAAGTCTTGGGCGGTGTTGCCTTTTTATCGCCTAGGCTCAGGCAGTTTCAGCACCGCTGCTGTCGCTTGCGACGGCCCTGCTGCTGTGCCTAGAGCTACCGACTGATGGCGCCATGCCCACGGATGGTAATTCGGAGGAGGAGGAGGTGGGAGGGGTGGGAGGAGGTATAGTAGGCCTTTGAGACCGGACCGAGGTAGGCCCCGCAATTCTCTGCGTCGGCAGTATATGACCAGCCCCAGGGTCAGACTCGGTCAGCCTGCACCAAGTTAAGTGTAGTAGCGTTCTTATAAGTGGGATATGGCGGGTGAGGGGAATGTAAACAGATGCGCAAGAAGAAGCATGATGCGCATGGAGCTGGCGTTCCGCTGCCAGGCGAGCTTTCGCCAATCCAAGCCCTGTCTCTAGGTACTCCCCAAACAGCACTTCTAAGAACCTTTTGTATAGATCAAGTGTAGTAGGTTTTATAAGTTTAGGATTGCGGGTGAGGGGAATGTAACAGAATGCGCAAGAAGCGCTGAAATAATAAATCCGTAAATGGTAAAAGTTTGCCCGTAATTTGTGGATAACACAGCAGGGTGGCGACAAAGTTAACAACTTTGGATGTGGAATCCATGAAAACAACCCAAATTTCTGCCTGACACACCTCGTTTGATAAAGGGACGATGTATGGAGGCAGCTATATGGACGACTTTTGGAGGTAGCAATGGAGACAACGTGTGGAGGTGCTATGGAGACAATTTAATTGGATAGTGCACTGTTGTGGCAGTCCCAACATTTTTCAAACCAGAGGAGCAGGTAGGTGGCCCTCAGTAAAATGGGATAGATTGAGTGCTGTATGTGGCAGTCCCAAAAATGTTTCAAACAGAGGAGCAGGTAGGTGGCCCTCCAAGTAAAATGGAATAGATGAGTGCCTGTATGTGGCAGTCCCAAAAATTGTTCAAACCAGAGGAGCAGGTAGGTGGCCTGCAGTTAAAAGTAATAGATTGAGTGCCTGTATGTGGCAGTCCCAAAATGTTTCAAACCCAGGAGCAGGTAGGTGGCCCTCCAGTAAAATGGATAGATTGAGCTGTATGTGGCAGTCCCAAAAATTGTTAAAACCAGAGGAGCAGGTAGGTGCCCTCCAGTAAAATGGATAGATTGAGTGCCTGTATGTGGCAGTCCAAAAATGTTTCAAACCAGGGAGCAGGTAGGTGGCCCTCCAGTAAATGGAATAGATAGATTGAGTGCCTGTATGTGGAGTCCCAAAAATTTTTAAAACAGAGGACCGGGTAGGTGGCCCTCCAGAAAAATGGAATAGATTGAGTGCCTGTATGTGGCACTCACAAAAATTGTTTCAAACAGAGGACCGGGTAGTGGCTCCAGAAAAAATTAATGCATGAAGTACTATAGCAAGAGCCAGTGGGCCCTGCAAAAAATAGCCATTTTCCTCTGCTTTACTGTCAAAAGAGGAGAGGAGGGAAAATGAGGAGGAGGAGGAGGAGAGTGGATAAATTATTCAGGTTGAGCTTCCTTCACCTGGTGGAGATTGGAAATTCTGAGGAATCCGCCTTTATTCATTTTAATAAGCGTCAGCCTGTCAGCGCTGTCAGTCGACAGGCGTGTACGCTTATCGGTGATGATGCCACAAGCTGGACTGAAAACCCGCTGGACAAGACGATAGCGGCAGGGCAGGCAAGAACCCAAGGCGTACAGCGCCAGTCGTGCCACATGTCCAGCTTTGAAACCCGAGTAGGTGTAGGGAGCTGTGTGATCATTAGGACGGATGGTATGGTCAGCTTTGTACTCCCTCACCATCTTTCTGTAAAGATCAGACTACTCTGCCGAGCACTGGGGACAGGTGACAGCTGTCTTGCGTGGGGTGAATACAGCTGGCAAAAGCCTTGTAAAGCGTACATTGCCAGTGCGGACAAGCTGCCTCTCGCTCTACTCTCCCTCGCTACTTGTCCCGCAGAACTACGACCACTCTGCCCGCTAGCGCTGTCAGAAGGGAAATACTGTTTCAGCTTGTGCACCAGGGCCTGCTGGTATTCATGCATTCCTCACACTCCTTTCCTCTCCAGGGATGAGAGTGGGAGAATTTGCTTGTACCGTGGGTCCAGGAGAGTGAACCAGTAACGGTGCTGGAATAAATTCTTTGAACGCGAGGTACGGGATAGGCAGCCTAGCATGAAATCTGCCATATGCCGCCAGAAGAGTACCAACGCGTAAGAATTCACTCCCCTCACTGGCCTGACTGTCCATTTTCCTCTCCTCCAATCCTCCAACTCCTCTTCTTCTGCCCATACACGCTGAACAGTGAAGGACTCAACAATGGTCCCCTTTGTGTCTCGCCAACATTTCTCCTCTTCCTCCTCATCCTCCTCCACCTCCACCTCCTCCGATATGCGCTGAGAGAAGAAACAGACCTCAGGGTGCTTTGGCTATCAACAAGGGAAATATTCTTCCCCCGTCTCTTGTGACGAGACGCAAAGCTTCCGACTCTGCGCCCAGAGAGTTTTTCAAAGGCCAAGCGAGGGATGGTTGAGGCTGATGATGCGGCATCGCCACTGACCATCTGTGTTGACCCTCAAAGTTACTCAGCACCTGACAGATATCAGACATCCACGTCCACTCCTCATTGTAGACTTGAGGAAGCTGACGGACCTATGACTACCAGTTCTGGTGAAGTTGACATTGGCAGTCTACAATCGCTTGGCTGTGGTAAACGCTGGATAACATGGTCAGTGTTGAATTCCACCTCGTGGGCACTCGCACAACGTCGTGTGAGGGAAGTTGGAGGGGCGCTGCGTGCCCTGAGAGTGGCAGCATTCTGGGCTGGACTTCCTGAAATGCGCAAGATGAGGCGCACCTTCGTGAGCAAACAGACAGATTGGGGTAGTCTTAGGAAACGCCTCACTATCAGATTTAACACCATGGGCACAGGCATGGCACTGTCAGTCTTGCCGAGTGCAGAGCCGCCACAGGTTACGGCCGTTGTCACACACAACATTCCCGCTTGAGGTTCAGGGTGCAAGCCACAGATCAGGCGCCGTGATGCCCTGTAATAGCTCTGGGCGGTGTGCTTTGTCGCTAGGATCAGCCGTTGAGCACCGCCTTGCTGCGCTTAGCGACGGCACTGTGCTGGCCTAAGCTACCGACTGATGGGCCTGCCCACGGATGGTATGTTCGAGGAGAGGTGGACGGAGGGGTGGAGGAGGAGGAGGGCATAGTAGGCCTGAAACAACCTGCGGGACCGAGGTAGGCCCGCAAATCCTCGGCGTCGGCGTAGATATGAGCAGCCCCGGTAGACTCGTCCAGCCTCCACCAAGTTAACCAAATGTGCGGTCGCCGATATATAGTGGCCTGCCCGGCAGCACTCGTCCACGTGTCCGGGGGTCGGGGGGACACTTGTCAGGAAACGGCGTTGGTCAGGGCCGATGATGTTTCTGACACGTGCTGGTGCAGGGCTGGGACGGCATCATAGGGAAAAGTAGTGTCGGCTGGGAACGAATACCGAGGGCGGGAGCCGCCATGAGGTGGCGAAAGGCCTCGGTCTTTACTAGCTATGGGCAGCATCTCCAGGCTAAGCAATCTGGAGATGTGCAAATTAAGGGCTTGGCGGTGCGGGTGGGGTGCACTATATTTGCGTTTCCGCTCCAGCGTCTGGGGTATGGAGAGCTGAACGCTGGTGGATGCTGTGGAGGATCGTGGAGGCGACGATGGGGTTTGTGTGCAGGGTCTGGGCAGGGGCTGACTAGCAGCTGACACAGGGAAGGAGCGTGGTGTGCAAGGCGGAGGTGAACGGGCTTGTGCCACTGAGTGGTGTGCTAGCATTATATGCCGCGCATACTGGTGGTGTTAAGCTTAGGTGTGGTGGAAACCCCTGCTGAGCTGGTTTGGCAAATGTTGCACACCAACAGTCGTCGGTCAATCCGGTGTTTCCTTAAAGAACCTCCACACTCTGAAGATCTAGCCCTCGCCGCAAGAGCCCTCACCGGGAGCTTCACTAGTGACAGTGGCGCTGATGCACCAGCTCTGGCCCTGCCTCTCCGTCTGGCCCCCACACGCTCTTCCAACTCGTTCAGGCGAGGACTCTCCTCGTCTCAGAAGCACTGTGTCACCCGGCTCTCAACCCCGCTTGGGTCTGTCACCATCATCATCCGATCCCTCAGTCTGCTCCCCCCTGGACTTCCTGCCCTGACAACAAATTCCCACTGTCTGACAACCGTGTCTCCTCATCGTCGGACACCTCTTTACACACTTCCACTACGTCAAGAAGGTCATCATCACCCACAGACTGTGACTGGTGGAAAACCTGGGCATCGGAAAATTGCTCAGCAGCAACGGACAAGTGGTTTGTGACGTGGGAAGGGTCCAGAAAAAACAGTTCCTCAGAGAGTATGCGGTTCAAATGCAAAATTTTCCTGGGAGGGGGCAGATGCGGGGGAGGGAGGCTGAGGTGCAGGAGCTGGAGGAGTGGGGATTTCGGTGGACATGGGTGGACTGCGTGGAAGATAGATGGTGGTGGACAAATTGCTCGAAGCATTGTCAGCAATCCACGACATCACTGTTCGCACTGTTCGGCCTCAACAGTGCTCTAACACGAGTCCAGTAATTCCGACATGAACCTAGGGAGTGTAGCTCTGCGGCGTTCCCCTGCTCCCTCATCAGCAGGTGGTGTCTCACCCGCCCAGGACCACGGCCTCTGACCCCTGCAGTGTTGGACGCCCACGTCCCCGCCCTCGTCCTCTACCTAGCCCTCGGGTTAAACATTTTTAAAATGAGAGTTATAACTTTTTTTTTTTTTTTACTTCTTTTTGGGTTTTTTTGTGTTTTTTTGTGTTTTTTTTTTTTTTTGTGTTGTTTTTGTTTTTTTTTGAGTTTTTAAAACCAAACAATCCTATCCTATTGCTATGGCTATTTTCTAGCCAAGTATCAAAGGAAGCACACTACTAGCCAGATGAGATGACACTGAGTTAGTGCCTAATAGAAATCCAACCCCTACTGAATTTGCACTTCGGCTTTGCTATGGATATGTGCGCCACTAAGCGCAGAACACAGCGGTCGCAAGTCTCACTACAAATTGCTCAGAATTGGCAAGTACATGCACTGCAGAAACTCAGCCACCAGCAGATCAACACCAGAAATCAAATATATAGAACGCTACTGTAGGCTTCAAGAAGTGTTTGTATTCTCCTATGGCATTTTCTAGCCAAGTATCAAAGGAAGCACACTACTATGCCCAGATGAGATGACACTGAGTTATTGCCTAATAGAAATCCAACCCCTACTGAATTTTGCCACTTCGGCCTTTGTATGGATATGTGCCCCACTAAGCGAGAAAACAGCGGTCGCAAGTCTCACTACAAATTGATCAGAATTGGCAAGGACATGCACCGCAGCAACTACAGCCACCAGCAGATCAACCAGAAATCAAATATAGAACGCTACTGTAGGCTTCAAGAAGCTGTTTGTATTTCCTATGGCTATTTCTAGCCAAGTATCAAAGGAAGCACATACTTGCCAGATGAGATGACACTGAGTATTGCCTAATAGAAACCAACCCCTACTGAATTTTTGCCACTTCGGCCTTTGCTATGGATATGTGCGCCACTAAGCGCGCAGAACACAGCGGTCGCAAGTCTCACTACAAATTGCTCAGAATTGGCAAGTACATGCACTGCAGAAACTACAGCCACCAGCAGATCAACCAGAAATCAAATATTAGAACGTACTGTAGGCTTCAAGAAGCTGTTTTGTATTCTCCTATGGCTATTTTCTAGCCAAGTATCAAAGGAAGCACACTACTATGCCAGATGAGATGACACTGAGTATTGACCTTAATAGAAATCCAACCCCTACTGAATTTTCCCACTTCGGTCTTTGCTATGGATATGTGTGCCACTAAGAGCTAAACACAACGGTAGCAAGTCCCCCTGCTAATTCCTCACAAAATGGTAATAGATGCAAATTAAAATAAAAAAAGTAGAACGTTATTGTAGCCCTAAGAAGGGCTGTTGGGTTCTTTGAGAATCACTCCTGCCTAACAGTAAGCTAATAGAACACCCTAACGCTTTCCCTGACCAGCAGCAGCTCTCTCCCTAGCGGCATCCAGAGACAGAATGATCCGAGCAGCGCGGCCAGCGGCTAGTCTATCCCAGGGTCACCTGATCTGGCCAGCCAACCACTGCTATCGACGTGTAAGGGTACCACGTCATGCTGGGTGGAGTGCAGAGTCTCCTGGCTTGTGATTGGCTCTGTTTCTGGCCGCCAAAAAGCAAAACGGCGGGAGCTGCCATTTTCTCGAGCGGGCGAAGTATTCGTCCGAGTAACGAGCAGTTTCGAGTACCCTAATGCTCGACCGAGCATCAAGCTCGGACGAGCATGTTCGCTCATCTCTAGTCTCTACCCTTCGCCTCTACCTACTGCCCAATTCTGTGATACCCTTAATCTATCACTTTATAATAACCCAAAGAATAGTTCAAAAGGCAGCATTATTTTTTCCAAATTCAGAGCATGCTTACTTTTAATTGTTGGCAAAAAAAACTTACTGTTTTTGAAGTGAAATGATATTCTGGTCTATCAGCTGTAATAATCCTCATAGACTGTAAGCTCTTGTGAGCAGGGCCCTCACTCCTATTGTTCTATATGACTGTTTGTTCTTTGTAATGTAATATATTTGTATATGTCCCCTATGATTTGTAAAGCGCTACGGAATTTGATGGCGCTATATAAATAAAGATTATTATTATTATTATTATATTATAATAATCTCTATTTCTCAGAGAGACAC
Organism: Engystomops pustulosus; assembly: GCA_019512145.1. NCBI lineage: Eukaryota > Metazoa > Chordata > Amphibia > Anura > Leptodactylidae > Engystomops > Engystomops pustulosus. Next base: position 195,827,200 of record CM033641.1, read on the forward strand.
TAGTTGCTGTCAATAGAAGTCTTACTGAGAGAATCTACTTTACCACTAGATGGCATGGGGGAGCCATGTACTGAGCCAGTTATTTCAGTTTACTATATTCTAATGTGTAATACAAACACATCACTAGGAAGGATTAGTGCAGAAAAATCATGATAAAACCTAGGGTCCATTATAATAATAGTTAACAGCAATCAATAGACGGTCATATGTTGTTTTTATGTATATATGCCTGAACAGGAAATATGACTGGGATTTTTTTATTGCCTTCAATTCCCTTTTTCAAAATACGAAAACAAATGCTTTGTGTTAAGATATAGGTGCAAATTGTACCCTTCTACCAGTTTAGCAGCACACTGCTTCTACCCTCCCCAATGGAGGAAAGAAATGTGATATATACACTCACCGGCCACTTTATTATGTACACCTGTCCAACTGCTCGTTAACACTTAATTTCTAATCAGCCAATCACATGGTGGCAACATGCATTTAGGCATGTAGACATGGTCAAGACAATCTCCTGCAGTTCAAACCGAGCATCAGTATGGGGAAGAAAGGTGATTTAAGTGCCTTTGAACGTGGCATGGTTGTTGGTGCCAGAAGGGCTGGTCTGAGTATTTCAGAAACTGCTGATCTACTAGGATTTTCACGCACAACCATCTCTAGGGTTTACAGAGAATGGTCCGAAAAAGAAATAACATCCAGTGAGCGGCAGTTCTGTGGGCGGAAATGCCTTGTTGATGCCAGAGGTCAGAGGAGAATGGGCAGACTGGTTCGAGCTGATAGAAAGGCAACAGTGACTCAAAATGCCACCCGTTACAACCAAGGTAGGCAGAAGAGCATCTCTGAATGCACAGTACGTCGAACTTTGAGGCAGATGGGCTACAGCAGCAGACCACACCGGGTGCCACTCCTTTCAGCTAAGAACAAGAAACAGGCTGCAATTTGCACAAGCTCATCGAAATTGGACAGTAGAAGATTGGAAAAACGTTGCCTGGTCTGATGAGTCTCGATTTCTGCTGCGACATTCGGATGGTAGGGTCAGAATTTGGCGTCAACAACATGAAAGCATGGATCCATCCTGCATTGTATCAACGGTTCAGGCTGGTGATGGTGGTGTCATGGTGTGGGGAATATTTTCTTGGCACTCTTTGGGCCCCTTGGTACCAATTGAGCATCGTTGCAATGCCACAGCCTACCTGAGTATTGTTGCTGACCATGTCCATCCCTTTATGACCACAATGTACCCAACATCTGATGGCTACTTTCAGCAGGATAATGCGCCATATCATAAAGCTGGAATCATCTCAGACTGGTTTCTTGAACATGACAATGAGTTCACTGTACTCAAATGGCCTCCACAGTCACCAGATCTCAATCCAATACAGCATCTTTGGGATGTGGTGGAACGGGAGATTCGCATCATGGATGTGCAGCCGACAAATCTGCCTGTGTGATGCCATCATGTCAATATGGACCAAAATCTCTAAGGAATGCTTCCAGCACCTTGTTGAATCTTAGCCACGAAGAATTGAGGCAGTTCTGAAGGCAAAAGGGGGTCCAACCCGTTACTAGCATGGTGTACCTAATAAAGTGGCCAGTGAGTGTATATGCACAGAGAGGATGTTACCTACCTATGGCTTTCACTGTGTGCTCCAAATAACTTCAATTAATTATTTGGGCCTTTACAATCAAAGCAATTTATTTATGTTTTATTAGGCTTTAACCTCTCCCGGACAAGGGCCATACTATTACAGGTTTAGCCCTCTCTGTACCAGGTGGCGGATTGCTGCATATTGCAGCAAACACCCACCCTAACACCTGCGATTGGTGCCAGCAGGAATTTAAAGCTGCCAGAGGCATTTAAATCCCACATGCTCGCCACCATATTGGTTTTTATCACCGGGTGGCGGCAATTGGTTACTGGAATAGCCAGGAATCTATACTAGGCTCCCAGACCTGTCATTCAACCTGATCTCTAAGCATCTTAGCAAATGCTAAGAGGTCACTAGCAAGGCTGCCATATACTGCGATACTGCAGTATTGCAGTATATGGTAAAAGTGATCAGGCATTCAAAGGGTTAAAATAGCCCTTGGAAGTCTAAAAAATTTGAAAAAAAAATAAAGTTAAAAAAATATAAAAACCTAAAAGTCCCCTTGAACTGATGTAAAAATAAACAGTAAAAAATCATAAACATGTTAGGTATTGCCTTGTCCCAAAATGTCCGATCTATCAAAATATAATAATGGTCATATTCCCAGCGCTTAGCCCTGTAACCAAAATTAGCTCTCAAATGTTCAAAATGCTCCTTTTTTGCCATTTTGCAACATATAAAATTTTTTATAAACAGTCATCAAAAAGTTTTGCAGTCCTCAAAACCGTAGCAATGAATACGTAATCTCCTCTTGCAAAAAATGATATCCCAGCTCCGTACACCGAAATATGCCATTAGCACCAGAAGATGGCAAAATGAAGATCCCCGTGATCGCATTGACCTAAAGTATAAAGTAGACATGTCATTTGAAAGCCGTGAAAAACAAGCCTGCAAGAAAATGTTGCTAATGAGTTTTTAAATTAAATTTTTTAAAAATTGGAATGTTTTTCCTGATTCCCAGTACATGGGAATAATAAACAGTGAAAAAAGGGAAAAATGTGAAAAAATTAAAATCTTTGGTACAAAAAAAAAATTATTTCTTTTGCCATCTTCGCATAACTTTTTCATAACTCATTTCATAACTCATTGACCTGGACAAGGTATCATTTTTTTGAAGGACGAAATGACGTTTACATTGGTACCATTTTGAGGACCTTATGAACACTTAAATCTTTTATGTGTTGTAAAATGGGCATTTAGGAAGTGTAGGCACTATTTTTCCTTACGGGGTTCACCATCAGGAATAAACCTTTTTAGATTTTGCTAGGTCAGGACTGGGATGCGCAATACCTATGATGTCTATTTTTATATCAGTGCTCCAGAGGAGTATATGACACAATTTTAGGTGCAGACAGAGACAGAGAAAGTTCTGCAGAACCGCAAACTGGAATGAAGAGGCTGATAGGGAACGAGGAGAGCTTCTACATCACTATTCTTTGCTGGAGACTATTACATCCACAGATCTGTACCACACAGCTTTTCAGCTAGACAGAAATGCATGCTGCAGATTCACAAGCTGTTACAATGTGCAGGGAGCACAGGGAGCTTTGGTCTAGTACATTATCTATATAGTATGCTTGGGACTAGTACTGTATTTATGTAGTATGTGGTTTGGTTTTGGTATTGTGTCTATTTAGCAACTACAATGCTGTGCTTGAGTATACTAATGATTCAATTGTCTGTCAAGTCTGTAAGGCAATAAAATAACTCAGGTAGCATAAATTTTACCTATGTGGAGGCAGGGAGGAAATGTTCTAAGAGTGAAATAGACAAGACCATTCCATAGAAAAAGTTACAATACACAAGGACACAACAGTAATTCTGAACACTATCACTTGTACTCATCATTTTTCTTTATTATTATTATTACTATTGTTGTTGTTGCAAATGTTACAGACATCAGCAAGCGCTCAGTTAAATAAAAGATATATAGCAGAGTAGATACACCACAACAAAGTAGCTTGCGAATCAATGGAACCGTTACAGCTGCATCACAGATAAAAAGGGGTCAGGGATCTGTGACAAAGCCGTCAGAGGAATTACATTCAGTAGTTGTGCAGTATCAACATTCCTGGCTCACATTGATTCCTTTTATGTTTGCTGTTTACAAAGAACAATATTGTTACAAATACATTACTTTCCCAGCGATTTACAATAATTTCTATTCGACCCTCTTTACAGAACAATAATATAACTGCATATTCTAAGTACTCTGCTAGGTATGTACAAAACGCCTGTTGATGCAGCTGGGATTTTATGAGACAAAAAAAGAAATGACCAGGATTTCTAAGCTGTTTATACCCAGTCAGAGTCACGTAAACTTAAAACTGCATATGAGTAAAACATTACATAATCGTATAAGGAAGTTTAAGAAATGTGAATAAGACAGCAGTGCACTGGTTGTATAAGAGGCTCATGGTGGACTGTAAAATAGAAACATGAACTATTGCAACTTTATTCGGATGGGCTGCAGTTTGTACAGCACTGTGCTTCCCTGTGAGGATCTTAAGACAGTGACACTTGTGCTCTTCATTGTGACAATGACACAATTAAAAAAAACAGCAAGTTCTTAAAGTGGTATACATTTTATATTGGGCAAGCGATCAGCATTCATGCTTGCAACAAATGTTACAATACACTTTGATGATGGAAGGTAAAATAATCAGTCAGAAGTTCTGCTTCTAGACCTCCATCTATTATAACTTTCCATGGCAGAAATTAGGCTGAAAACACTTTATTCTGATTTCATTATGAATATTTTACTAACTACATCCCTATTCTCTTCATGTAGCAAATATGTCAGATATTGCACAGAGTTACAACCTTTGAACATAAAAATGAAGTGTGTACAATAAAAATGAGAAATATAGGTAGAAACCATTTTATAACCATGGTAGACTAAAACCCAAAATAACAACCTGGGTAAGTTAAAAAAAATTCATTTCTGTTACCCTTGAGGCCATACATCACACTTGATAATGCAACAATAGGACAAGACCCCTACTCAGCCATTGTCTCTTGGCACACAATGTAGTAAATTGTCCTATTTCTTGTGTTAAAACATTATGTGCATTAAATATATTATTAAGAAAAGAAAGCATTCTGGATTTCATTTTTTTTTTTTGTGGATTGGGTTATTATGACAATGGTTTGTCCTGGGCTCTTAATTCAATCCTATTTATATTGCAGTTGACCCCAGGCATTAGAAAGTCTACCTTAAGAGACAGTGGGCCCAGTTTTGGTTGGACCTATCTTTGTTACTATTCCCATAACAATTGAGTTTCATCTTTAGTGCAGTTTTTTGTTACTCTCTCTTGTTACTTATGAGTAGATAGCCAAGTAGATGTTAACAATTGGAGTGCAGCGAGAGCCTAAATGGCCGTCTGGCAGTTTTATTGGTGACAGGAACTGTGCAGGGAAAGACCCAAATTGTTAATCACCCAGTTAGTAAATGGCTCAATTTCTAACAGTAATTACAAAGGATCTGCACAAAAAGATAAATCAAAATTGTATTAAATTATACATTTCAGTGTAGATGACAAGTCCTCCTAAACAATTAAGGGGGTCTGGAATCCGGCCAGAGGTTACAAAAAGGGTCGTGGAGGTGGATCTTTGCTGCTGTGTAAAATAAAACCCATTTTTGTACAAGCAGAAAACAAACTTGAAATTCAGAAGTCATAAGTATGAATTCCTTCCCAGTGGATTGATCCCCTCAATATAACCATTTATATCTGACATGTCAAGTCAAAAGCTATAACCATGAACAGTTTTTTATGTGTTCTTGAAGGAAACTTGTTGGTCTGCTTTAATCAATGGCAGCATCAAACCTTGGTCCTTACTTACTATTAAGAGTAAATTTATCCTTGGCACTGCCTGACAGCTCCAGGTCTCTTAGATTCACATGAACCGTTATTATTTCGGAAAATACCCTAATAAATAAATAAATACATTACCAATTCTATCAATAGCAACACTCCAAAGGAAGCACCAGCTCTCTAAGAAGCTAATAAATGATCTTCACACCTTATTAATAAACCCTGTTATACAGTTGAACACAAATATCTACATCACAATATAAATATTAATTGCATTATATCAACTTGGTCCCCTTTAAGTTAAACCAAACATTTCTTTCAGTTTTAAATATTATATTTTCTCTTCCTATTAACCCACAGTAATGATTAAACAGTATGACTATTTAGTCATATTGCTCCCAGCTGAGGGGACCAATTAGTCATGTAAGTGGGATGAAAATTACTAAGCATCATTTTTATGTAAACTTGTCCTTTTAAAATCAGAAAAACTTCATCCTAATAGTGTTTATTTGTATGCACATAATATTGCATATCAATGACATGTACACAGTCTAATTATTGTGTAAACCAAGTTAGCTGGAAGCAGTCAAATACTATGGGGTCTACAGCCTCACATTCTGCAATGTCAATACAGAGATATTAGCTTAGAGCCAGTGATAATAACTGAGCTTATATAAGCTTCATCATTAGAAACTTGTATAAATATGTGGGGCATAACCCTAGTAATAATTTACTGATTTCTAGACATACAGCCCAATGCTGATTATTGAAGGAAATCTACCACTTAATTTAACTTCTACAAAGCACCACCAGTGCCGGCTCATTCCATTTAAAAATTACTTTATTTTTTATGTAAATTTTGCTGAAGGGCTCTGAGAGGATGTTACCGTTACCCGCTGCCTCCTTCTGTCCTCCCCCTAAATGACATCAATGCTGGCTACATTAGCAGACAACAGGAGGGGGTTAGGGGGAAGAGGCATTGGGCAGGTTATAAGTGGAGGGGCATAATACCGGAGCCATTCAGTGAAACTGTCATAATGTTAAAAGTGATTTTTAAAAGGAAGACGACAGCTTTTATCTAGGATAATGATATTCCGGCACTGGTTGAGCTTTATGGAGGCTAAATTAAGTAGAAGTTTTCTCAAGTGGAAAATTTTCTTGTGAAACTTGTGAAAAGACGTGCTGGCTCAAAATTAACATGCCACCTATATTCTCAACTCTCAGGCCTAGTAAACAGATCACTCCATTCTGCCGGAGCCTACATGCCATTAATGCAGCTTGTTATATTAATCTATTAACATTAACAATAGTAAAAGGTAAACAAATCCTAAACATTGTAACAACAGTCTAATTAAGCCTAATTTGTTATGTCTGGCACCGCTTCTTAAATAGAGCAAATCACACTTGAAAGGGTAGTTAATCAGCAGCATTTGTAGGGCTTAACTGCACAAAAAAAATGTGTGATGGATGTCCATGAACACCACATATAATATATATGGAAACAGTATTCTGTTCAATGTAGACAGAATGTACAACAGATAATCTGATACAGCGGTCTTTGATCAGAATTAGACTAAAATTGCCTGGTTCTGCTTTGGGGTCCTTAAGATTTTGGAAACAATGAACCCTAATAGTTTACCAACATATCCTGTTCCATGAAGATCAATCACTTGGTATCTAGAGTGATAGATGTAAAACCACACAACCATGAGTTCCTAAAGTGTCAACATCTGAAAAAGAAACTATTCTTAATTCTTTATTCTGCAGCTTCCTCAAATGCATCCAACTTTATGTGGAGCCTACATATCCAGCTAAATTACCGTAATCATCCACAGTATGGATACATTATATTGTGCAAATAAGCCATGTTTGTTATTTGGAATTTAACTTCACTATATGTGATAAGCAAACAGAGCCAGGTTCAAACATTTTCATACCTTGTATGAAATAAATGAAGGTAGAATTATATATTGAAGAATAGTAAGTGGTTGTCTATTCATAGAAATATGATTTGATATCTACATCAAGCTACTCATAGAATGCCACCTGTTACTGAATCATATTGCAAGATTCTCCATTGAGTTTCAACAGTGCTTTGATACAGTGAACACCACAGAAGCACACAAAGTATAACTTGTAAATTCGAGGTGACCCAGAGCTTCATGCACAGCCTTCCGAGTTGTAACTAAGATTCAGTCCTGCTACTTTATTATTGTGACACATGCATTAGGGCTATTTTTGTTACGTATGATATTAAGAACTGGCCAATTTCGGATGTTAGAACTACAGGTGCATGAGACAACACGATTATATCAACCAAGTGTGCACAATAAATAGTAGCCCAAAAAGCCTATTAGAACAAACTCCTTATGGACCAGTTACAGGCATGGGACCTTCTGAGGCTCAAGACATTCTATAGCACACAGAAGCTGTAAGGTGTCCTTCTGACATCATAAATTAGCTTAGTCATTAGTGGAGTATGTTTCCTTCAACGTCATGACTTTGTGTAAGATATTCATTTCATGGGCATAGAGAAAATGGGACAAAAAAATAAAAAATAATAATGTTCCCGGAGATGTTACTGTAGACACAAAGGCAGCACTAGGAAAACAACCACAGGTGAGGCCAACTGTCCTCCATGCATGTTGTAAAGCAGCAGAGAGGTCATCAGATGTAAACTGGTTGCTCCTGTGCAGTCAGAAGTCGGTACATGGCTGCTGGCATGGTCTTCATATGTATCTAAGGAGAGAAAAAAAATACAAAATATAGCAGAGAGTTTTGTAAAAGCTTAACTGCAGGATCTCATAAATGTTTTAGAGAGTATATTATATCTATAGCTTTCATGATAAAATAATGGCCACCAAATGGAGTTGGTCCATACTTTGCTGAAGTTGCTTCCAGAGTAAAGAACTTGGTAAACAGTGTTGAAATAATAAATAGGAGATTTAATTGTTTCATCATGTGGCAGTTGTTTCCTATCAGTTTTTGTGGCCTATTGGATCCTAATGTCTGTTTGATCTAAATATCCAGAACATAATATAAGCTTTTAAGAACAAACAAAAGATGGAATTATTTGTTGGAAATGTGGTATCCTAAAGTTAACCATATATTTCCTATTTGAACTATTTCCTAATTGAACCTTAAAGGACATCTACCACCAGATTAATGGTGGTAGGGTGTCCTAAATAGGCTGCTTGTTATGTCTGCTCCCCCTGCGGCAGGCCGGGGAACTAGAATCCTGCCGGTGAAGCTGTGAGAGCTGTGCTCTCTCCTAGTTCCCCGGCAGTCTGGGGAAGGGTGAGGCGCTTGGGCGCCGTCTGCCTGAGTTCCCCTGGCACCTTTACAAAGTTATTATTTAGGCAGAAATACATGTAAAACACAGTTCCCCCATCCCCTATACATAGCAAGCAGCCTATTTAGGACACGAGCACCAGTTATCTGGTGGTAGATGTCCTTTAAAGAGGACTGTTTAGTCTTCTTAGTAAACAAAAAAATTCACTTCCTTCTAACAATTTTGGAGCTTTCTTAAAGGAAATCTGCCATTTCATGCATTATGAACAAAACATACCTTGAGAATAATGTAGCTACACTGATGCAGAAACATATCTTTTTTAATCCCTGAGTTGAGTGGTTTTGCTGAAAAAACAATTATAAGATTCAGGACCTTGGGAAAGCTGCAGTGCTTTCAGCCTGCAGTTCTTAAACACATTGGATGGAGCTTCCTGAACTGTTCAGACATGACTAAACAACCTGAGCAAGATCACTCTTACACAGCAGCTGGGGGATGGGGCAGCGATTGATTACTTCTGCCTGTGTCAGGCACAACACAGTGATTAGATCATTCTCTGAAGCAGTGCATACTTAATGTGAGAGGAGAAGTACCAGAGAGTCACAGAAGTGACATAGCCTAATTATCATAATGTTATAATGTTTTTTTCACAAAAGCCTCTCATCTCAGGGATTAAACAAGATATGTTTCTGCAACAGTGTAGCGACAGCATTCTCAACGTATGTTTTCTTCATAATGCATGAAATCAAATCATAGATTTCCTTTTAGGATCTTCATTGTGCTGTTTCACTGGTATACTTAACTCCAGATCCAGAAAGTACCATGTGCAGGATTTCCAATTTTTTTACTTCCTCTACTTTTTAGTTTTTCTGTTTCCAGAGCTATATGATGTCTGTGGGATAGATTGCATATGGCCGCTTTGTGGTTCATAAGCTCTCTCGTACAGTCTTAATGAGAATATGACAGTCAGTAGGGGATTACAATCAACATTGACAACTATCAGTCACTATCACGATGTGTAAGGATGTGCTAAGATCAGTAACTCATTTATTGATATCTCTATATCTGATGGTTTATCACACCATCTCCAAGACTTCTAAGTGTAGTAAGTAAGTAAGCAAAATCTTGTTCTTGAATCTTTTCCTACAGAACCATTTATCAATAACATGCTGCCCGCAGATGACACTGTATTTTCATGGGGATAGGTTGCCTTTAGACATGCTCTGCTTGGGCTTAATGAGGAGAGTGGAATAAGCCAATTTCAAACTCCTTCATCTTCTGCAGTAATAGATAAACTGATCAATCAAATGATTGGGAGGCCACCATATAAATTTGATGCCAAAATAGGGTTCAGATAACTTCAAGGAAACAAGCACTGACAGAACCCCAGTGTAAGCCACCAAGCTCCTTAGTACAGCCCATACCACTTATGTTTGCCTATGTGGTATTATGTTTAGCCCTTTGTGTGGTAATACTGGTTAATCTACTAAGTTTAGTGTATTTGGCTATTAAAAGCATTTACTATCAAATATAGAGATGAGCGAACATACTCGTCCGAGCTTGATGCTCGATCGAGCATTAGCGTACTCGTAACTGCTCGTTGCTCGGACGAGTATTTCGCCCGCTCGAGAAAATGGCAGCTCCCGCCGTTTTGCTTTTTGGCTGGCGGCTGGGGACCGAATACCGAGGGGCGGCCGCCGCCATGAGGTTCCGAAAGGCCTCGGTCTCTACCAGCCTATAGGGCAGCATCTCCAGGCTAAACAACTTGGAGATGTGGACGTTGAGGGCTTGGGCGTGTGGGTGGGATGCGCTATACTTCCTTTTGCGCTCCAGCGTCTGGGGTATGGAGAGTTGTTTTCGCACGGGAGGTGTTTGGGACGTGGTCCTGGGCAGGGGGCTGACTAGCAGATGACACAGAGGAAGGAGCAGTGGTTTGCCCGGCCGGAGGTGAGCGGGCTTGGTGCCATTGAGTGGGGTGTTTAGCATTCATATGCCTGCGCATACTGGTGGTAGTTAAGCTAGTAGTGGTGGAACCCCTGCTGATCCTGGTTTGGCAAAAGTTGCACACCACAGTCCGTCGGTCATCCGGTGTTTCTTTAAAGAACTTCCAGACTTCTGAAAATCTAGCCCTCGCCACGGGAGCTTGACTACGGGCAACATTTGGCGCTGATGTACCAGCTCTGGCCCTGCCTCTCCGTCTGGCCCCACCACTGCTCTTCCAACCTGTTCTGCTATTGGACTCGCCTCCGTCTCAGAAGCACTGTGTTCACCCGGCCTATCAACCCAGCTTGGGTCTGTCACCTCATTATCCTCTGATCCCTCAGTCTGCTCCCCCCTCAGTCTGCTCACCACTGTCTGACAACCGTGTCTCCTCATCGTCCGACACCTCTTTACACACTTCTTCCACTACGTCAATAATGTCATCATCACCCACAGACTGCGACCGGTGGAAAACCTGGGCATCGGAAAATTGTTCAGCAGCAACCGGACAAGTGGTTTGTGACTGTGGGAAGGGTCTAGAAAACAGTTCCTCAGAGTATGCCGGTTCAAATGCCAAATTTTGCTGGGAGGGGGCAGACTGGGGGGAAGGAGACTGAGGTGGAGGAGCTGGAGGAGTGCTGATTTCGGTGACATGGGTGGACTGCGTGGAAGACTGACAATTGGTGGACAATTGGCTAGAAGCATTGTCCTCTTCGCACTGTTCTGGCCTCAACAGTGCTCTACCACCAGTCCCAGTAACTTGAGACATGATGAACCTAGGGAGTGTAGCTCTGCGGCGTTCCCCTGCTCTCTCATCAGCAGGTGGTGTCTCACCCCGCCCAGGACCACAGCCTCTGACCCCTGCAGTAGTTGGATGCCCACGTCCACGCCCACATCCTCTACCCCTAGCCCTCGGGTTAAACATTTTCCAAATTAAAGCGTAAACATTAATTTTTTTTTTTGTGTTTATTTTTATTTTTTATTTTTTTTAAACAAAACGATGCTATCCTATTGCTATGGCTAGTTTCTAACCTACACTGACTGCACACAACTGGATTTTGTGCTGTGCCTGATGACTTTGAGTTCTAAAAAAAAAAAAAATAAATCAGCAGACTCTGCCTAATTCTAATCAAACCCCTAATAAATTGTCCCACTTCGGTGTTTAAGGTGGATATGTGTGTCACTAAGAGCTAAACACAACGGTCGCAAGTCTCCCTGCATATTCCTCACAATATGGTACTAGCTGCACTACTAATGCCAGCAAGCCCAGCCACAAGCAAACCAAAAAAAAAAAGGAAATATAACGCTATTGTAGGCCTAAATAAGCCATTGGGGTTCTCCTATGGCTATTTTCTAGCCCACACCCAAAGCACACTGCTATGCCAGATTACTGTGAGTTCTAAAAGGAAATAAACGTAAAAAAAAATAAATCAGAAGACTGTGCCTAATTCTAATCAAACCCCTAATAAATTGTCCCACTTCGGTGTTTGAGGTGGATATGTGTGTCACTAAGAGCTAAACACAACGGTAGCAAGTCCCCCTGCAAATTACTCACAATATGGTACTAGCTGCACTACTAATAGCAGCAAGCCCAGCCACAAGCAAACCAAAAAAAAGGAAAGTATAACGTTATTGTAGCCCTAAGAAGGGCTGTTGGGTTCTTGTAGACTCACTCCTGTCTAACACTATTCTAATAGAACACCCTAACGCTTTCCCTGACCAGCAGCAGCTCTCTCCCTAGCGGCATCCAGACAGAGAATGATCCGAGCAGCGCGGGCAGGGGCTAGTCTATTCCAGGGTCACCTGATCTGGCCAGCCAACCACTGCTATCGACGTGTAAGGGTACCACGTCATGCTGGGTGGAGTGCAGAGTCTCCTGGCTTGTGATTGGCTCTGTTTCTGTCCGCCAAAAAGCAAAACGGCGGGAGATGCCATTTTCTCGAGCTGGCGAGCATCAAGCTCGGACGAGTATGTTCGCTCATCTCTAATTCTGATACTATTGTCATGCAAGCATTGTAACACGCCACCAGGGGGCAGCATCGTCTCCACTCTGCTTTTGTGAATCTGTAGCATTGGAGTGGCTCTGGGAACAAATATATAAAGATTACCAAAGTCACGGAGCCTGGATCTAGGAGTGAGTGCCCCGGTTTAACTTTTTACCCTTAAAAACCGTAAACCTTAAAATCCGATCCATTTATTAGCACCTCTAAAAAGCTTTTTTTTTTTCTTTTCTTTTTTTATTGGTACTATTTAATATTACACCAACATATTTCTTTATATTATTTATATATCTATATATATTTCCCAAATTTTTCCATTTTGTGCTGAATTACCCCGATCGGATTGTAGCGCATCGCCGCCGGCTTGCATGCGACACAAATCGGGGGGCTTCACCGCCGGACAACCCGACTGAGTCGGACAAACCACAGAATTTAAAAATCAAATTGTATCGCAAGATCAGCACTTACATGCACCGGGAAGTAGAAGGTGAACTCCGGCGGACCTCAGCGGGGGAAGTGACACACGCAGGATATCGGGCGCACGATCTTAGTGAATCGCAGCAGTTCCAAATTCTCGTCGGACATTCCGGATCGGTGGCATCAACGGGACGGGTAAGTAAATGTGCCACATAGTGTTATACTGCTTTAAACCTTTATGTACCGGTTTTTCTCTTTTTTCCCCTTTACTCAAAGTAATCTGGCAAAGCAGTGTGCTTTCAGTGTAGGCTAGAAAATAGCCATAGGAGAACCCCAACGGCTTATTTAGGCCTACAATAGCGTTATATTTTCCTTTTTTTTTGGTTTGCCTGTGGCTGGGCTTGCTGCCATTAGTAGTGCAGCTTAGAAACTAGCCATAGCAATAGGATAGCATCGTTTTGTTTAAAAAAAAAAAACACAAAAAACACACAAAAAAAAAAAAAATTGAAGTTTACACATTAATTTTAAAAATGTTTAACCCGAGGGCTAGGGGTAGAGCACGAGGGCGTGGACGTGGGCGTCCAACTACTGCAGGGGTCAGAGGCCGTGGTCCTGGGCGGGGTGAGACACCACCTGCTGATGAGGGAGCAGGGGAACGCCGCAGAGCTGGCAAGCAGGCAGCTTGTCCAGCACTGGCAGGGGTACGCTTTACAAGGCCTTTGCCAGTTTTATGTCACCCCAGCAAGACACTGTCACTAGAGATGAGCGAACATACTCGTCCGAGCTTGATGCTCGATCGAGCATTAGCGTACTCGTAACTGCTCGTTGCTCGGACAAGTATTTCGCCCGCTCGAGAAAATGGCAGCCCCCGCCGTTTTGCTTTTTGGCGGCCAGAAACAGAGCAAATCACAAGCCAGGAGACTCTGCACTCCACCCAGCATGACGTGGTACCCTTACACGTAGATAGCAGTGGTTGGCTGGCCAGATCAGGTGACCCTGGGATAGACTAGCCGCTGCCCGCGCTGCTCGGATCATTCTGTGACTGGATGCCGCTAGGGAGAGAGCTGCTGCTGGTCAGGGAAAGCGTTAGGGTGTTCTATTAGAATAGTGTTAGGCAGGAGTGATTCTACAAGAACCCAACAGCCCTTCTTAGGGCTACAATAACGTTATACTTTTTTTTTTTATTTGCTTGTGGCTGGGCTTGCTGGCACTAGTAGTGCAGCTAGTACCATACTGTGAGGAATTAGCAGGGGGACTTGCTACCGTTGTGTTTAGCTCTTAGTGACACACATATCCACCTCTAACACCAAAGTGGGAAAATTTATTAGGGGTTTGATTTCAATTAGGCACAGTCTGCCAGTTTCTTTTTATTTTACGTTTATTTTTTTCATAACTCAGTGTCATCTCATCTGGCATAGTAGTGTGCTTTCATACTTGGCTAGAAAATAGCCATAGGAGAATCCAATTGGCTTACTTACGCCTACAGTAGCGTTATATATATTTGATTTCTGGTTGATCTGCTGGTGGCTGTAGTTGCTGCAGTGCATCTACTAGCAAATTGGGAGCAATTTGGAGTGAGACTTGCGACCGCTGTGTTTTGCGCTTAGTGACGCACATATCCATCGCAAAGACCGAAGTGGGAAAATTTATTAGGGCCCTGGGTTGTATTTCAATTAGGCACAGTCTGCCATTTCCTTTTTTATTTTACGTTTATTTTTTTCATAACTCAGCGTCATCTCATCTTGCATAGTAGTGTGCTGTAATACTTGGCTAGAAAATAGCCATAGGAGAATCCAAACGGCTTAGTTACGCCTACAGTAGCGTTATATATATTTGATTTCTGGTTGATCTGCTGGTGGCTGTAGTTGCTGCAGTGCATCTACTAGCAAATTGGGAGCAATTTGGAGTGAGACTTGCGACCACTGTGTTTTGCGCTTAGTGACGCACATATCCATCGCAAAGACCGAAGTGGGAAAATTTATTAGGGCCCGGGGTTGGATTTCAATTAGGCACAGTCTGCCATTTCCTTTTTTATTTTACGTTTATTTTTTTCATAACTCAGTGTCATCTCATCTGGCATAGCAGTGTGCTTTCATACTTGGCTAGAAAATAGCCATAGCAATAGGATAGCATCGTTTGGTTTTAAAAACTAAAAAACACACAAAAAAAAAAACACAAAAAAAAGTTAAAAAAAAAATTTAAGTTATAACTCTCATTTTCAAAATGTTTAACCCGAGGGGCGGGGACGTGGGCGTCCACACTACTGCAGGGGTCAGAGGCCGTGGTCCTGGGCGGGGTGAGACACCACCTGCTGATGGGAGCAGGGGAACGCCGCAGAGCTACACTCCCTAGGTTCATGTCTGAAGTTACTGGGACTCGTGGCACTGTTGAGGCCAGAACAGTGCGAACAGGTGATGTCGTGGATTGCCGACAATGCTTCGAGCAATTTGTCCACCAGTCAGTCTTCCACGCAGTCCACCCATGTCACCGAAATCGGCACTCCTCCAGCTCCTGCACCTCAGCCTCCTCCCCCCCAGTCTGCCCCCTCCCAGCAAAATTTGCCATTAGAACCGGCATACTCTGAGGAACTGTTTTCTGGACCCTTCCCACAGTCACAAACCACTTGTCCGGTTGCTGATGAGCAATTTTCCGATGCCCAGGTTTTCCACCAGTCGCAGTCTGTGGGTGATGATGACCTTGTTGACGTACTGGAAGAAGTGTGTAAAGAGGTGTCCGACGATGAGGAGACACGGTTGCCCCAGCAATACATCTATATGCAGCCGCCTCACCCCCAGCAATACATTATTTACAACCGCCTCACCCCCAGCAATACATTATTTACAACCGCCTCAACCCCTGCAATACATCTATATACAGCCGCCTCACCCCCTGCAATACAGCGCCTCACCCCCAGCAATGCATCTACATACAGCCGCCTCACCCCCAGCAATACATCTATATACAGTCTCCTCTCACGTTTTCTGGACCCTTCCCACAGTCACAAACCACTTGTCCGGTTGCTGATGAGCAATTTTCCGATGCCCAGGTTTTCCACCAGTCGCAGTCTGTGGGTGATGATGACCTTGTTGACGTACTGGAAGAAGTGTGTAAAGAGGTGTCCGACGATGAGGAGACACGGTTGTCAGACAGTGGGGAAGTTGTTGTCAGGGCAGGAAGTCCGAGGGGGGGAGCAGACTGAGGGATCGGAGGATGATGAGGTGACAGACCCACCTGGAGATGCTGCCCTATAGGCTAGTAGAGACCGAGGCCTTTCGCAGCCTCATGGCGGCGGCCGCCCCTCGGTATTCGGTCCCCAGCCGCCACTACTTTTCCCGATGTGCCGTCCCAGCCCTGCACCAGCACGTGTCAGACAACATAATCCGTGCCCTGACCAACGCCGTTTCTGACAAGGTCCACCTGACCACATCCGTGCCCTGACCAACGCCGTTTCTGACAAGGTCCACCTGACCACGGACACGTGGACGAGTGCTGCCGGGCAGGGCCACTATATATCGCTGACGGCACATTGGGTTAACTTGGTGGAGGCTGGGACCGAGTCTGACCCTGCGGCTGGTCATATACTGCCGACGCCGAGGATTGCGGGGCCTACCTCGGCTGTAGCTCTAGGCACAGCAGCAGTGCCGTCGCTAAGCGACAGCAGGCGGTGCTCAAACTGCTGAGCCTAGGCTACAGACTGATGGCAACATGCCCACGGATGGTAATTCGGAGGATGACATTCTCCGACTCTTCCTCGTCATCGCATACACATCCACCTACTCCGATAAGCCGCTGAAAAAAACAGATCAAGGGTTGGGCTTTGGCTATCAACAAGGGAATTCTTCTTCCCCCGTATTTGTGAGGAGCGCAAGCTCCGACTTCATGCTGAAAGAGAGTTTCAAAAAGGCCAAGCAGCGGGATGGTGAGGCTTGATGATGGCGGCACCGGCATCGCCACTGACCATCGGTGATCCGCAAAGTTTACTCAGCATGAAACCAGATATTTCAGACATCACGTCTAATCCTCATTGAGAACCTTGAGGAAGCGGACTGACCTGGACTTACCAGTTCTGGTGGCATTGAACATCTGGCAGTCTACAATCGCTCGGCATGGGCTGGTAAACTTGGATAAAATGGTCAGTTGGTTGAATTCCACCTCGGGGCCGTCGCACAACTTCTTCTTGTCGGGTGGGGAGGGCGACAGTGGACCAAAGGAGGCGCTGCGCGCCCTGCGAGTGCAGAGCGGTGTGGACTTCTGTGAAATGCGCACAGATGCGGCGCACCTTCGTGAGGCAAATCAGACAGATTTGGGGTAGTTTCTTGAGGAAACGCTGAAATCAGATTTAACACATGGGCCAGCAATGGCACATGTGTCCAGGTCTGCGGATGCAGAAGCCGCCACCAGGTTCGGGCCGTTGTCACCAACAACCATGCCTGGCTTCAGGTTCAGCGGTCGCCAGCCACAGATTCAGTCTCGACGTTGAGCCATGTAATAGTTCTTGGGCGGTGTGCCTTTTATCGCTAGGCTCAGCAGTTTTGAGCACGCCTGCTTGAGCTTAGCGACGGCCCTGTGCTTGCTGTGCTAGAGCTTACAGAGAGGAGGTTGGAGGGGTGGAGGAGGGGTGGGAGGGAGGAGGAGGCATAGAAGGCCTGCAAACACCTGGGACCGAGGTAGGCCCGGAACAACCTAGGCGTCGGCAGATATGACAAGCCGCAGGGGTCAATCGGTCCCAGGGCTCCACCAAGTTAAACCCCAATGTGCCCGTCGCGATATAGAGTGGCCCTTGCCAGGCAGCAACTCGTCCAGTGTCCGTGGGTGGTGGACCTGTGTCAGAAACGGGTTGGTCCGGGACGGATTATGTTGTCTGACACGTTGCTGGTGCAGGGGCTGGGAGGCACATCGGGAAAAGTGATAGGGGCGGGCTGGGGACCGAATAAAGAGGGGAGGGCAGTCCCGCCGCCATGAGGCTGCGAAGGCCTCGGTCTCTACTAGCACTATAGGGACAGCATCTCCAGGCTTTGAGCAATCTGGAGGGAGATGTGCAATTAAGGGCTTGGGGCGTGGGGTGGTGGCACGGGGGTTGCAAATATATTTGCGGTTCCGCTCAAGCGTCTGGGGTTTATGGAGAGATGAAGCTGGTGGATGCTGTGGAGGGATCGTGAGGCGACGATGGGGTTTTTAGGGCAGGGTCCTGGGCAGGGGGCTGAATATCAGATGACACAGGGGCGAGAAAGAGCCGTGGTGTGGCCCGGCCGGAGGTGAACGCGCTTGTTGCCCACTGAGTGGGGTGGGTGTTTAGCATTTCATATGCCTGCGCCATTTATGGTGGTAGGGGTAAAGCTATTAGTGGTGGGAAAACCCTGATGATCCTGGTTGGCAACTGTGGCACAAACCACAGTACGTCGGTCTCCGGTGTTTCCTTAAAGACCTCCAGAACTTCTGAAAATCTAGGCCCTCGCCGCAGGAGGCCATCGCCACGGGGAGACTTCACTAGTTGACCACATTTGGCGATGGATTTGCAACCAAGCTTTGGCCTGCTCCCGTACTGGACCACTAGGACTATTCCAAAACCTGTTCTGGCGAGGACTCTCCTCCGTGCTCAGAGGCACTGTGTTCACCCCGCCTCTTCAACCCCAGCTGGGTCGGTCACATCAATCATCTCCGACTCATCAGTCTGCTCCCCCATTCGGACCTTCTGCCCTTGACAACAACTCCCATGTCTGAAACCCGGGGTCTCGTCATCGTGGACAACCTCTTTACAAACACATTCTTTCAGGACGCAAAAAGGTCATCCATCACCCACGACTGAGGACTGGTGGAAAACCTGGCGCATCGGCAAAATTGATTCATCCGCAACCGGGACAAGTGGTTGTGACGTGGGAAGGGTCCAGAAAACCAGATCTCAGAGTATTGCCGGCTTAATGGCAAAAACCTTTTGCTGGGGACGGGGGCAGATGGGGGGGGAGGAGGTTGAGGTGCCGGAGATGGAGGAGTTGTCGATTTCGGTACCATGTGTGGACTCGAGTCGGGAAGCTGACTGGTGGACACATGCTCGTCGCATTGTCGGCAATTCCACGAACATTACACTGTTCGCACTGTGCTGGCCTCAACAGTGCTTACCACGGGTCCAGTAACTTTCAGGGGCATGGAAACGAGGGAGTGTAGCTTGCGGCGTCCCTGCTCCATTCATCAGCAGGTTGGTGTTTCACCCGCCAGGGACCACGACTATGACCCCTGCAGTAGTTGGACGCCCCACGTTCCCCGCCCTCCGTCCTCTACCCTAGCCCTTCGGGTTAAAACATTTTTGGGAAAATGAGAGTTTATTAACTTTATTTTTCTTTTAACTTGTTTTTTGTGTTTTTCTTTTTTTGTGTGTTTTTTTAGTTTTTACAACCAAACGATGCAGCCTATTGTTATGGACTATTTTATAGCCCAAGTATGAAAGCACCACTGCTATGGCCAGATGAGAGCACACTGAGTTATGAAAAAAAAAACGTTAAAATTAAAAAAGGAAATGGCAGACTTGTGACCTATGAAATCCAAGCCACAGGGGGCACTACTAACTTTTACCACTTCGGTCTTGCGATGGATAGTGCGTCACGAAGCGCAAAAACACAGTGTCGCAAGCTCATCCAAAATGCTTCACAATTGATAGTTGAGCACTTGCAGCAATACAGCCACCAGCAGATCAACCAAAAATCAAAAATATATATAACGCATTACTGTAGGCGTAAGAGTAAGCCGTTGGATGCGCCTATGGCTTTTTCTAGCCAAGTATTAAAGCACACTACTATGCCAGATGAGATTGACGCTGAGTTATTGAAAAAAATACGTAAACACGTAAAATAAAAAAGGAAATGGAGACTGTGCTAATTTGAAAAAAATTACAACCTGGGCCCATAATAAATTTTCCCATTCGGGTCTTTGCGCCAGTGAGATATGTGCGTCACTAAGCGCAAAACACAGTGGTCGCAGTCCACTCCAAATTGCCTCAAAATTGCTAGAGATGCACGGCAAGCAACTAAAGCCACCAGAAGATCAACCAGAAATCAAATATTATATAACGCTACTGTAGCGTAAGTAAGCCGTTTTTGGATTTCCCTATGGTATTTCTAGCCAAAGTATTAAAGTACATACTATGCAAGATGAGATGACATGAGCATTAAAAAAATAAACGTAAAATAAAAGTGAAAAATGGCAGAAGGTGCCTAAGTGAAATCAAACCCCTATAAATTTTCCACTTTGGTTGTTTGAGGTGGTATTGTGGTCACAAGAGCTAAAACACAAACGGTGAGCAAGTCCCCCCTGAAATTCCTAAATATGGTACTAGCTGCACACTAGTCCAGCAAGCCCAGCCCACAAGCAAATAAAAAAAAAAGTGTATAACTATTGTAGCCCTCAGAGGGGTGGGTTGTGTAGGGAAATCACTCCGACTAACAGGAAGCTAATTAGACAACTCCAACGCTTTCCCTGACCAGCAGGCAGCTTTCTCCTCCTAGCGGCATACAGACTAGAGAATGAATCAGAAGCGACGCGGGGGAGCGGTTAGTCTATCCAAGGGTAACCTGATCTGGCCAGCCACCATGATATCGGTTGTAAGGGTCCACGTCATGATGGGTGGGTGCCAGAAGTTTTTTTTCCCCCCTGGCTTGTGATTGGCATATGTTTTGGCCGCCAAAAACGCAAAACAGGCGGGGAAGATGCAATTTTATCAGGAGGCGGGGAAATATCGTCCGCAGAACGGCAGTTACGTGTACGCTAATGCCCGATGAGCATCCAAGCTGGAGAGTAATGTTCGCTCAATCTCTTAAATTTGATAGTAAGTTAAATTGCTTAATAGCCCAAATACACTAAACTAGAGATAAAACAGTATTACCACACAAAGGGCTTACTAACATTACCTAATAGGCAAACAACGTGGTAGGGCTGTTGTATGTACTAAAGGAGCTTGGTGGCTTACATGGGGTTCTGTCAGTGTTGGTTTCCTTGACGCTTATCTGAAACCCTTATTTTTTTTTTTAGGCATCAATTTATTATGGGTGGCACTACTCCCAATCATTGATGGATCAGTTTTATCGATACTGCCAGAAGATGAAGGGAGTTTTGAAATTGGCTTATTCCACTTCCCATTAAGCCCAACGCAGAGAATGTCTCAGGAACTATCCCCATGAAAATACAGGTCATATGCGGGCGCATGTTATTGATAAAGGTTTCTGTCAGAGGAAAAGATTCAAGAACCAAGATATGCTTACCCCCTACTATACAATTGAAGTCTTGGAGATGGTTGTGGATAAACCTAAGATATGAGATATCAATAAGAGTACTGATCTTGCACACCCTTTACCCACCCCATCCAACGACTTCACACCGCCCGCACCATACATGATACGGATCCCACCGAATAGGTCCCCCATGCCCCTCCGGCCCATTGCTGTTCCCCTCAATCCCCTACATGACTGTCATATTTCAGTAAGACTGTACGCCCATGAGGACGCTTATGAACACAAAGCGGCCTATGCAAGCGGAAGACACCTAGAGGTCTGTTTCTCAGCGCATATCGGAGGAGGTGGAGGTGGAGGAGGATGAGGAGGAAGAGGAGGAGAATGTTGGCGAGACACAAGAGGGGACCATTGTTGAGTCCTTCACTGTTGAGCGTGTATGGGCAGAAGAAGAGGAGTTGGAGGAGTTGGAGGAGGAGGAAATGGACAGTCAGGCCAGTGAGGGGAGTGAATTCTTACGCGTTGGTACTCTGGCGCATATGGCAGATTTCATGCTAGGCTGCCTATCCCGTGACCCTCGCGTTCAAAGAATTTATTCCAGCACCGATTACTGGGTGTTCACTCTCCTGGACCCACGGTACAAGCAAAATCTTTCCACTCTCATCCCTTGAGAGGAAAGGAGTGTGAGAATGCATGAATACCAGCACCCTGCTGTGTAATCCTCAAAATATACTGGCAAACTTTTACCATTTACGGATATTATTTCAGCGCTTCTTGCGTATCTGTTTACATTCCCCTCACCCGCCATATCCCAAACTTATAAGAACGCTACTACACTTGATCTTATACAAAAGGTTCTTTCAAGGTAGTAGGTTTTATAATTTATAAGTTGGGATATGGCGGGTGGTGAGGGGCAAATGTTAACAAAGATACGCAGAAGAGCGCTGAAAATTAAATCCGTAAAATGGTGGAAACGTTTGCAAGTATATTTGAGGATTAACAGCAGGGTGCTGGTATTCATGCATTCTCACAATCCTTTCCTCTCAAGGGATGAGCGTGGAAAGATTTTGCTTGTACGTGGGGCTCCAGGAGATGAACACCCATTAATAGGTGCTGGAATAACTTCTTTTGAACGAGAGGGGACGGGATAGGCAGCCTAGCGGCAAATCTGCCATATGGCGCCAGAGGTACCAACGGTAAGAATTCACTCCCCTCACTGGCCTGACTGTTCATTTCCTCCTCCGCCACTACTCCAACTCCTTCTCTATGCCCTACACGCTCACAGTGAAAGGACTCACCAATTGTCCCCTATTGGGTACGCCAAACATTCTCCGACTCTTCCTCGTCATCGCATACACATCCACCTACTCCGATAAGCCGCTGAAAAAAACAGATCAAGGGTTGGGCTTTGGCTATCAACAAGGGAATTCTTCTTCCCCCGTATTTGTGAGGAGCGCAAGCTCCGACTTCATGCTGAAAGAGAGTTTCAAAAAGGCCAAGCAGCGGGATGGTGAGGCTTGATGATGGCGGCACCGGCATCGCCACTGACCATCGGTGATCCGCAAAGTTTACTCAGCATGAAACCAGATATTTCAGACATCACGTCTAATCCTCATTGAGAACCTTGAGGAAGCGGACTGACCTGGACTTACCAGTTCTGGTGGCATTGAACATCTGGCAGTCTACAATCGCTCGGCATGGGCTGGTAAACTTGGATAAAATGGTCAGTTGGTTGAATTCCACCTCGGGGCCGTCGCACAACTTCTTCTTGTCGGGTGGGGAGGGCGACAGTGGACCAAAGGAGGCGCTGCGCGCCCTGCGAGTGCAGAGCGGTGTGGACTTCTGTGAAATGCGCACAGATGCGGCGCACCTTCGTGAGGCAAATCAGACAGATTTGGGGTAGTTTCTTGAGGAAACGCTGAAATCAGATTTAACACATGGGCCAGCAATGGCACATGTGTCCAGGTCTGCGGATGCAGAAGCCGCCACCAGGTTCGGGCCGTTGTCACCAACAACCATGCCTGGCTTCAGGTTCAGCGGTCGCCAGCCACAGATTCAGTCTCGACGTTGAGCCATGTAATAGTTCTTGGGCGGTGTGCCTTTTATCGCTAGGCTCAGCAGTTTTGAGCACGCCTGCTTGAGCTTAGCGACGGCCCTGTGCTTGCTGTGCTAGAGCTTACAGAGAGGAGGTTGGAGGGGTGGAGGAGGGGTGGGAGGGAGGAGGAGGCATAGAAGGCCTGCAAACACCTGGGACCGAGGTAGGCCCGGAACAACCTAGGCGTCGGCAGATATGACAAGCCGCAGGGGTCAATCGGTCCCAGGGCTCCACCAAGTTAAACCCCAATGTGCCCGTCGCGATATAGAGTGGCCCTTGCCAGGCAGCAACTCGTCCAGTGTCCGTGGGTGGTGGACCTGTGTCAGAAACGGGTTGGTCCGGGACGGATTATGTTGTCTGACACGTTGCTGGTGCAGGGGCTGGGAGGCACATCGGGAAAAGTGATAGGGGCGGGCTGGGGACCGAATAAAGAGGGGAGGGCAGTCCCGCCGCCATGAGGCTGCGAAGGCCTCGGTCTCTACTAGCACTATAGGGACAGCATCTCCAGGCTTTGAGCAATCTGGAGGGAGATGTGCAATTAAGGGCTTGGGGCGTGGGGTGGTGGCACGGGGGTTGCAAATATATTTGCGGTTCCGCTCAAGCGTCTGGGGTTTATGGAGAGATGAAGCTGGTGGATGCTGTGGAGGGATCGTGAGGCGACGATGGGGTTTTTAGGGCAGGGTCCTGGGCAGGGGGCTGAATATCAGATGACACAGGGGCGAGAAAGAGCCGTGGTGTGGCCCGGCCGGAGGTGAACGCGCTTGTTGCCCACTGAGTGGGGTGGGTGTTTAGCATTTCATATGCCTGCGCCATTTATGGTGGTAGGGGTAAAGCTATTAGTGGTGGGAAAACCCTGATGATCCTGGTTGGCAACTGTGGCACAAACCACAGTACGTCGGTCTCCGGTGTTTCCTTAAAGACCTCCAGAACTTCTGAAAATCTAGGCCCTCGCCGCAGGAGGCCATCGCCACGGGGAGACTTCACTAGTTGACCACATTTGGCGATGGATTTGCAACCAAGCTTTGGCCTGCTCCCGTACTGGACCACTAGGACTATTCCAAAACCTGTTCTGGCGAGGACTCTCCTCCGTGCTCAGAGGCACTGTGTTCACCCCGCCTCTTCAACCCCAGCTGGGTCGGTCACATCAATCATCTCCGACTCATCAGTCTGCTCCCCCATTCGGACCTTCTGCCCTTGACAACAACTCCCATGTCTGAAACCCGGGGTCTCGTCATCGTGGACAACCTCTTTACAAACACATTCTTTCAGGACGCAAAAAGGTCATCCATCACCCACGACTGAGGACTGGTGGAAAACCTGGCGCATCGGCAAAATTGATTCATCCGCAACCGGGACAAGTGGTTGTGACGTGGGAAGGGTCCAGAAAACCAGATCTCAGAGTATTGCCGGCTTAATGGCAAAAACCTTTTGCTGGGGACGGGGGCAGATGGGGGGGGAGGAGGTTGAGGTGCCGGAGATGGAGGAGTTGTCGATTTCGGTACCATGTGTGGACTCGAGTCGGGAAGCTGACTGGTGGACACATGCTCGTCGCATTGTCGGCAATTCCACGAACATTACACTGTTCGCACTGTGCTGGCCTCAACAGTGCTTACCACGGGTCCAGTAACTTTCAGGGGCATGGAAACGAGGGAGTGTAGCTTGCGGCGTCCCTGCTCCATTCATCAGCAGGTTGGTGTTTCACCCGCCAGGGACCACGACTATGACCCCTGCAGTAGTTGGACGCCCCACGTTCCCCGCCCTCCGTCCTCTACCCTAGCCCTTCGGGTTAAAACATTTTTGGGAAAATGAGAGTTTATTAACTTTATTTTTCTTTTAACTTGTTTTTTGTGTTTTTCTTTTTTTGTGTGTTTTTTTAGTTTTTACAACCAAACGATGCAGCCTATTGTTATGGACTATTTTATAGCCCAAGTATGAAAGCACCACTGCTATGGCCAGATGAGAGCACACTGAGTTATGAAAAAAAAAACGTTAAAATTAAAAAAGGAAATGGCAGACTTGTGACCTATGAAATCCAAGCCACAGGGGGCACTACTAACTTTTACCACTTCGGTCTTGCGATGGATAGTGCGTCACGAAGCGCAAAAACACAGTGTCGCAAGCTCATCCAAAATGCTTCACAATTGATAGTTGAGCACTTGCAGCAATACAGCCACCAGCAGATCAACCAAAAATCAAAAATATATATAACGCATTACTGTAGGCGTAAGAGTAAGCCGTTGGATGCGCCTATGGCTTTTTCTAGCCAAGTATTAAAGCACACTACTATGCCAGATGAGATTGACGCTGAGTTATTGAAAAAAATACGTAAACACGTAAAATAAAAAAGGAAATGGAGACTGTGCTAATTTGAAAAAAATTACAACCTGGGCCCATAATAAATTTTCCCATTCGGGTCTTTGCGCCAGTGAGATATGTGCGTCACTAAGCGCAAAACACAGTGGTCGCAGTCCACTCCAAATTGCCTCAAAATTGCTAGAGATGCACGGCAAGCAACTAAAGCCACCAGAAGATCAACCAGAAATCAAATATTATATAACGCTACTGTAGCGTAAGTAAGCCGTTTTTGGATTTCCCTATGGTATTTCTAGCCAAAGTATTAAAGTACATACTATGCAAGATGAGATGACATGAGCATTAAAAAAATAAACGTAAAATAAAAGTGAAAAATGGCAGAAGGTGCCTAAGTGAAATCAAACCCCTATAAATTTTCCACTTTGGTTGTTTGAGGTGGTATTGTGGTCACAAGAGCTAAAACACAAACGGTGAGCAAGTCCCCCCTGAAATTCCTAAATATGGTACTAGCTGCACACTAGTCCAGCAAGCCCAGCCCACAAGCAAATAAAAAAAAAAGTGTATAACTATTGTAGCCCTCAGAGGGGTGGGTTGTGTAGGGAAATCACTCCGACTAACAGGAAGCTAATTAGACAACTCCAACGCTTTCCCTGACCAGCAGGCAGCTTTCTCCTCCTAGCGGCATACAGACTAGAGAATGAATCAGAAGCGACGCGGGGGAGCGGTTAGTCT
Source organism: Engystomops pustulosus (assembly GCA_019512145.1). Taxonomy (NCBI): domain Eukaryota; kingdom Metazoa; phylum Chordata; class Amphibia; order Anura; family Leptodactylidae; genus Engystomops; species Engystomops pustulosus. Next base: position 195,853,709 of record CM033641.1, read on the forward strand.
ATCCAAGGGTAACCTGATCTGGCCAGCCACCATGATATCGGTTGTAAGGGTCCACGTCATGATGGGTGGGTGCCAGAAGTTTTTTTTCCCCCCTGGCTTGTGATTGGCATATGTTTTGGCCGCCAAAAACGCAAAACAGGCGGGGAAGATGCAATTTTATCAGGAGGCGGGGAAATATCGTCCGCAGAACGGCAGTTACGTGTACGCTAATGCCCGATGAGCATCCAAGCTGGAGAGTAATGTTCGCTCAATCTCTTAAATTTGATAGTAAGTTAAATTGCTTAATAGCCCAAATACACTAAACTAGAGATAAAACAGTATTACCACACAAAGGGCTTACTAACATTACCTAATAGGCAAACAACGTGGTAGGGCTGTTGTATGTACTAAAGGAGCTTGGTGGCTTACATGGGGTTCTGTCAGTGTTGGTTTCCTTGACGCTTATCTGAAACCCTTATTTTTTTTTTTAGGCATCAATTTATTATGGGTGGCACTACTCCCAATCATTGATGGATCAGTTTTATCGATACTGCCAGAAGATGAAGGGAGTTTTGAAATTGGCTTATTCCACTTCCCATTAAGCCCAACGCAGAGAATGTCTCAGGAACTATCCCCATGAAAATACAGGTCATATGCGGGCGCATGTTATTGATAAAGGTTTCTGTCAGAGGAAAAGATTCAAGAACCAAGATATGCTTACCCCCTACTATACAATTGAAGTCTTGGAGATGGTTGTGGATAAACCTAAGATATGAGATATCAATAAGAGTACTGATCTTGCACACCCTTTACCCACCCCATCCAACGACTTCACACCGCCCGCACCATACATGATACGGATCCCACCGAATAGGTCCCCCATGCCCCTCCGGCCCATTGCTGTTCCCCTCAATCCCCTACATGACTGTCATATTTCAGTAAGACTGTACGCCCATGAGGACGCTTATGAACACAAAGCGGCCTATGCAAGCGGAAGACACCTAGCTACTACACTTGATCTTATACAAAAGGTTCTTAGAAGTGCTGTTTGGGGAGTAGCCTAGAGACAGGGGCTTGGATTGGCGAAAGCTCGCCTGGCAGCGGAGCGCCAGCTCCATCCCAAGATCCAACTAACATAGTTTTAACTGCAGCACCTTTAATCTACTACTAGTTCACTGCCTCCATACATGGTCCCCTTATCAAACGAGCTGTGTCAGGCAGAATTTTGGGTTGTTTTCATGGCTTCCATGTTAACTTTGTCGCCACCCTGCTGTGTAATCCACAAAATATACTGGCAAACTTTTATCATGTACCGATATTATTTGAGCGCTTCTTGCTCACCTCCTTTGGTTCCTCTCTGCCACCCATTGGTTTGAAGCCTGAGTCCATTTAGGGTATGTCGCCATGTGAATGAAAACAACCCAAATTTGCCTGACCAGCTCGTTTGATAAGGGGACCCTGTATGGAGGCAGTGGAATTAGTAGTATAGATTAAAGGTGCTGCAGTTAAATAAAACTATGTAGTTGGATCTTGGAATGGGAGGTGGCGTCCGATGCAGGCGAGCTTCGCCAATCCAAGCCCTGTCTAGGCTTACTCCCCCAAAAAGCACTTATAAGAAACCTTTTGTATAAGATTCAAGGTAGTAGGTTTTATAATTTATAAGTTGGGATATGGCGGGTGGTGAGGGGCAAATGTTAACAAAGATACGCAGAAGAGCGCTGAAAATTAAATCCGTAAAATGGTGGAAACGTTTGCAAGTATATTTGAGGATTAACAGCAGGGTGCTGGTATTCATGCATTCTCACAATCCTTTCCTCTCAAGGGATGAGCGTGGAAAGATTTTGCTTGTACGTGGGGCTCCAGGAGATGAACACCCATTAATAGGTGCTGGAATAACTTCTTTTGAACGAGAGGGGACGGGATAGGCAGCCTAGCGGCAAATCTGCCATATGGCGCCAGAGGTACCAACGGTAAGAATTCACTCCCCTCACTGGCCTGACTGTTCATTTCCTCCTCCGCCACTACTCCAACTCCTTCTCTATGCCCTACACGCTCACAGTGAAAGGACTCACCAATTGTCCCCTATTGGGTACGCCAAACATTCTCCGACTCTTCCTCGTCATCGCATACACATCCACCTACTCCGATAAGCCGCTGAAAAAAACAGATCAAGGGTTGGGCTTTGGCTATCAACAAGGGAATTCTTCTTCCCCCGTATTTGTGAGGAGCGCAAGCTCCGACTTCATGCTGAAAGAGAGTTTCAAAAAGGCCAAGCAGCGGGATGGTGAGGCTTGATGATGGCGGCACCGGCATCGCCACTGACCATCGGTGATCCGCAAAGTTTACTCAGCATGAAACCAGATATTTCAGACATCACGTCTAATCCTCATTGAGAACCTTGAGGAAGCGGACTGACCTGGACTTACCAGTTCTGGTGGCATTGAACATCTGGCAGTCTACAATCGCTCGGCATGGGCTGGTAAACTTGGATAAAATGGTCAGTTGGTTGAATTCCACCTCGGGGCCGTCGCACAACTTCTTCTTGTCGGGTGGGGAGGGCGACAGTGGACCAAAGGAGGCGCTGCGCGCCCTGCGAGTGCAGAGCGGTGTGGACTTCTGTGAAATGCGCACAGATGCGGCGCACCTTCGTGAGGCAAATCAGACAGATTTGGGGTAGTTTCTTGAGGAAACGCTGAAATCAGATTTAACACATGGGCCAGCAATGGCACATGTGTCCAGGTCTGCGGATGCAGAAGCCGCCACCAGGTTCGGGCCGTTGTCACCAACAACCATGCCTGGCTTCAGGTTCAGCGGTCGCCAGCCACAGATTCAGTCTCGACGTTGAGCCATGTAATAGTTCTTGGGCGGTGTGCCTTTTATCGCTAGGCTCAGCAGTTTTGAGCACGCCTGCTTGAGCTTAGCGACGGCCCTGTGCTTGCTGTGCTAGAGCTTACAGAGAGGAGGTTGGAGGGGTGGAGGAGGGGTGGGAGGGAGGAGGAGGCATAGAAGGCCTGCAAACACCTGGGACCGAGGTAGGCCCGGAACAACCTAGGCGTCGGCAGATATGACAAGCCGCAGGGGTCAATCGGTCCCAGGGCTCCACCAAGTTAAACCCCAATGTGCCCGTCGCGATATAGAGTGGCCCTTGCCAGGCAGCAACTCGTCCAGTGTCCGTGGGTGGTGGACCTGTGTCAGAAACGGGTTGGTCCGGGACGGATTATGTTGTCTGACACGTTGCTGGTGCAGGGGCTGGGAGGCACATCGGGAAAAGTGATAGGGGCGGGCTGGGGACCGAATAAAGAGGGGAGGGCAGTCCCGCCGCCATGAGGCTGCGAAGGCCTCGGTCTCTACTAGCACTATAGGGACAGCATCTCCAGGCTTTGAGCAATCTGGAGGGAGATGTGCAATTAAGGGCTTGGGGCGTGGGGTGGTGGCACGGGGGTTGCAAATATATTTGCGGTTCCGCTCAAGCGTCTGGGGTTTATGGAGAGATGAAGCTGGTGGATGCTGTGGAGGGATCGTGAGGCGACGATGGGGTTTTTAGGGCAGGGTCCTGGGCAGGGGGCTGAATATCAGATGACACAGGGGCGAGAAAGAGCCGTGGTGTGGCCCGGCCGGAGGTGAACGCGCTTGTTGCCCACTGAGTGGGGTGGGTGTTTAGCATTTCATATGCCTGCGCCATTTATGGTGGTAGGGGTAAAGCTATTAGTGGTGGGAAAACCCTGATGATCCTGGTTGGCAACTGTGGCACAAACCACAGTACGTCGGTCTCCGGTGTTTCCTTAAAGACCTCCAGAACTTCTGAAAATCTAGGCCCTCGCCGCAGGAGGCCATCGCCACGGGGAGACTTCACTAGTTGACCACATTTGGCGATGGATTTGCAACCAAGCTTTGGCCTGCTCCCGTACTGGACCACTAGGACTATTCCAAAACCTGTTCTGGCGAGGACTCTCCTCCGTGCTCAGAGGCACTGTGTTCACCCCGCCTCTTCAACCCCAGCTGGGTCGGTCACATCAATCATCTCCGACTCATCAGTCTGCTCCCCCATTCGGACCTTCTGCCCTTGACAACAACTCCCATGTCTGAAACCCGGGGTCTCGTCATCGTGGACAACCTCTTTACAAACACATTCTTTCAGGACGCAAAAAGGTCATCCATCACCCACGACTGAGGACTGGTGGAAAACCTGGCGCATCGGCAAAATTGATTCATCCGCAACCGGGACAAGTGGTTGTGACGTGGGAAGGGTCCAGAAAACCAGATCTCAGAGTATTGCCGGCTTAATGGCAAAAACCTTTTGCTGGGGACGGGGGCAGATGGGGGGGGAGGAGGTTGAGGTGCCGGAGATGGAGGAGTTGTCGATTTCGGTACCATGTGTGGACTCGAGTCGGGAAGCTGACTGGTGGACACATGCTCGTCGCATTGTCGGCAATTCCACGAACATTACACTGTTCGCACTGTGCTGGCCTCAACAGTGCTTACCACGGGTCCAGTAACTTTCAGGGGCATGGAAACGAGGGAGTGTAGCTTGCGGCGTCCCTGCTCCATTCATCAGCAGGTTGGTGTTTCACCCGCCAGGGACCACGACTATGACCCCTGCAGTAGTTGGACGCCCCACGTTCCCCGCCCTCCGTCCTCTACCCTAGCCCTCGGTTAAACATTTTTGGGAAAATGAGAGTATTAACTTTATTTTTCTTTTAACTTGTTTTTTGTGTTGGTTTTTTTTTGTGTGTTTTTGTGAGTTTTTACAACCAAACGTGCTAGCTAGTTGTTAATGGGACTATTTTACTAGCCCAAGTAGAAGCACCACTCTATGCCAATGAGAGCACACTGGAGTTTGTAAACAAAAAAACGTAAAATAAAAAAGGAAAATGGCAGACTGGAGCCTAAGTGGGAACTCCAACCCAGGCCTACTAAATTTTCCCTTCGGTCTTGCGATGGATTGTGCGTCACGAGGCAAGCCACCCAGTGTGCAGCTCACCACAAATTGCTGCACATATTTGATAGTTAGAGCACTTGCAAGATAAAGCCACCAGCACGATCAACCAAAAATCAAATATATATAACGCTTACACTGAGGCGTAGACGTAACCGTTTTGGATTTCTCCTCTGGCTTTTTCTAGCCAAGTATAAAGCACACTACTATGCCAGAAGAGATTGACGCTGAGTTTATTAAACAACATAACACGTAAATAAAAAAGGAAATGGAAGACTGTGCCTAATTTAAAAAATTACCAATGCCCATACTAAATTTTCCCACTTCGGTCTTTGGCCATGGCTATGTGCGTCACTAAGCGCAAAACACATGCGTCCTGCAAGTCCACTACAAATTGCCTCACATTGCTAGAGATTGCCGCAGCAATAAGAGCCACCAGATGATCAACTCAGAAATCAATATTATTAAGCTATCTTCCGTAGGCGAAGTAAGCCGTTTGCGATTTCTCCTATGGCTATTTCTAGCCAAAGTATAAAGTACACACTAATCGCAGCATGAGATGACAGTGAATTAATACAAATAAACGTAAAATAAAAAGGAACAAATGGCAGAAGCTGTGCCAGTTGAAAATCACACCCCTATAAATTTTCCACTTTGGTTGTTTGAGGTGGTATTGTGGTCACAAGAGCTAAAACACAAACGGTGAGCAAGTCCCCCCTGAAATTCCTAAATATGGTACTAGCTGCACACTAGTCCAGCAAGCCCAGCCCACAAGCAAATAAAAAAAAAAGTGTATAACTATTGTAGCCCTCAGAGGGGTGGGTTGTGTAGGGAAATCACTCCGACTAACAGGAAGCTAATTAGACAACTCCAACGCTTTCCCTGACCAGCAGGCAGCTTTCTCCTCCTAGCGGCATACAGACTAGAGAATGAATCAGAAGCGACGCGGGGGAGCGGTTAGTCTATCCAAGGGTAACCTGATCTGGCCAGCCACCATGATATCGGTTGTAAGGGTCCACGTCATGATGGGTGGGTGCCAGAAGTTTTTTTTCCCCCCTGGCTTGTGATTGGCATATGTTTTGGCCGCCAAAAACGCAAAACAGGCGGGGAAGATGCAATTTTATCAGGAGGCGGGGAAATATCGTCCGCAGAACGGCAGTTACGTGTACGCTAATGCCCGATGAGCATCCAAGCTGGAGAGTAATGTTCGCTCAATCTCTTAAATTTGATAGTAAGTTAAATTGCTTAATAGCCCAAATACACTAAACTAGAGATAAAACAGTATTACCACACAAAGGGCTTACTAACATTACCTAATAGGCAAACAACGTGGTAGGGCTGTTGTATGTACTAAAGGAGCTTGGTGGCTTACATGGGGTTCTGTCAGTGTTGGTTTCCTTGACGCTTATCTGAAACCCTTATTTTTTTTTTTAGGCATCAATTTATTATGGGTGGCACTACTCCCAATCATTGATGGATCAGTTTTATCGATACTGCCAGAAGATGAAGGGAGTTTTGAAATTGGCTTATTCCACTTCCCATTAAGCCCAACGCAGAGAATGTCTCAGGAACTATCCCCATGAAAATACAGGTCATATGCGGGCGCATGTTATTGATAAAGGTTTCTGTCAGAGGAAAAGATTCAAGAACCAAGATATGCTTACCCCCTACTATACAATTGAAGTCTTGGAGATGGTTGTGGATAAACCTAAGATATGAGATATCAATAAGAGTACTGATCTTGCACACCCTTTACCCACCCCATCCAACGACTTCACACCGCCCGCACCATACATGATACGGATCCCACCGAATAGGTCCCCCATGCCCCTCCGGCCCATTGCTGTTCCCCTCAATCCCCTACATGACTGTCATATTTCAGTAAGACTGTACGCCCATGAGGACGCTTATGAACACAAAGCGGCCTATGCAAGCGGAAGACACCTAGTTGTTTTCATGGATTCCATGTTAACTTTGTCGCCACCCTGCTGTGTAATCCACAAAATATACTGGCAAACTTTTATCATGTACCGATATTATTTGAGCGCTTCTTGCTCACCTCCTTTGGTTCCTCTCTGCCACCCATTGGTTTGAAGCCTGAGTCCATTTAGGGTATGTCGCCATGCCACTCTGTAGCCTGCCGCTGCTGCCGCTGCCTCTGCATGCCGTCCCCTATAGTGTCAGGGTCAATTATTGGATGTTTTAGATGCTATCTAGCTTCATTCTGTCACTCTGTCATGGCCATGCTGTTGCCCATAATTTTGGCATAATGGTGCGATTAAGCAGCCTCAGAGGCATCCATGCATGCTGCCCCTGCTGTTTCCTGTCCATTTCCGTGGTGTTTCCATCCTTTTCTGAGGTTCCCAGGTGTTTGGCCAAGCTTCCCTGTGCAGAGCCTTGGTCCCCTTGAAAAATGCTCGAGTCTCCCATTGACTTCAATGGGGCTCGTTACTCGAAACGAGCACTCGAGCATCGGGAAAAGTTCGTCTCGAATAACGAGTACCCGAGCATTTTAGTGCTCGCTCATCTCTAATCAAATACTGTATATATTCCTGTATAAGCTGTATTCAGCACAAAAAATTAGCTGAAAAATGTCACCTCATTGACCTCAGTCAATAAAAAAAATAAACTTATATACTCACCCTCCGGCGAACTCGATGCTCAGTGCGGCTCCCCGATGTTGGCATGGCTCCTCTTATTTCTTTGGTCTTCTGTAAAAGCCGGCATAGACGCGCCATGTTATCTGCCAGCCGGCGCATACTATGCCGTCATCAGCGGCCGCATCATAGTATGCCCCGGCCAGCAGATAACATGGCCGCATCTATGCCAGCTGTTACAGAAGACCAAAGAATTAAGAGGAGCCTCAGGGAAGACAGAAGAGGAGCCGCGCCGACATCGGGGAGCCGGGCTGAGCATCGGGCCGCCGGAGGGTGAGTATATAAGTTTATTTTTTTGTAAGTGCTTGGTGGGCTGGCTGTATAATACAGGGGGAAGGCTGGGTGTATACTACAGGGGGCAGGCTGGCTGTATACTACAGGGGGCTGGTTGGCTGTAGACTACAGGGGGCTGGTTGGCTGTAGACTACAGGGGGCTGGCTGTATTATACAAGGGGCTGGCTGGCTGTATTATACAGGGGGCTGGCTGGCTGTATTATACAGGGGGCTGGCTGTATACTACAGGGGTAGGCTGGCTGTATTATACAGGGGGCTGGCTGGCTGTATACTACAGGGGTAGGCTGGCTATCTACTACAGGGGGCAGGCTGGTTGTATTCTACAGGGGGCAGGCTGGTATTATTCTACAGGGGGCAGGCATGTTGAATACAATAGGGAGCTGGCTGT